>JAPPVO010000017.1:133776423-134121854 GCA_030407325.1 Camellia japonica | reverse complement strand
AACACAAAACAAAATAGTGATGCCCGAGGTAACACCCCCGGAATCACCTGACTCTAACAAAACAGGACTGACTCGATACAACAAGACAGACCCGAAACAAAAAGACTGACTCAAAACAAAGAGACAGACTTAAAACAAAACCACAGAACTGACTCAACACCCAAGTCAGAAACTACAAAACTAGCATTCGCAAATGCTCAAAACAGTGCGTGCCATTCCCACGTCTGGAGTAAATCGAGCGCCACCCGCAGCTGGCTCATCCCCCGATCACATGGTCACATTATCCCCCAAGTTCACCGATCCAGTGCCGATAGACTTTGCAGGACCTGACGCGAAGATGACCTTTTTATCAATCAGATCTTGTATTTCATGGTGAAGACGAAGACACATGTCAGTGTCATGGCCAGCTTGTTGATGAAAGACACAGTACTTCGCCGGGTTGTGGGAGAGAGGAAGTTTATTCAGTAATGGCCGCGGCTCCAGGGGCTTCAGATGCCCCTTTTCGATCAGGACCCTCAGGGCCGTTGACAGAGACATGTCCAGTGGGGTGAACACCCTCTGGCCCCGAGGTGGGTATTTGGCAGGTTGTGAGCTGGTTGTGTTGGATGTACCGGCGAAAGGGTCGGTAGGTGCTGACTTTTGATGATCTCTTCCGAGTGTAGGATTGGAGCTGAAAGGGGTGTTTCTGGTACAACATCTCTTGTCTCGGCTTGCCCCTTGATTCAGACTACCCCCAACTTGAGTGGCAAAAGTATCATCCACAGTTTTTGCAACCACTGCAAGCACTTGCTGTTTGTTTAGTCCTTCGGCCTTCAAAGCCTCAACAGCCCGTTGAAGGTGTTCATGGGGACCAATGCTTGCCCCTACCTTGTTCTTACCACCTGCTTCCCCTTTGCCAAGGGTTTGGCTTTCTTCAAATGCAGCCAGTCCCAAGATTGGGGAGCCTTTTGTCATGAAATTCCCGGTATGTGATGTGGTCGATGAGGGAGCCAATGTCCGGAGGCCAGATTGTCACAGTTCTTGAAGATCTTCAATCATTCTCATCAACTCAGAAGTAGTGGGCTCACGGGTTTGAGATGATTGGGGTCCAGGTGCATCCATCATGCATAAGTCCATGCTTTCTGGAATGAACACCTAGGCTTGGGTAGATGGGCCGGGGTGATGTATATGCTGGGGTCGAAGGTGGATGGTAGTATATGGATGAGATTGAGGTGGGCAGGAGATGTTTGGTCATTGGGGTCTGAAGGTGGAGCTATCGTCCGGTTGTCGATGAGATTTTGGACCTCATGACGAAGGCGGTAGCAACGGTCGGTGCCATGACCGCGCTGCTGATGGTACACACAGTACTTGGAAGGGTTATGTCTGGCTGGGAGAGGGTCAGGTAGAGGTTGAGGATCGAGGGGTTTGAGATACCCTCTTTCCATCAAGACTTTTAGTGCGCTAGTCAGGCTCATATAGAGGGGGTGAAAGTTCTGCCCTGAGCTCGGGCTGGGCCGGCGGTTTGTAGGCTTGGATTAGCAAAAGGGTTGGCTGTGGCGACTGTATTGATTTTGCGGTTTGGGAATAACGCTACTACCAGCATTGGTACTCCCTGAAATCGCCCTCCTTGTCGGTTCACTTGTTCTGGGAATGATCCCACTGTTGAACGCATTCTCGACCTGAACCCCCAGTTCATGCAAACTTTTGAAAGTGAATAGCGGAGCGACTATCAACTTTTGCAACATATCATGCTCGAGGTTTCGCACCATCATCTGCACTTGATCCCTCTCAGAAGGGCGGCGATCTGTCATCTGTGCTGCCTTTGCTCTCCACCTTGCAACAAATTCCACAAAAGGCTCTGTTGGGTTTTGGCGGGTTGTTTCAAGCTCTTGCATGGTCATTTCAACTTGGGTATTGTAGGAATACTGATCGACAAAGGCCTCAGCCAATTCTTCCCAGTCTTGCTTCACTTTGTCCTCCAACTTAGCGTACCAAGTGGCTGCTACACCCGACAGGGTTCTTCCATACAGAGAGAGTTTCTGTGGCTTAGTCAGACCCATCGGCTTCAGGACATCCAAGAAAAGTCGGATATGTACCATTGGATCTCCAGACCCGTCGAAACGGTCAATATATGGCATTTTGAATCTGTCTGGGAGCCGTACGGCAGACTCGGTGTGCCCATCCTCAATGTCGGGAATGGAGTTAAGGCCCTGTGCCTTCTTGAATTGCTTCTCAAGGTTCGCAATTTTCACCGCGGTCGGATCGAGGTCATTACCATCAAGGGGATAAAGCCTCTCATTAGGCTGCACCAGGGGTCTGACAACTCGGGCTTGAGCCAACCCTTCTTGGGGATCCGGACCCTGCAAATTTTCAGCTGGCGGAAGTGGGTCAAAGTTCGGCTGGGGCCCCGAAGCTAGATGTGAGGCAGATGCCCCAGATGGGCGTTGCGTTTCAGCATTAGTCTCATCCTGCACGGCAGTTCCCTGATTTAACGCTGCTATCACGGCCACTAATTCTTCCGAACCCTGTGCCATCACGGGTCTACTGATGATGTGACTGGTGACTGTCGGATCAGATGAACCAATGAACCCTGTCTGGCCCTTCTTTGCCTTACCACTGGCGAAGGAAAACTGGTTACCCTTGAACCGAATCTCTGACCTGACAAAGTCTATCAACACAAGTCCAATGAATCTGGGGGATATCGAAGCCTTCTGAAGCTACGGTTCCAAGACTACCTAGCAAAAGAGAAAATAGAGAGCATCTCAGCCTGATTTCACTAGAATGGACTTGAGCATAGCTGAATGACTGCACTCTTTACTGAATTCTGCCCCAAATTCTGCCTGTAAACCGATACCCTCAGGTAAAATTGATTCCCCAAATACTGATGCCCTCGGGCTGGAGACCCAGACTTGCAAACTGATACATGCATTCCCTGTAGAGGCACACTCTAAAAGCACATAGCAAGCAAGTGAGAGCCAAAACACCCCTATGGAGGGTAGGGTTTCCCTGTCCTATTTTGTCAGGAGCTAGGGTTTCACTACGCACGCAGCGGTTTCAAACAACCTATAATCGGGTAAGCAACCTGTCCTAGTTTGGAATGGTCACTATGGATTCCGAATATGCACTAGGTCGAATGGTCAAAGAGGGTGCCCCGGTAAAACCGGGGTTTGTGTTCCCGTCGTGGCAGAGCCCGCAACCGGTCAGCCTTATGGCACGCTTCTCGAAGCGAGCCTCCGGCAAACCGTTCAGGAATAGCATACGGCAAACACGGTGTCCTAGGCGCACCAATGCAAATGCAATGCAAAGAAACACATAAGTGTAGTCAAAACCAGATATCATGAGTTCGAGTCAAGTTCTCTAACTCCCCAGCAGAGTCGCCAGAAACTGTAGACGTCCCCGAACGTCCCGGGAGGGAATCCCGTTTTGTTCATTGGGCTCACTACAGTTCAGGACTCAATGTCACGGTCCTGTATCTAATCTCGCAGAGTGCAATGCAAGACCGATGAATCATCAAAGAGTCCAAATCCGGCAAATCGTTTTTGAAAACAGATTTTTTGAAAGAAGTGCCAAACATGGACTGCTTTGCCAGATACAGAGTCGCCACCTAAATATTTATTTTGGGGAATTTAGGAAACCCTGACTCGTTGCCTAAGGCCACGTGTCCGTCATCACCAAAGTTGCCTCGGCTCGGGAACTTGGGTACGATTGGGGAAGGTCACTTCGTGAGCACCCCGCTCGCCCGATCAAAGATCGGCCTCTACTAACCATGATATCGAGTTTTGAAAACATTATGCTCTTATTCCGGTTATTAGCCTAGAATTACTATGTGATGCGCACAGCATACAAGTATAGACTGGATCGCCTGAATTGGAACAAAACATTTCATGTTTGTTTTGAAAGCGGTTTGCTACTCGCAAGTAGGCTAAAATGTGGATTTGCCACCCTCGGTGGGCTTAGAAAAGATGGTTGCCACTATCTAGTGGGCTTAAAACTCACAGTCAATGCATTATTCCAATTCAGATAATCCAACCTTCACCCACAGGCATTCAGGCAGTTATATCACATAAGCATAGCCTCATGGTAAGCATGCTATCATGGCAGTCACTCACACACATGCAAGGATGCTAAAGCATAAACACTTACCGAGTACTCCAAGCCAAAACAGAAGCTAGTTAGAAATCAATGCATGATCCTACTTCATGAAATGCCTAATGCAACACATGCAAAATGCAACTAGAATAGGCTCGGCTATTCTAAAATGGCATATGAGATGCTACAGCTAACACGTATTCAACTTGGAATTGAAATATAATGCAGTTAGTATGATGCGCCGAGCCCGGTGCATGCAAGACAGATGAATGGATGCAAACATGCGAGCATAAGTATGCTAATTGAAACGTGCCCTAAACTAACCATCATAAGCTGGTAAATAAAAGGGAGAAAGACGTGGGGTTGGAAGACATACATACACACACACACGCACACTTATTACAATTGCCCTCGCTCGGAGGGTCCGAATAAATAATACACAACCAAAATAAATAACGAATTATTACACAACACTAATTACTTAACAAATGAACTAGGTAAGCAAAGTAAACTAGCATGCTACGCTACGTGCAATGGACTGCCTCAGCTCTGCTCGGAATGATGGAGGGTGTATGCAAGCTCAAGTTGCCTTGTCGGTAAATTCCATCGCGATGCCTCGCCTCGCCTTTGTTTGCAATTGATCTCAGAAACTTGCACAAAGCTCCAGAAGGCTGAAACTCCACCTTGGGAAGGCCACCGACCAGTTATCAGCATGGGAGGCCACCTGCCGACCACCCTTTGTGGTGGAGACCAAAGAGGGTGGTCGGCCTGCCAGAAAACCTGGTCGGCCGACCAGTTTCCACCTCTGGTTTCTGGCTTTTTCTGCAACAAAGGCAAGAGAGAGAAAAGGCAATGTATTTTCAACATATGTGTGCACGACCACTCTCCCGTCCTTGCACAAGCTCTAGGGAGTGTAGTCCTCGATCCTCGTGCCACCAATCACGCATCTCGATGCATGATGGCCGAGGAATCGAATTGCACGACTCGATGTGAAATGAATGCACATATGAACACAACAAGGCCTAAACTCCATCATGGATAATCCGGAGCGTTGGCGACCGGGAATCGAGGCACGTTTCGTCACTTGGAGTACGAAACGTCCCTCGTTTCCCGTGTTTGGACTAAACCCTACTCCAAACACAATGCAATATGCATGATATGCATGAATGCAATTCTAACATGCAACCTAGCATACGCAATGCTGTGGACTAAAATGGCATACATAATGCGCGTGATATGACATGGCATACACAATGCTCTAACATGCAACCTAGCATACGCAATGCTATGGACTAAAATGGCATACACAATGCACGATGGACTTACACCAATATGAGTGGACCTCAGCCACACTCACATCAGTGGCCATATGATGGAAATGAGACAACCGAAACACATGCAAACATGCACGGATGCAAAGGACCGATCCTAAGGCATAACATGCAACTCTAACTAAGCATGGCAGAGGATGAAACATGGCATAGAATGGGACATGATACAGCTCTGAAATGGCATAAAAGATGGTCCCGAAACATACAAATATGTCACACAATGTATGCTAGGTGCTCGGGTACCGAAACTAGTGAAGCGGGTAACACTAGAGGTACACAAAGCAATGCACGAATGGCAAAACCAACCCCAAACAGACCCTAGGCAGGTCTGAAACAGGGGAAATGGCCTAAAATGATGGCTCGGAATGCAAAGAAATGGAGCTCATTCAATGGTCGGTAAATGAGGCATACAAGCCCGACTCTCAAACGCATTTAAAGAGTATAAAACATGACAATATGGCATTCAAACAAGCTCTGAAATATGATATAATGGGCCCAAAACATGAACACACCTCAGTATATGCATGTAATGAGCCTCAAAACTCAAAGTTAAGCATGGGTATTGAACTACAAGCATGCAAAACAAACATCATTCGACCATGAGACCCAAAAACAGAGCTAGGGCAGTCCAAAATATGCACAAAATCAGTTTAAGGCAAGGCCAAAAAGAGCTAAAATCAAGGGTCAACAAAGCATGCGAAATAAGCTAGTGAACCATGATTTACACTACAAGTATGTGAAGCACATGAGGCTCACCAAACCAGCCAAAAACAGAAGTATGCCATGCTAAAATATGCCCAAAAACCCATGGAAACTCAGTCAACACATGTTAGAATGAGGTGCTCCTTTGAGAGGCCATGCAAGGGGTTGTTCCACACATATATGACGGACACACAAAATGGCAAAACCACCTCTGGAAAGAGGTTATGAGGGTCCTAAAACCCACCAAAAAGGCCCTGAAATTAGTCTAGGAAGCATGCAAGTGAAAGCCCCTTTGAAAGGCCTTGGATAGGATTGTTCTACACATGCATAATAGACACTTTATATGGCAAAATGGGCTCTGGAAAGAGCTAATGCAGACCTTAAAACTCACCAAATAGGGCCTGAAATATGGCTTTGAAACATACAAATAGGGGCCCCTTTGGAAGGCCAACAAAGCTAGTAAAGAGAACAAGGGGTGAGAGGGTCACCCCTCTCTGATTTTAGGGCTCAAAAACACATATTAGCCACTAAAAATCCACTGGATTTCAGTGGCTAAAAGGCCAAACCAAGGCCATCAAAAATGCTCTAATACATGGCTCAAAACATGAGGAAATGAAGCATGCAAGGGGGAAGGTGACCCCAAACAGAAAAATGACCTTGAACAAACTTGAAGAGAAGCTCAAAACAAGACTTTTTTCAGTTTATGACAAAGCTCGAAAATGCTTGCAAGTATAGCTAAAAGATGGATCAAAATAATGCTCAAAAAGGGAAAAATGGTTACCCTTGAAGACCAGCAAAACCAGCAGCCTCTGGACCCAAAAACCCAACCTTGAACCTCTGAAAATACCCTCCAAGGACCTTAGGTTGATGATGGAAGTGTTAGGCTATGAGAGGTGGTGCAAAGGGGCCAAGAACCAAGCAATTTAGAGCTCAAAAGAGAGAGATATAAAGAGAGATATATTGTTTAGCCCTAGCAATTTTCTGAACTAGCACAAAAGAGGGAGAGGCCCTCCTATATAGACAAAGATGTCTAAAGCTTCTCTTGGAAGCTAAAAACAACTTTGAAGATCCCAGCTGGCACAGCTGGAACACACTCAGAGAGACAAAACAGAGGGTAGCTGGCCGACCAGTTCAAGTGGTCGGCCGACCACTTGACCTGGTCGGCCGACTAGGTCAAAAGGGTCAAGGTGGTCAGCCACCTCCTAGGATGAAGCCCCAGAAGTTAGCTTTCCAATGGCGCAAACCTTGCATTAAAATTCCTCCTGTGCAAAACGTTATGCCTGTTTTGGTGAAGCCGCGCAGATTCGGTCCAACCGGATTGATGCCCTACTTCAACCAACCATATCTCCCCCACCCGGACTTGGCTTTAGGAGATTCTTGAGTGCAAAATGAAGCCTTGGAAGTACAATTTCCAACGGTGGTGGCCTCATATCTTATATCCAAGTATGCAAATGAATAAGCCCGATTTAGCGAGGACCGCTCGACTTTTTCTCTCCTTCTCGGATTCATGCCGAACCACTTTTGACCACCTAAGTGGTTGGCCATCTGATTTTCTGGTCTTCCATGTGGCCACATTGAAGCCCTAGAAGTTAGCTTTCCAATGGCACCAACCTTGTATCAAAATTCTCCTGTGCAAAGAGTTATGCCCGTTTCGGTGAAGCCGCGTAGTTTCGGTCCTACCCGGATTCATGCCGAACTTCTCCCAAACTAGTTTTCCTCTCTCTTCTCCTCTTTTCTTTAACTCCAAACCCCTAGACAAGGTGTTTTCAAAGATTTTTCAAAGATTTCATCTCTCTTTCATTCATTTCCACTTTGTCCTTGCTCAGTTTACCGAAAAGCGCAACATTTGACAAAATGCGAGCCTCGGAACATCGTAAAAACTTTATTTCAAAACATTTTGAAAGAGAGGGTTTTAAGGTCTAAAATCTTTTGATCAAGATTGTTTTGGTCCAAAAAGGGGTATGAAGTTGAGATTTGACTCTCTCCTTGCCGAAGAAACTGAACCTTTCCCCTGCACACCTTTTTCCACCATGTAAACCATCAGTTGCGTCCAAGTCTTAAGGGCGGTCAAAAATGGGGTGTCTACACTCGGTAAGCTTTACACTTTAGCATACTTGCATGAGTGTGAGTGTTGCCATGATTCGCATGCTTGCCATGAGGCTATGTGCTTAAATGCTAAACTGCATGAATGCCTGTGGATGAAGGCTTTTTGTTTGAATTGGAACAATTTAACAAATATGCGTTTTAAGCCCACTTCATTGAGTGGCAAATCATGTTTTATGCCCACTATGTTTGGCGGCAAATCCGCATCTTTAAGCCCACTTGAGGGTGGCAAATTCAAACCATTTTTGCAAGCAAACATGACTTGAAATGTTCCAATTCTTGTGATGTAGTTTATACTTGCTTGTGTGCGTCACATAGTAAAGCTAGTCTAATAACCGGAATATGAACGTATAATGTTTATAAAACATCATATCATGATTAGTAGAGGTCGATCTTTGATCGGGCAAGCGGGGGTGCTCATTTTATGACCTTCCCCCCTTGTACCTAAGTTCCCGAGCCGAGGTAACTTTGGTGATGACGGACACATGGCCTTCGACACGAGTCAGGGTTTCCTAAATTTCCCCAAAAACAAAATATTTAGGTGGCAACTCTGTATCTGGCAAAGCAGTCCAATTTTGGCATTATTTGATTTAAAATCAATTTTCCAAAAAGATTTGCCTGATTTGGACTCTTTGGTGTTTATCAGTTTCACATTGGACTTGTGAGACTAGATTCAGAACCGCGGGAGTCCGAACTGTGAGACCTTCTTTTCAAACCTTTTCGAAAGGCGAGACATGAGAAAAAGGCGAGTCCACAACATCGTATAGCATGTGGCTAGTAATCTTAATGCCTTATAATCTCCCATCGTGAAAGTGTATAAAGAGCCATTTTGCATGATGTCATTGCTTATTCCCAGGCGATCAACACTTGGAAAGACATTGATCTTTACAAGCAACCATTAATAGAAGAATTGAAGAATTTATGGAAGCATGGTGTGCAAACATATGATGCATCGAATGGCCAAAATTTTAGAATGCATGTAGCAGTCATGTGGACCATTAATGACTTCCTTGTATATGGTAACATGTCAAGGTGGAGTACAAAGGGTTACTTGGCTTACCATAATTGTAAAATGAATGCATCGTCACAAGGTTTCCAAAGTAAGATAGGGTACATGGGTGCTTGTCACTACTTTTTTGAGAACCACAGTTGGCGAAGGAGTAAGCTCTTCAACGGTCAATTTGAGGATAAGTCCAAGCTTTTGGACTTATTGAGGGAACAAATACTAGAGCAAATTGATTCTAGGACTTACAAGTCATATGGAAAGCACCTACACAATTGAAAATGACAAAGGAATGAAAATCCAAATTTGAATTGGACAAAGAGAAGCATTATGTTTGACTTGCCCTATTGGAAACCATTGAAGTTTCGACACCACCTTGTTGTCATGCATTGAGAAGAATAAATGTGACAATGTGATTGGGACACTTTTGAGCATAGATGGAAAGAACAAGGACACTGACAAAGCACACTTAGATTTGGAGGACATGAGAATACGTAAAGAGTTACACTTGAAGAGGTGTTCCAATGGGTCTTTGGAGAAGCCTCCCGTATTGTACACATTGTCCCCGACAAAGAGAGAAGGGTTTTTTGATTTTTTGAAATCAATTAACTATCCTCATGGCTCTACAGCAAATTTCTCCAATTGTGTGATCGCTCAAGAAGGTAAATTATCTGGCCTCAAAAGTTATGACTGTCATGTCCTTATACAACTTCTGATTGGGATGCGTGGCTACCTTACTAAGAAAATTGACACCACACTTTTTGAGTCATGAAATTTCTTCAAACAGTTGTGCTTAAAGACATTGAGGGTCACGAATTTGGAGAAATTGGAGGAACAAATTGTACTCATACTTTGTAAGCTTAAGAAGATTTTCCCTCTCTCTATTTTTGATGTCATGGTCCACTTGTTAATTCACTTGCCTAGAGAGACTATGCTTGGAGGACTAGTGCAATATCGATGGACGTACCTAATTGACAGGTATGTTGTTGGTACTTGTGTAGTGTAAAATTGTAATTAATGCTTTAGTGCTAATATAAATTTAAATGTAATTAACATTCTCATCATCTTATTTTTAGGTTGCTTGGATATCTAAAAGGGTTTGTGGCCAATAAAACTTATCTTGAAGGTTCTATTGCCAAGGCTTTCATTTTCAAAGAGTGTACAATGTATTTGGATGGAGTTGAAATAGTGTTTAGTCGGGAAGAAAGGAATTATGACATGGGTGATCGTGGCCTAAAGTTGGCGGTATTCACTCAAAATGTCTATCCCATTGGTCTAATGACAAGGGCATCCGATGTGTCTGTAGTTGAACGTGAGATAGTTTATTGGTTTGTCTACACAATAGCTCGAAAGTGGAAAAATACACAAAGTATGAATCCTTTCATATGCATTTATATGTTATAATTGTAAAATCAATTAGTATTGATTTTTTGAAATACTTTTGAATCGTATTTTTATAACTAGGAAGCACAAGAACTTGTTACAATAAACTGGAGGTGCATTCGACATCACAAAGGGACAACACAAAGAATTCCCCAAAGATCGTGTAAGCTAGAATTTCCCTCTATAATCAATCATACATTACGTTAATATTGCGTATACTTGTAGCATAGCTCAATTGCTGGACCAAGTGTCCTCCGAAGCAATTGATGAGATGTGGTCATTAGCCAATGGTCCTAGTGGCTTAGTGATCACATATTCAAGATGTATTTGTAATGGCGTTCGATTTCATACTATCAACCGTAACAACCATTGTAAAAGTTAAAATAATGGATTGATCGTGGAAGGAGAGCATGAAGGCCAATTGATAAACTTTTATAGCTACTTGTGCAAATTGTGGGAAATGAAATATTTGTTTAGACATCAGATTGTATTGTTCCAATATGAATGGTTTAACACTGGTAGTAGCAGAACTAGGCATGTCGAACCACATTTGACAACAGTTGATGTAAGAAGTCGACGGTATAAAGATGATTCATTTGTATTACTAAGTCAAGTTCAATAAGTATTCTTTGTTCATGATACCAAATTAGGTGCCAATTGGAGAGTTGTAGAAAAGTTTGAGCATCGAGAAATTTGGGATGTGCCAAAGATAGACAACATAAAACCTAATGATGTGTTCCAACAAGAAGAAATGACCGAGGTTGTACCAGCTAAGGCTATTGATGATAATGTGGTTTTGCGTCGAGATGATATTGAATCTGAAATTATTCCAATGGAAGTTTTGTAATCTGTCAGAGCTGTAGAAACTAAGGTGTTATAGATAATGCCTTCATTTGTGATGATGAAGATGGATTAATGCACAAAATAAGAATATTATGACATATAAAGTGATTTTGATACAGATGTTAACATAGAATTTTGATGTATTTGCTTTTATGATTTGGATATGATAATAAACCAAAATACGTTTTCTTATTGATTCATTAAAATCATGTCATAACTTGTTATATCTCTTTTTATAATTTACTTCATGTATATCTTGCTTTATAATGTTAGCTTTTTATATATCTATGCAACAAATAATTTAAAAATCATGTTATAGCTTGTTATTGTTCTTTTTATAATTTATTTCATGTATATCATGCTTTATAATATTAGCTTGTTATATATTCATGCAACAAATAATTTAAAAATCATGTGATAGATTGTTATATCTCTTTTTATAATTTAATGCCTTATTGCATATGACATTTTGTAGTACCAGCTGTGTTATTGCAATTTGCATCATGGTTCCTGGCTTGAAAACTGGTTGGCTTTGGAAAAGGTCACTCACAACCACAGTAACAAACTCGCTGGCTGCTATCCCCTTAGGATTAACAGTTGCGCCATCTCCTGTTGTCCCTTTAGTATCAATAGTGCACTATCTCTTGATGCCATTAGCCCACCATTCAAGAATTCTAATGAGACACAAGTAGCGTAAAAAACGCATACAGTTGGCATAGGTAAGATCATTGAACTTTAAATTTGTCAATTACTACAATTTGCTTATTGTTATTTTGTTACCAGGGACTTTTAGGTTAACTAACATGTACGAAGACCCACACTTGGAAAAGGAATACAAAAAATAATTTGATCCAAAAAAGGAAAAAATTATATGTTCACATCGATCATGTTCTAAATGCAATGACCAAAATATATGCCACTCCAGCAACTAATGAGTTACGACTTCAGATTAGTAGTTTATGCTCTCTCAAGGATGTTAAGTCGTGGCTATATATTGATAAGACTACCAAAGCTGCCATCATCCAAGTTGTTCTCGTAATTGATAATATTGGGCAATCTATATTTGTATTATGTATACTTGTAAAAGCACTTATATTTAATTATTGTAATTTTCACTTGTTATGCTTGTAGGACAAGTTTGATAGTGGGGACGATTTTCACAATGACTCACAAACTCAAAAGATTGTAGATAAGAAGGCATATCAATTATACAAATATTGGAGGTACAACTTGAAGTAAGAATTCAAACTATTAGAGGAAGAAATTGTTGATGACTTCCATGCTCATTCACCCCGAGGGGTGAGTTTGGATGATTGGAAGCATTTGATTGATGTGGCATGGCAAGATGCATCTCACCAGGTAAAATAATAATGCATTCTACATAGCCCCGTACCAAACGTGATATGCCTTAATATGTAACAAAAATTTGTATATGTTTTTTGTAGAAATGGTCAAAAGCTGGTAAAAGTAACAGGAGTCAGTTGCCATACAATCGTATAAGTAGATCTTGCTCATTTCCTATCGCAATGGCTAATACGGTGAGATTGATTTTATTCAAAAGTAAATCCATTATTATTATTATTATTATTATTATTATTATTATTATTATTATTATTATTATGTTATTATTATTATTGTTATGAATAATATGTTGTGATTATTTGTTTGGTTCTTATTTGAAATTAACTGCACGTCTAACAATGAAATAATTGTATTTAATATTACTTAGTACCCGAATATATATATATATATATATATATATTATGCATTTTTGTCTTCTTTATTTGCAGTGACAACAAGAGATGGTCAATCTACAAGCGGTTACCACCGAGTCAAAGATGCCATTGATGCATGAGGAGCTTTCAAGTCAAGTGCTTAGAGAGAAGAAAATGTACTTGCTCGAATTTGGGATCGGCTCACAATCCTCTATCATAGCTGCATCACGAGCATGTGATAAGGACATGAAGGCAATGAGAGTTGAGATGGAGACACTTCGTAAGGAGCAACAAAGAGATCGTGACAAGTTGATGAGAGAGTGAGAGGAGTGTGAGAGATATTACAATGAGATGTTCAAAAAGCGAGAGGAGCGCGAGAGATGTTACAATAAGATATTGAAAGAGCAGGAGCAGGGACAAAAAGCTTTGGAGGAGACAAATAAAAAAGTTGATCATCTGAATAACATAGTTGCCAAACTCACACAACTCTTAGGGATCTGAGGTGGTCCTCTGATGTTTACTGTTTGGCAAGAACAATTTTATTAATATCATATATAATTTGTTAAAATATGTTAGCTTCAACAATGAACTAGTTAATTGATATTATTTTGTATTCTAAGCTAAATCTCATTTACCATTTATATTTAATGGAACAATATTATCTTTCAAAAATATTCTAGTGGGATAGACGGTACGTAAATAAGACACTTAGGTTGGGAGTCACAGTCGAAAATGACTTAAAGTTAGTTGAAAAATGGCGTTCTAGGGCAAAAATGCAAAATAGTCTCCTAACCACTGTTGGGATGTAACGGACAACTTCCTTGTGCCGAAAATGACTTGTGAGAACTAATGATACGTAAATAGGAAAAGACTAGACCATGAGATAGACTGCCTTTAGTATATCTGAGAAGCCTTTTGTAGACACTCCATTTTTTACCGCCTGCAAGGCTTGAGCGCTTTGCTCGGTACACTCGATGATGAAAGTGGTATTATGCGTGATTCAAGGTCTCAACGAAGGAGTCTTGTTTAAGCTTCAAAACAACCCTAAACCTTCCCTATTCCCAACGATTACACCCAAGAAATCCATTTTCACACCTCATGCCATCCTTTGTTGAGGCTGCAACAGAAAAACAGGGAAAGTCATTGAGGCCCGGTCGTGCCTTAGTGAGGGCCTTGTCTGACCTACCTTTGAGTTGACCTACCAACCTTGCATCATCTATATACACCATACATAACCTTGACTCATCATCTTAGAGCCTTGTTTGACCCTTGAGAAGCATAATTCAAGCTTAAGAGTGTGTTAAGAGTGAGTTTGATCATCAACCAAAGCTTACTCCATTTTGAGAGTTATAAGCTTGTAACTTTTGTTCTTGCTTTTGATTTCTTCATTTCTACTTATTTCTTGTGTCCTTGGACTGTTTTACACCTATTCTAAAGTTGGAACTTGGTTTGGACAAGCTACCAAAGGTGGTAAGGTTAACACCGTCACTTGCACCTATTTTTATAGCTCAACCCTTGGTTCTTTTACACTCTTTTTCTTTGGTTTTTGAACTGATTTTCAGGGTTGAACAAAGGCCAAAAACATGATTTAAAGTCTTGAAATTGGAGGGGTTGGCCATCCCTCCTTGTTATTTTGTTTACATGGCTTTAGTGTCTTTACTTTTGCTTAGCTTTTGAGCTCTTTTCTTACATTTCCAACCACTGTTTTGGGCTTATTTTAGACTATTTTAGGTTTGTCTTATTCTATTTAATTGGTTCAAGCTTTGATTAGTTCATTTGGTGTAGCATTGATCTTTGTATATACCTTGCATCATGTTGTTCTTAGCTTTTCTTTGTTTAATTTCTATGATAATAACCTAATTTTAAGAATTAACTTGCCACTACTTTCTCCCATTTGAGAGTTGTTTCAAACGGTTGATGGTTACTCAAATATATGAACTAGGGACTTGCGCTTAGTGGCTTAATCTCTACGGAGATTCATTGTCAACAGCATAATCTCTCTTTCATGTTAAGAATTACATCCCATTTGATGATTCTCTCCTTTTAGAGGACTTAATCATCACTTTGGACAAATGGACTAAAGAATGGAAATGACTAAAAGAATTGGTTTAAAAGCAACCAACACACTTAAAGAAAATGAGTCATATTGCTTGGGCTTGGCCGGATGTTATGCCAAGTTTATCGAGTCAAGAGTGATCATACGCTAATTCAAGGCATTTTGATGATTCTTCAAGCGTCTCTACTTCCCTTTTTTGAGTTCATTTCATGATAAAGAGAGAGGAGTGGTCATATCCATTGCATTTCATTAATTTTTGTCCAAAATTGTAACCGGAATCATCAAGCAATCAATTTTTCCATTGATGGTTTTGGAAACAATTCTAGCCTTCTCTCGAGACTTTTCCATGACAGAGAAGGAAAGAAAGGGACAAACAGAGCTTGAACAACTCTATCGGCACTGTTTTCACTTCAGAACTCAAAACAGAGTTTTGCATAAAACTGAGACACGGCCGGCCTTCTCTATGGCTGGTCGAGCTTCATTGAGGGCCGGCCGACCCTCAAAGTTTGGTCAGTAGTGTATTTTTGCAGAAAATAGAGGGCAGTGGCTGAGGTGAAACAGAGCAAGCTTGGAGCAGACAGGGCTGTTCTTGAACATTGTGCATATGTATGCATGCAATTCTTGTGCATCCTTGCTTATATTATGATCATTATTGTAATTAATTTATATTGTTTATTGTAATTAATCTCATCATTAACGTATTGTAATTATTATTGTCCCTTTATAATTGTGTAGTTACTTAGCTTAGAGAGTTAGTTTATTTATCTCGGTTATCCTTGTTGTAATAATCTTGGTTATCCATTGTAATAGCATAGATAGTCTAGTTAGCTAGTTAATTAGCTTAACCTATTCTATTCATTTGGTTCGATTTTGTAATAATTAGTTTAATTCGGACTTTCGGACATTGATTCGCACCCTCCTGCGTGAGGGATCAAATGTTGTAATAATGTGTATGTCTTCCAACCCCACATCTTTCTCCCTTTTATTTATTCGCTTACGATGTTTAGTATAGAGCACGTTTCATTAGCATTCTCATGTTTTGCATCTATTTGTCTTGCATGCATATAAGGTTCGGCTCATCATGCTAACCTGATATCAATGTCCAAATTCATTTCTTGAATACGTGCTCTCTCGCATGTCTTGAATGAAATCATATGCCATGTTCATAGCCGAGCCTATAAAAAGACATAATGTGTGTGTTGCATTAGTCATATTGCATTTAATTAGGAACATGCATATGTGTCTAACAATTTTGCTTTGTTTTAGCTCGGAATACTAGGTGAGTGATTTTTTATTTTAGCATCTTGCATCGAATGTTTGCGTTATTGTATCTAATTATGTCCACCATGAGGCTAATTGCTTAAATGATATAACTGTTTGAATGCCTGTGGATGAAGGCTAGTTGCTTGAATTGGGATAGTTTGATTAATGCCCATTTTAGCCCACCTTGTTTTTTCAAGTGGCAAATTCACAAAACAATTTTCAAACAAACATGAAATCAAAATATTCCAACTTTTGCAAATTAGTCTATACCTTGTGTGCGCACATCACATAGTAATATAGCCTAATAATCAGAACAAGAACATATAATGTGGATAAAAATTACATCATTATTAGTAGAGGCCGATATTTGATTGGGTGAGTGGGGTGCTCAATTCATGATCTTCCCCTCTCGTACCTAAGTTCCCGAGCCAAGACACTTTGGTGATGACAGACTAATGGCCTTTGGCATGAGTCTCGGGTTTTCTAAATTTCTCAAAAATATTTAGGTGGCAAGTCCTGTAATCTGGCAAAGCAGTCCATTTTTGGCATTTGATTCAAATTTTGATTTTCTAAAAAGAATTACCGAATTTGGACTTTTTTTGTGTTTTCACTATTTCATATTGCACTTGTGAAATCAAATTCAGAACCACAAGTGGAGTCCGAACTGTAGGGCTATTCGCCTTTCGAAAGGAGCACGGAAAGTCAGGCTACAGTTTCTGGCGACTTTGCTGGGGAAAGAGAGAACTTGACTTGAAACTCATGATGTGAATTTTTATCTACATTTATATGTTTTTTGCATAGCATTTGCATGGTTGTGGTAAGTTATTGTGTTTTCCATCTGCTATTCCTAGATGGTTTGCCAGAGGCTTGCCCAAAAGGCTGACCGGTCGTGAGCTCTGCCATGTTGGAAACACAACCCTTGGATCTGGATCACTGCTGTACCGCTTGATCCACTTTTCACTTCTCGGTATTAGGTGTGAGGGGTATATTAGGTAATCTTGCCAAGGTACCCTTTTTGACCATTCGACCTAGTTACATATAGTGAAGCTATAGTGACTATTCTAAATTAGGACAGGGTGCCACCCGTGTGTAGGATGTTGTAAAACTCGTTGTGTGAAATAGTGCAGCCTAGATCATGCCAAAAATCTAAGACAGGGTAACCTTACCCCCTCATAGGGGTGTTTTGGTTCTTTTTACTTGATACATGCTTTTACAGTGAGACTGTACAGGATGGTTCATATCAGTAAGATTTGAAAACAGAGTTCAGTGGGGATTACAGTTCAGCTATGTGTCTCGACTGTTGTGGATTGGGGCCGATGTGCTTTCTGATTTTGATTTTGTTTTTCTTTCTTTCTTTTTGTTAGGTAGTTTACTATCATAGCTTCAGAAAGACCCGATATTCCCCAAGTTGTGTGGACTCGTTTAGGCAGGCTATGCAAAGCTCGAGACCTTGTTGGTGGTCAGCCCATGCTAGTCTCACTTCCTCCAGTCACTCGGCAAAGAATGAACAAACAATCAGTAGATTCAGTACAATGCACTCCACGAACACCTACCCGTTCTCAATCGATCAATTCACCAGCATCTAGTTCACCTGGATTAGCAATGGCACAGAACACAACACCAAACATAGATGAATCGCTGCCATGATGATTGCCATCCAAAGAACTATGGATACTGTAAACCAGAGGATGGCTGCACAAGATGAAGTCATTGCCGATATGCGGCGTACATCTGGGGCATCAGCTTCAACTGTGCACCCGATCCCTACTGCTCAGCCAAACCCAGATCTATCCCCACCAGTAAAAAATCTACAAGTCCCAGATCCTCAGGACATGTTTTCCCTAGCTCTAACTTATCGTCCTCCGGTTCAACCTCCTCCAGGGATTTTTTTCTTTCGATATTAATGAAATTGATCCAACCTTGGTCAAGATTGCCAGATTGGAGAAAGCATTGTAGAAATCTCAGGGCTTCAACTCCATTCCAGATATCGAAGATGGGTACACTGAGGCTTCGGTCAGATTATTGGAGATATTTAAGATGCCCCATATTGACAGATTCGATGGGACTAGGGATCCAATCGTACATGTTTGATTGTTTTCGGATATATTGAGGCCTATGGGTTTGTCTTGGGCACAGAAGCTTTCGTTATTTGGAAGGACCTTGTCTGATGTGGCGGCCATTTGGTACACTAAATTGGAGGACTATACAAAACGGAATTGGGAGGAGCTATCTGAGGCATTTGTCAATTAGTACTCATATAACACCCAGATAGAAGTAACCATTAGTGAGCTGGGGTCTACAACCCAGAATCCCAAAGAACCATTTATTGATTTTGTCACCCGGTGGAGGGCTAAAGCAGCTCAAATGAGAAATAGGCCTACTGAAAGAGAACAAGTCCGACTAGTGGTCCAAAACCTTGAGCCAGACATGTTACAGAGAATGATAGTGGCGCCGTTGTCCACATTCTCTTCCTTACATGAGCTGGGGATCCAGATTGAAAGTGCATTCAAAAAGGGTATCATCCATAAAACAAGTGAACCTGCAAGAAGGCCGTTCTTTCGGAATACCAATGCTAGCAGTAGCACTATTCCGCAGCTTGCAGATGTCAGTAATGTTGTCACGATGGCCAAGATGGTTGATCCCTTTGCTACTGCCACAACCTCATAATCTTCACAAAATACCAGTCCATCCCGAAATCGAAGAGTTTTTACCCCCCTCCATATGAGCCCAACTCAAGCCCTCAAGTTATTGATACGAAAGGGGCATTTCAAGCCTTTCGATCCTCGTCCACTTCCAGACACATTGCCACCCAAACATGACCCTACCCAGTACTATATCTTCCACCAACAACATGGCCATCCCACAGACATGTGCTACCGCTTACGTCATGAGATTCAGGATCTCATAGACAACAAAGTCATTGCCCCACCCGCAAAACCAAACGTAACAACCAATCCACTTCCTACACACAACCAAGTCCCCCTACCCAGAAACATTAACCACATCCATACACTACCGCCCACCTTCAACCCTAGCACATACATTACCTTGTCCCACTTACCAAAATCGGAGGTGGTTATTCCCGAAAGCATAGACATGTGCATGATGGATCTAACACCCTGGCTACATCAGATGAAGGTGGTGTCATCAACAGTTCATCGATTAGTAAAGTACCCCTTCAAAGGAGGGATCGCTACTATGTATGATAACTCTGCGATCCATTCTTCTCAAGGAACTACTGCACCACTACTGGAGATCATACATGGGAAAGAGGATGTGTTCCTTTCCGGCTTCTTTCTGGCAGAAGCTTGGTTGGTCTAAACCATCATGGTAGAGGGCGATGGAGATAATGTGAGTGCACAATCCATATACATGATGAACAAACAGGGGCATATGCCTGGGTCAGGACTAGGCCGAAGTGGCAGACAGGGAGGTACTATTGCTAAGAAGCTGAGTCATAACCCCCATGCTTTCGGCCTAGGATACAAGCCTACTGCTACAGATTGGCAAAGGAAATGGGAGGACTTGAGAGAGAGGCTGAAGGCAAAGAGGACTGGGAAGCAGTATGAATTAGTCCGTAAATCTATATGGGGATCCTGAACGGATGCTTTGTCCGCCAAGGGGAAGATTTCCCATTCTGCAGATTCCTAGAGCCCTGGTATGACTGGGAAACAAAGACTAGGTATCCAGGGTTCGAGATTTTTTTTAGGCACCAGTTACCAGAAGAGGAGGCTGAACAGGCAAACCTAAGCATTGATATGGATCAACGAAGAACTGCAAACCTGGGCATTGAAGAAGATGAGTTGTTGGGAAAAGCACTAGCTGACTTACTAATGAGTTCCACTACGAGAGCTGAGACCGCCAACTTGGGGGATAGTTTTACTATCTCAATGACCAGGGATAACCCAACAACGGATTTCTCTAATCTTATCGTGGATGCATCTGAGGCTCCACGCTTGGTCTAGAAGTTTGAGCAATGCGTCATCAACAGTTCTGAATCGGACAGTGAGTCCGGATCTGATTCCACTGAGTCATTGGAGTTGGAGTCAGATTCGAGTTCCTTTGTGTCTGGTACTTCTGGGAGTGGTAACCCGGATGCCAAAGTCCTGTCCAGGTCATCTTTTAGCTTTTCTTTTGAGTCCACTGTAACCGAGGATCTAGACTTTTTGAATAGGAATGCTGTGAATGTTGCCTACTTCTCTATGCCTTTGGTTTGTTGTACTGATCTTAATTTTCAAAATTTTGACATAAACAGAGAGGAAGAAATTCCTCGGGTTTTGAAAATTTTGGTTGATTGTGAGGAGGAGAGGTGTGTTAAGCCCTGTATAGATGAAATTGTATAAATTAACGTGGGTACTGAGGAACATCCTCGCTTGGTCCAAATCGGGTCCACGTTGTCTTCGGAGGAACGCGAGCGTTTAATCGCTTTATTAAAAAAAATTAAAGATGTTTTCGCATGATCCTACGAAGACATGCCAGGAATCGATCCTGAGATTGTACAGCACTGGATCCCTTTTGATCCTGAGGCCCGACCAGTTAAACAAAAGCTGCGCAGAGTTTGCCCAATTTGGGCTTTGAAGATCAAGGAAGAAGTTACCAAACAGATTGAGGCAGGGTTCTTGCTTGTATCTGAGTATCCAACATGATTGGCCAATATTGTTCCAGTTCTGAAGAAGGATGGAAGATTCAGAGTTTGTGTCAATTTTAGGGATCTGAATAAGGCTAGTCCGAATGATGATTTTCCCTTGCCACATATTGATGAGTTGGTAGACTTCACCGCGGGCTATGTATTGCTCTTGTTCATGGATGGGTTTTTCGAGTATAACCAGATTATGATGGCACTAGAGGATAGAGAGAAGATTGCTTTCGCCACTCCGTGGGGCACCTATTGTTACCGAGTCATGCCGTTTGGATTAAAGAATGTTGGGGCCACTTATCAGAGGCCTGCAACTACCATTCTACACGACATGATCCACAAAGAGGTTGAGGTGTATGTGGACAATATGATTGTCAAGTCCAAAGATCGGAAGGCCACTACACCACCTTGGAGAAATTCTTTCAGCGATCAGAGAGTATAAATTGAGCTTGAACCCGTAAAAATGCACCTTCAGCGTAACAACGGGAAAAATGCTGGGATTCTTGATCACACAGAGAGGAATTGAGATAGATCTTTCCAAAATCAAGGCCATCTTAGAAACGCCACCACCAAGGACTGAAAATGAGGTGCGTGGCTTTCTGGGTAAAGTGCAATTCATAAGGCGGTTTATTTGTAAACCATTTTTTGGTCTTCTGAAGAAAGAAAAAAAGTTCCAATGGGACGATCGCTGTCAGTTCGCTTTTGAACAGGTCAAGCAGTACCTGCAAAATCCGCCTATGTTATCACTGCCAGAACTAGGAAAATCGCTGATCATGTACCTGTCAGTGACAAACTCAACTATGGGGTGTATGTTAGCTCAAGAGTCGGTGGCCAAAGTGGAGAAAACTATTTACTACTTGAGCAAGAAAATGCAAGATTACGAGACATGTTACACTTCCCTTGAGAAATCTTGTCTAGCTTTAGTTTGGGCTACTCAGAATTTGAGACACTACCTGTTTGGTCATTTCGTAATCCTGGTTTCGAGAATAGATCCCATTAATAATCTCTTTGAGAAACCAGCGCTTACGTGTAGGCTAGTCCATTGGTTGCTTCTTCTCTCCAAATTTGATCGTACATATGTTATACGTAAGTTTGTTAAAGGGAGAGTTGTAGTAGAATTTCTGGTAGATCACCCAGTAAAAGGGGATGAAGCAGTGGAGTACCTTTTCCCAGATGAAGATATTCTACAAATGGAAGAGAGAATGTGGAATGTACTTTGACGGAGTAGCCAATCAGTACGGTTATGGGATCAGTGTGTTACTGATAGCACCTGATGACTCCCATATACCCTTAGCCTTCAAACTCCAGTTCAAAGTATCCAACAACGAAGCAGAGTATGAAGTGTGTATAGCTAGTTTAGAAGTCGCCTTGGAACTAGGGGCAAAAAGGTCGGACGTTATCGGGGATTCAAATTTGTTTGTGTCTCAGGCCAACAGAGATTGGCGGGTTAAAAAGAAGAAAATGAAAGTTTATGATCAGGTCTTGGACATGCTAATTCTGAGGTTCGAAAAGTTGACGTTTACCCATTTGCTAAGAGAGAACAACAGATTTGCTGATGCACTAGAAACTCTATCTTCTATGGTAGACATTCCATTGGGAGTCAGGATGCATCCAATCATTATTGAACAGAAGTATACGCCAGCCTATGAAACCATTACCGCGATAGATGAGCCTTCAGACAAGAACCCCTGGTATTATGATATTTGGAATTTCCTAGAAACGGAAGTGTATCCACTAGAATGAAATGCCAAGGACAAAAGGGGAATACGGCGTCTGGCTGTTCAATTTATCACCTGTGGAGGCAAGTTGTACAAAATAGGCCATCTAGGAATGCAGAAGTTGTGTGTAGAGGAAGAGGAATCAAAGCGCCTTATGGAGGTCATTCACGGAGGAGAGTGCGGGCCCACATGAATGGTGTGATGCTCACTTGAAAAATCCTTAGACAAGGCTACTAGTGGTCAACCATGGAAGAGGATTGCATTGGTTTTGTTTGGCGATGTCACAAATGCTAGATTCATGCTAATCGCATGAACATTTCGTCGTCTAAACTCTACAATATGACTTCACCATGGCCATTCTCTATTTGGGGGATAGATGTAATCGGTGCGGTTATGCCAAAGGGGTCAAACGGGTATGAGTTCATTTTGGTAGCAATCAACTACTTCACGAAATGGGTAAATGCCCAGTCTTACTTTGTATTAAAAGCAACGCATATAGCTAAGTTCATCAAGAACAACATCATCTACTAGTATGGAGGTCCGAATGAAATTATCTTTGATAATGGGTCACATTTCAAGAAAGAAGTGATAGATTTGCTCGAAAAATATAATGTCGCTTTCCATAAGTCATCAACCTACAAGCCGCAGACCAATGGAGCCGTTGAGGCTGCCAACAAAAATATCAAGAGAATTTTGCAAAAGATGGTGAAAACTTATAAGAACTGGCCGGAGAAACTGGCGTTTGCACTCTGGGGTTATAGAACCTCAATCCGACATCTACAAGGGCGACCCCTTATTCTCTCGTTTACGGGATGAAAGCTATCTTGCCAATTGAAATTGAAGTGCCCTCGCTACGAGTTATGGCTGAATGTCAGATAGTAGAGGCAGATTGGCAACAGAGCAGATTCGAGGAATTGATGTTGTTTGATAAGAGAAGACTATGGGCATTGTATCATGTCCAGGGCTGCCAACGCCGGATTGCTAGGGCTTTTAACAAGAAAGTTAAGTCCCAGAATCTCAAGAAAGGGGACATGGTGTTGAAAGACAACCGAGCTCCCATTCACGACTCTCGAGGCAAGTTCAGACCCAACTGGACCGGTCTTTACATCATCAAGTCAATCTGGTTAGGAGGGGCAGATATTCTTATGGACTTGGATGGCCTGGAGTTCTCATAACTAATCAACATGGACAAGTTAAAAAAATATTACCCTGAGAGGCTCGCTAGGCCGAAAACCCGAAAGGGTGACCTAGGCAAAAGTTAGAGCATGAAAAATTAGAAACAAAGAAAAACTGAGCTCTCAAGGTTGAAACCCTAAAGGGAGGCTTTGGCAAAGGTTAGAGTGTAAAAAGAGAGAGTTAATACTCGAGTGAACCTAAATCGAATTACGTAAGGCCTGATTCCCATTTTTGGTGTACGTAGGCAACTTCATCCTGAAGTTTGGCCATAACTATCTCCAGTTCAACTCACCTATTCGTTTTCAAGTCATCCTTGTTCATCATCTATTAGTTCGGTTGTGCTCTATATTTCGGGTAGAAAAGATGAGCACAGAACATCAGTAATGATAGGCAGCCAGGGGGCAGTTATGATTTCTTTTGATTCGAGATTGTACATCTTGAGGACCGATTCTATGCGTGTCAAGTGGTGATCACTTCCAAAAAATGTTTAGGAAAGTTTTAATAAAAGTTGATTTTGTTCAAAATTTTACCCTTTTACAACTTGGACCATTTTTTGGACCGAAAGGAAAATTTTTAGTACTCGCAACTTTAATTTTATTGATTTCAACATAAGTACATTCTCCTTCTTTGATTCAGATCAAAGTTGCTTTTTACATCTTAAACTTGAAAAGAAAATATCAAAGTAGTAAAACTAGGGGCACAACTAAGTCAGATGGCTCTATGCCAAAGATGACCTAATCTCAGCCTCCTCTTCAAGCCAAGCCAAACACTCCTCAAATAGGGTGTAACTGAAACTAATGGTAGGGACCAGAATCTCTCTCGTCCTCCAAGCCATGAGATACCGGGGCAGATGCGAGGCATTAATAAAAAATGAAGCTATGTATTCCACTCCCTCATTTGGACGTATCTGATCATGCCTAAATTGGCATCGGAATCTGAGAGGAAAATAGAACACGCAATGTGTAAGGCCAATTAACTCTACACCTGATTGTCGGGACATGCTGTAGCTCATCTCGGCTAAATAAAACCAGAGGCAACGCCAAGATATATCAACTATAGACCGACTGCACATTCAATCACACCATAAACCCTCTGAGGGGAAATTTATTAGCCGTTGGCAAAAGAAGTATGCCCTAGCTGAGTATTCGGGGCAAGGGCCCACTGCCTACAGTTTATCCATCAACCATACTCGAGGAGGGATGAAAAATAAGAGAGATTAAAGAATAGAGAGGTGTGTGTTGAGGGAAAAAGTAAGGAAAAGGTTTTGAGAGAAAAAAAAATAGAGAATGAGTGATGAGTGATGTAAGAATCATAAATTAGAAGGGTGGAAAATAATACCTGGAGAAGTAGTGGGCTCCCTGCAAAGCAGGTAGTCTCTCCCTGACGGAAAGCATCTAAACCCATCAAAGTTTCAAGCCTTAGGTCACTTCAATTAACCGGATACTAGTTTCGCGAAAACTAGGGGCAAGGAGGAATTGTGCAATAAGGCATAAACAGAGAGCATGTTGCCAGCGACCACGCCAATGAAGGTCACTCCTGTCTCCAAAAGCAAAAAATCGATGAATTAAATCGAGGATGTCTAGCTCCCCATCATGTGCAAATGATTGAGCCTCATGTGATGTTAACCCACACATGATGTTAACCCACACATCCGTCCCAAAGCTTGGGCATGGCCAAAACAGGGCTTCGGTATGATTTCTTCATCGCGCCGGGACTCCATTAAAGCTCGAAATTCTTCAAATGTTGAACACATCTCTTGTGACTCGAATTGAAACACATGTGTGATCGGGTTCCAACATCGAATAGTGGCATGTAGGAATGGAAAGCAAAGGGAAGTGCAGCTTAGAGAAAAAAAGGCATTTAGGTCAAAATCGGGAAAATTCACCTTTTTCGAGCCGTCCAAAGTGGCTATCCAGTCTCGGAGCCTATTGTTGCATAATGGCTCCATCTTGAAAGCAAAATATTAAAGATTTGTTGTTCCAGCAGAAAAACAGCAAGGAAGCACCATTTATAGAAGATGAGTAGGAGCAGTGCATGACAGCTGGGCAGCACTCACCGACCTCACACTGAGGCCCAACCATGCCTCAGTGAAGCCCGGCCATGCATATTTAGGCCCGACTGGGTCTTGATGATGACTCAGACCAGTGCAATTGCAGAAAAAGATGGTTTCTGTTTGGTTGCACCACAACTTTGTTTTAAGTTTTGTTTTGTTTGTACCATGTGTTTTTTTAACATTTTCGAGTTGTTTTCATTTCGTTTTTCTGTTATCGAGTTGTATTTTATGTTTTGACTGGTTGTAAGTCATTATCCAATTCATGAATCAATTCAAGAACAAGCATTCGCAGTTCTAAAGGTTACAATGCAAGGGTTACGCCATTCATCACATGCAAATACCATTCATCACATTGTGCAAAGAGGTCATTCAATGAAAACTTGTCTTTTATAACTAACGGGTCCAACCCCGATCATTGTTTTACAATCCCGATCATTGTTTTACAAGGCAACAAAATGAAATAAAATCTTTTAAAATAAAACAAAAAGTCTATCTGGAGCTAGTCTTTAGCTACATAGCTAAAAAAGTAATAAAAAAACAACAAAAACAAAATCGTCATGCTCATCAATAGCCCATCCTCGCCCTCTTCTCCTCGGCTGCGGAAAAGGTGCATCACTGTCGTCGCTGGGACTGCTCGACTGCAAGTCAGCCTCCTCTTCCTCGTCCTCGGGGGTCATGGAACCATCCAAAGACTCTTCGGAAGGCGAGCGCTACCTCACTCGACCTCTCCCCCGATCGGCTCCTCCTCGACCCCTCCCTCTGCCCCGTCTCTGTCTACTGGCTACGGAAGGTCTTGCAGGCACTGCTGGTGCCGGCTCAAGCTGAAAGGAGAATAGACATCAGTATGAATTAACAAAGTGTATAGTATGGTAATAATAGTAAACCGTAGATAGAATGTACCTCGATCCCATAGGTGACTAAGGCAGTCTGCCTCCTCCGTACCATGAGGAGCAGTCGGTCGATCATACGAAGGAGGTCATCACCATACGCCCGGGGTATTTGCAAAAAGAACAGAATCTGAGAAAAGATGGACAGCATACAAGAGAACAATGAATAGAAATGGTAGAAAATAAGATAAAGTGCAGTATGGACTAGCATAAAGGAATGTGTACTTGCTTGACGCTAGGAGCAAACACTAGCCTGCGGTCCCTCTTCTCAATGTGCTCAAGTGGGAATTGCTCGATCACTCCATCTGGACGCATGTACATGATCTTAGTGAGGATCACAAGAAATCCATGAATGGGAGCAACGGTAGGGGCACCTCCAGCAGGCGCATCACCAGCAGCAGCAGCAGCAACCTCTAGCACAGCTCGAGCCACGCCTGGGGTAAGAGGCGCCATCACGGGTCATGATGATGCTCGTCGTCCTCGTCTAACATCAAGAGGTCGATATGAGGACCGTCTTGCAGCTCATCGACTACCCTCATGACTGGAGGAGGGGGATGTGAAATGTCGGGGGCAACGACGCCTCGTGTCTGGCAGATGAATCTCTTCCCCAGGTAGTAAGCTCGGCCAAAGGGGCCCTCAAACAAAATCCTCATCGTAGAGGCATGCCATGCAGCGGCATAGATCATCCTCGATACCTGAGGAATGCCTGTCCAAGGATGCCAGTCAACCTATGGAACCAGATTTAGATGTCAAAAATCAAGGTAGTATGAGAAATCAGAGCAGTATGAGAAATCAGTGCAGTATGAGAATGGCAATGCGGTATAGAAACAACAGTATGAGAATGACCGTGTAGTTTGGGAAATAGTGTAGTCTGTTTACAGTATGTAACAGTTAAAGGGTGGTATTTTGTTACCTAGTCTACAGTGATCGTGTCAAAGAAACGTCGGAAGTAGGGGAAATCTTGGTCTACACTGCGACGTCACTCAAATTAGGAGTTGTAGTACCGGGAGCGGGGTACTGACAACTCGATCGACCTCACCGGGACCAGAGCTAGGGAGGTGAAGTATGTGTAAACCCAAAGCTGCAAACATAAAGATGGATGAAGTAAATAAGCAGAAAATGAAATGCAAAGCAAATGAGCAGAAGATGTAGAATGAAAAGAATACATAGAAACGATAAATGTGAGGTGTACCTCCCAAACTCTCCAATAGCCGCTGAGTGAATCCGCCTTGCGGCAGGAGACGGAGCTCATATAGTAGTATAAGGTGGCCAGATCAGTGCCACCCCAACTATACTCTGCCACCTAAGGGAGGTCCACCAATGCCCCCAGAAGATATAACCCCATGGTATTTTTCCTGTTCGCAAACGGGGTAATACCAAGGAGATACATAAGGACGCCGCGGGTGTACTAGGTGACCTTATCTAGAGTGGTGGGCTGAAAGTCAGAGAAATACTAAAAAAACTAGCTGTACTTCACCATCCCGTGGCTAGTAGTGTCCGAGATCGTTCTAAGAAGCTAACGTTGTGCGGCTCTCCACTGCGTCATGTCTGGATCATATAGGATCGGACCGCCAACTTCAACCTGCAGGCCGGTGAGCATCAAAAAATCGTACGGAGTCAGGGTCATCTCCCCGATTGAGGAGAAGTGGAATGAATCGGCGGTGTCCCACCATCTCTAGGCCAAAGCTCCGTACAAAAATGACTCGGCCCTCATTTGTATGAGCCCTAAGCAGAAGGGCTCGAAGCCAGCTGCGTCAACCGATGAGTGAACCTCTACGGGTAGTCTCTCATACCAGCGCAGGGGGCCGGGTATAGATCCATAGCCACTAATCCTCCTAGCCACCACTTGTCAATGGGGAATACATATGGTATTAATTGGTGATCTACTTGTGAAATTCAAGTTCAAGTGAAATTCAAAGAGTACGAAAACAAAGGAAAATAATTTACCATGGAGGCATCGGCGGACAAGTGTTCCGTAGGCTCTCGCAGCAAGACCTCCTTGTCTATCTCGGGAATGAGGCTCTCAAATCTCAAAATGCCACTTAGAGGTGGAACGTGTGTACGTGGCTGATAAGTGGCCACATCGAATGGCTTGTCGCTGAGTGGAAGCAACGTAGGGGTATCCTTAGCCTCCATATCCGCGCCTAAGGTGGCCCTGATGCCAATGGTGGGGTCCGAAACTAGAACTTCACCGCTAGTCATGGAGAAAAGTGGAGTAAATAAAGAGAAAGTGAGAAAATGTGGGAGGTTAAACCCTGGGAGAGAGAAAATGAGAGGAGAAAATGAAAAACGCGAAAGTGAGTCCTCAAAAAGCCAAGAAAACGCGTGAGAAACAAAGCAAAACAATGAGAAACCTGAAAATTTGACCAAATCGAAATCCAATCGGATCAAAATGTAGAGGAAATGAAGGGTTTCGAAGAAAAAGTGGTTAGGTTTGTTGGGAAACACAAGTAAAAGGGGAAATCTAAAGAGAGAGAGAGTATAGAGAGGGAAAGAAGGGAGTTTTGGAGGTGAGGAAGTGAGGAAATAGGGTTTTGTTTTGTTTTAAACAAGTGAATTGCGAGAAAAGACCGAATCTTCCCCTGCCGCTATTGAAACCTAGTCAGCTGTCGCGATGCCCGGCCGTGCTTCACTGAGGCCCGCCGGCTCTCAGTGAAAACCCAGTTCAACCTTTGTTTTTCTTTGCTTTATTTTATTTTTGGTATTAAGAAGGGATAAAAAACACACCCAAAAAAAAAAAAAGAAAAAAAGAGAGGAAACAAAAAGAAAAGAGAAGAAAAATTGAGGAAAAACGAAAACAAACGAAAAATAACGCATTTATTTGATTCTTGATCTAATTTGTTTAAGCTTGTTTGTTTTAAACCTTTTTGTTAATTTATCATTATTTTGCTTGAATCGTAGTTCGTTCCGTTATGTCGTAACCAAATGAACCAAACGATATTGTATGTACGGTTCATTCAGAAAGTGTCGGAGAAGTGTCCAATATTGTATGTACGGTTCATACAGAGGAGTTTCAGATTAAAATCATTCGTGCCACATTAAGATCATCATCCATTTTACAACCAGATTAAAACGCGGTGCGTTGAGCCCATTATTCTTACACATTGGCATTGTTTTGATTTTTATGTATCTTTGAGTAGAATCCTTGTTTTTTATTCCTACTTATGCGATTTTCTTGTTCTTTGTCAATTCCAACCTTTCCTCCTCTCACGTGTGACACATTAGGATTGTACCACTGGTTAAAAATATTTGGGTGCGCCCTGTGTTCACACCGCCTTCCCTTCTCTCGCGTGCGACACGTTAGGATTGTACCTCTGGTTGAAAACATTCGGGTGCGCCCAGTGTTCACACCGCCTTCCCTCTTCTCACGTGTCACGCGTTAGGATTGTACCTCATGTTAAAAACATTCAGGTGCGCCTGGTGTTCACACCAACCTTCCCTTCTCTCGTATGCGACGCGTTAAGATTGTACCTCTGGTTAAAAAGATTCGCATGCACCAAATGTTCACACCACCTTCCCTCCTCTCGCGTGCGACGCGTTAGGATTATACCTATGGTTGAAAACATTTGGGTGCGCCCGGTGTTCACACCTTCTTCCTTCCTCTCGCGTGTGACGCGTTATGATTGTACCTCTGGTTAAAAACATTCGGGTGCGCCCGGTGTTCACACCAATCTTTCTTCCTCTCACGTGCAACGCGTTAGGATTGTACCTCTGGTTAAAAACATTCAGGGCGCCCGATGTTCACACCGCCTTCCCTCCTCTCGCGTGTGACGCGTTAGGATTGTACCTCTGGTTAAAAACATTCAGGTGTGCCCAGTGTTCACACCAACCTTCCGTCCTTTCACGTGCGACACGTTAGGAATGTACCTCTGGTTAAAAACATTCGGGTGCACCCGGTGTTCACACCGTCTTCCCTCCTCTTGCGTGCGACGCGTTAGGATTGTACCTCTAGTTAAAAACATTCGGGTGCGCTCGGTGTTCACATTGCCTTTCCTCATCTCACATGCGACGCATTAGGATTGTACCTTTGGTTAAAAACATTCGGGTGCGCCCGGCGTTCACACCAACCTCTCCTCCTCTCGCGTGTGACGCGTTAGGATTGTACCTCTGGTTAAAAAAATTCGGGTGCCCCTGGTGTCCACACCACCTTTCCTCCTCTCACGTGCAACAGGTTAGGATTGTACCCCTGGTTAAAAACATCAGGTGCGCCTGTTTGTTCACACCACCCTTCCTCCTATCGCATGAGATGCGTTAGGATTGTACCCCCAGTTAAAAACATCAGGTGTGCCTGTTTGTTCAAACCACCCATTACTCCTATCGCGTGAGACGCATTAGGATCTCGGTTGAGACCTCGGGTGCACTCGATGGTTACGTCACCCTTTCTCCTTTCTACGCAAGGTGTTGTCAGGTTGCATTTTCTTACATCCTTTCTATGTGAGATGTAGGTTGGTTTGTTCTTTCTTTGTGCTTTTCACGCGAGGCATGCCTGTTTATTCACTTCGTTCCGTATGAAACACGACGAGGTTTATTTTGCTTTGTTTTGCATCGTCTTTCAAACGTTGCTTTCTTGTCTAGATTGTAGCGTTGTTTCATTGCTTCATTTACATTATGTTTCATTGCATGATCATAAGTTCTTTGTTGCATTTCGTTGTTGCATTTTGCCCCGAGTTCATTTTTGTGTTTATGTCTTGATTTCTTGCCTGAACCTTACGGCCTTGTCAAATGGGTCATCTCTAGGCTTTGACATTCACTCACGTCACTTTATGACTTCGAGCTCTGTCAAAGAGGGGCAACTGTAGACACCCTATTTTTGACCGCCCACAAGGCTCGAGCGCTTTGCTCGGTACACTAGATGATGAAAGTGGTATTATGCGTGATTCGACGTCTCAATGAAGGAGTCTTGTTTAAGCTTCAAAACAACCCCAAACCTTTCCTATTCCCAATGATTACACCAAAGAAATCCATTTTCACACCTTGTGCCATCCTTTGTTGAGGTTGCAACAGAAAAACAAGGGAAGTCATTAAGGCTTGGCCGTGTCTCAGTAAGGTCCGGCCGGGCTTCGATAGCGATAAACACTGTTCTGGCTGAGAGCCCGCCAGCTGTTCTTTTTTGAAGATATTTATCACCTTTTGTGCTCAAATTCTATAAATATGACCATATACCTTTGTTTTGGGGGTTACACAATTAAGAAAGAGCCTATACACATAGAGAAAGCTCATTCTTCATCCTTCTTCCATTGCAAGCTACCTTTGAGTTAACCTACCAACCTTGCATCATCTATATACAGCATACACAACCTTGACTCATCATCTTAGAGCCTTGTTTGACCCTTGAAAAGCATAATTCAAGCTTGAGAGTGTGTCAAGAGTGAGTTTGATCATCAACCAAAGCTTACTCCATTTTGAGAGGTATTGTAGACACCTCATTTTTTACGGCCTTTATGACTTGGACGTCTTTGCAGGTACACCAGATGATGAGTTTGTTTGCTCGCCGAGCACTCGAAGTCCTCAGCGAAACGCCACAACTTTTTGCCTTTCAAACCCTGCATCCTTTTTGTCTCATTTTTTGACCATGCCTTTGTCTTTCCAGCCTGCAACCTCTGTGGCCTGCCGGCTATCCCTAGAGGCTACCGACCATCACTTTTAGTTTGCGGCCACCACTGATGGTCGGCCAACCATTAGTTTTTTCTATAGATATTTTATGCCAATTGTGCTAGCTGTTTGCACAGATGCTTGCATCTATCCACACGTGGAGGGCTGGATCTCCTTGTATAGATTTCATGTTTTTTATATATAAGGACCCCCTCTCTTATGTTTTGAGGTTAGAAAATTTTAGACTAAAAAATTTTCCTCTCTCTCTACAAATTTTCTACACTTTTGCCTACTTACACTACACTCTTGCCTATACTTCCTTAACCAAATCGGCTCACCTTTGAGCTGAGGTTACTTGGGGCCTTCTTGGAGCTCTTGAAGTTCTTTTTGACTTGAATTGTGGCCTAGAGTTACTCTTCTCTTCAAAAGGTATAATACTTGCTTTATTAGCTTGCTTTACATACTTGTCTCTTTATATTTTTTCCACTGTTTTGGGCTGTTTTTGAGCTGTAAAAAACTCTATTTTTTTTGTGGGCTGAAATTGGTGTTTTTGGCCATTTGAGGTTAGGGGGTGGTTCATCCCTCTTCATTCCTTGTTTGTAAGGCTATTTCACATTTGTTTCCCATTTTCAAACCATCTTTTTTTGGGCTCTTAAACACTAATTTTCAGAGCTTTTTCAGTGGTGAAAATCATGTTTTGAAGTCTAAATTTGGAGGAGTTAGCTTCCCCTCTTTGTGTCTTGTTTGTTAGCCTAGTTGGTGCCATGCTTTAGCTTATTTCTAGCTTGTTGTAGCTTTATTCCAACATGCTTTAGGCTCTATTTTGGATTGTTTTAACTCTATTTTGGGTTGGTTATTGCATTTGAGTCTTGTTTTGCATGCTTGTAGTGTAATAGTCCTCACAAGCTTGGTATTTTAGGCCATTAGACACCACTTGTTTGGGTTGATAGTACTTATTTTGTGCTTTTCACACTTAATTTTAGCACTAATCATCTCTGTAACCTTCCTCCTTTCTTGGCTTTTAATTTTGCTTTGAAAGTGGTTTCAAGTCACTTATTTGCCTAAGTGTGGAATTTAAGTTTCATACTTAATGGTTTAATCCTTAGGGGTTCATTACCAACAGTATGATGCTCCTTTCATACCCAAAGCAACTTGTGTTTTGAGCCTTCTTTCCATTAGAGGACTTTAACTCTCCCTTTGGGCTTAATTAGATTAAAGGTTGGTTGGTAAAGTAAAATGAGTAACTAAAACTTGGGACTAAAAGTGAGCAAGATAATAACTTGTTGTGTTCAATCGGACGTTAATTGAACATAAGGAAAATAAGGACATTTCATACTCAAAGTGATAAAATGTGTCAAGTTTCCTAGGTCTCCATTACCCTTGATCATGCATGATAGGGTGATGGTTTTGTGTGTCTTGTTTTGCATTTATTGAGCTTGCATATCTTGAGTCACAAACCATCATGCAATGGAATTGCTTGAGTTGGTGGTTTGTGGCTTAGGTTCGCCTTTCCTTGGATTTGCTCATGAAAAGGAGGGGCGAGTTGTGCAAACAATCTGTGAGAATACCCTCTTTTTGCTCTGTTTGTCCTTTATTGCAGCAAGATGAACTGGTGCATCAGTGGCCGGCAGGCCACTTTCCATGGCCGGCAGGTGGCCAGCAGAGCACCGTTGATGGTCGGTAGACCACTTTCATGGCCGGCAAATGGCCGACAGTCTTTACCAGTGGCCGGCTGGCCACTGATGCAAATCTCAGTAGAATGTTGGCAAGGTGGAGCAAAATGGTTCTAGAAATGTTCAACTATGCAAACAGAGGCTTTCGAGAGCAAAATCGAGGTCTTTTCGGGTGATATCCGAGCATGCGCATGCACATCTTCCATTTCCCGATGCGGAATAGTTAATTACTTAGTTTAATTATTAGTTACAATTGTTTTGTAATTATTTAATTAGTTAGTTAGCTAATTAATTTATTCAAGTGTTGTAATAATTAGTTAATTAGTTCAGCTATTTATTTTATTCGATTTTGTAATAGTTAGCTTAATTAGCTTAATTAGTTGCTAGTTAGCTTAGCTTTATTCATTCAGACTCTTCTTCGTGAGAGCAAAATGTAATAATGTGTATGCCATCCAGCCCCACGTCTTTCTCCCTTTTATTTAACTGCTTTTAATGGTTAGATTAGGGACACGTTTCAATTAACATACCGTATGCTTGTATCCATTCATCTTGTATTGCATGTACCGAGGCTCGGTTCATCACTCTAATTACATTGTCGTTTCAAATTACTTCGTTGAATACATGTTTAACCGCATGTTATCAAATCGATCCATATGCCATATTAATAGTCGAGCCTATTAATTGTATATTGCATGTGTTGCATTAGACATTTGGCATAGTTAGGAATTATGCATATTTTTCTAACTCATATCTTCTTAGCTTGGAGTACTAGGTGAGTTTTTAATGCTTTAGCATACTTGCACGAATGTAAGTGACTACCATGTCTAGCATGCTTGCCATAAGGCTAAATGCTTGATTGCTAAACTGTTTGAGTGCCTGCAGATGAAGGCTTGTTGTTTGAATTGGAACGATTCAATGAATGTACATTTTAAGCCCACTTTGTTGAGTGGCAAACTCGCAAACTTTAAGCCTACTTGAAGTGGCAAATTCAAACCCTTTTCACAAAACAAACACGAAATTGAGTTATTCCAATTTGAGCAAACTAGTCTATACTTGCTTGTGCACATCACATAGTAATGCTAGCCTAATAAACTGGAACAAGAGCATATAATGTTAATAAAAATCATATCATGATTAGTAGAGGCCGATCTTTGATCGGGCAAGTGGGGTTGCTCAATTCATGACCTTCTCCTCTCATACCTAAGTTCCCGAGCTGAGGCAACTTTGGTGATGACGGACACGTGGCCTTTGACAAAGTCATGGGTTTCCTAAATTTTTTCAAAATAAAATATTTAGGTGGCGACTTTGTATTTGGCAAAGTAGTCCATTTTTGGCAATTTGATTCAAAATTGATTTTCTAAATGATTTGCCAGATTTGGACTCTTTGGTGTTTATCAATTTCACATTGCACTTGTTAGATTAGATTTAGAACCGCGAGGGTCCGAACTATAGGGCTTTCTTTTCAAACTTCCGAAAAGGGGCGCGAAAAAGCCGAGCTACAGGTATAAGCTTGTAACTTTTGTTCTTGCTTTTGATGGTTACTCAAACATATGAACTAAGGACTTATGTTTAATGGCTTAATCTCTATGAAAATTCATTGTTAACGGCGTAATCTCTCTTTCATGTTGAGAATTACTTCCCATTTGATGATTCTCTCTTTTTAGAGGACTTAATCATCACTTCGGACAAATGGACTAAAGAATGGAAATGACTAAAATAATTGGTTTAAAAGCAACCAACACACTTAAAGAAAATGAGTCATATTGCTTGGGCTTGGCCGAACGTTATGCCAAGTTTATCGAGTCAAGAGTAATTCATGGCATTTTGATGATTCTTGAAGCGTCTTTACTTCCCTTTTTTAAGTTCATTTCATGATAAAGAGGGAGGAGTGGTCATATCCATTACATTTCATTGATTTTTGTCTAAAATTGTATCCGGAATCATCAAGCAATCAATTTGCCCATTGATGGTTTTGGAAACAATTCTAGTCTTCTCTCGAGACTTTTCCATGACAGAGGAGGAAAGAAAGTAACAAACAGAGCTTGAACAACTCTGTCAGCACTGTTTTCACTTCAAAACACAAAATAGAGTTTTGTATAAGACTGAGGCACGGCTGACCTTCTCTATGCCCGGCCGGGCTTCATTAAGGGTCGGCCGGCCCTTAAAGTTTGGTCAGTAGTGTATTTTTGCAGAAAACAAAAGGCAGTGGCTGAGGTGAAAGAAAGCAAGCTTGGGGCAGACAGGGCTGTTCTTGAACATTGTGCATGTGCATGCATGCAATTCTTGCGCATCCTTGCTCATATTTTGATCATTATTGTAATTAATTTATATTGTTTATTCAAATTAATCTCATCATTAACGTGTTGTAATTATTATTGTCCCTTTATAATTGTTGTAGTTACTTAGCTTAGAGAGTTAGTTTATTTATCTCGGTTATCCTTGTTGTAATAATCTTGGTTATCCATTGTAATAGCATAGATAGCCTAGTTAGCTAGTTAATTAGCTTAACCTATTCTATTCATTTGGTTCAGTTTTGTAATACTTAGTTTAATTCGGACTTTCGGACATTGATTCACACCCTCCTGCGTGAAAGATCAAATGTTGTAATAATGTGTATGTCCTCCAACCTCACGTATTTCCCTCTTTTATTTATTCGCTTACCATGTTTAGTATAGAGCACGTTTCATTAGCATTCTCATGTTTTGCATCATTTGTCTTGCATGCATATAAGGTTCAGCTTATCATACTAACCCGATATCAATGTCCAAATTCATTTTTTGAATACATGCTCTCTTGCATGTCTTGAATGAAATCATATGCCATGTTCATAGCCGAGCCTATAAAAATACATAATGTATGCGTTACATTAGTTATATTGCATTTAATTTGGAACATGCATATGTTTCTAACAATTTTGCTTTGTTTTAGCTCAGAGTACTAGGAGAGTGATTTTGTGTTTTAGCATCTTACATCAAATATTTGTGTTACCGTGTCTGAGCATGTCCACCATGAGGCTAATTGCTTAAACGATATAACTGTTTAAATGCCTGTGGATGAAGGCTAGTTGATTGAATTGGGATAGTTTGATTAATGCCCATTTTAGCCCACCTTGTTTTTTCAAGTGGCAAATTCACATACAATTTTCAAACAAACATGAAATCAAAATATTCCAACTTTTGCAAATTAGTCTATACCTTGTGTGCGCACACCACATAGGAATATAGCCTAATAATCAGAATTAGAGCATATAATGTGGATAAAAATCACATCATGATTAGTAGAAGTCGATCTTTGATTGGGTCCCCTCTCGTACCTAAGTTCCCGAGCCGAGACACTTTGGTGATGATGGACTAATGGCCTTTGACACAAGTCTCGGGTTTCCTAAATTTTCCAAAAATATTTAGGTGGCGACTCTGTAATCTGGCAAAGCAGTCCATTTTTGGCATTTGATTCAAACTTTGATTTTCCAAAAAGAATTACCGAATTTGGACTCTTTTTGTGTTTTCACTATTTCACATTGCACTTGTGAAATCAGATTCAGAACCACAAATGGAGTCTGAACTGTAGGGCTATTCGCCTTCCGAAAGGAGCGCAGAAGGTCGGGCTACACTTTTAACAGTAGCAAAATGAGTATTGGTTGGAGATTGCATGTGTTAACATGCTTGATTAATGACAAAGGCAATATCAGGTCTTGTGATGGTAAGATATTGAAGAACACCCACTTGGCTGCGATGCAAAGATGGCTAAGAAAAATGAGTGTCATCAGAGACAGAGGGAGAGAACTTGATAGCCTGAAGAGTAGAACAAGGCTTGCAATCCACTATTCCAACCTTATGCAATAGATCACTAGCATACTTGTGTTGAGATAAAAAGAACCCATGAGAATGAGACTGAACTGAAATGATCAAAAAATAAGGCAGATTCCCAAGTTCTTTTATGGAAAAGGCCATATGCATGCTTAAGAAGATCCTGAATCACTACTAGTGAGTAAAATATCATCAACATAAATGAGGATGACAGTAATACTAGAAGAAGTCTTTCTGACAAAAAGAGAGGAATCTGAAAGGCTAAGCTTAAAGCCTTGGCCTAAGACGAATGAAGAGAAAGTAGAATACTAAGCTCTAGGATCTTGCTTTAGACCATATAGAGTTTTCTTCAGTTTGCATACATGAGTAGGAAAGGATGAGTCAACAAATCCAAGAGGTTAATCCCTGTACACTTCTTCAAGATGACCATGAAGAAAAGCATTGAAAATATCTATTTGCTTAATATGCCACGGATGATGAAGAGCCAAAGACAAAAGAATTCGGATAGTTGTCTACTTAGCCACTGGGCTAAAAGTTTCCTGATAATCAACACCTTCTTGTTGTAGATATCCTTTAGCCACAAGACGAGCCTTGAACCGAACAATAGTTCTATCAAAGTTCTTTTTGATGCAAAATACCCATTTGCAACCAATAGCTGATTTCTAAGATGGCAAAGCACTAAATCTCAAGTGTCTTGCTTCTGAAGAGCAGTAAACTCATCTGTAATAGCAGCAGTCCGAATTGGGATGTTAAGGCCTGAGAAGTAGTGAGGGATCTGTAATAGCAAAATCTGGAGGAGTAGTCTTAGTAAGCAATGAGACAGGAGCATGAGTTTTAGACCTTGTGATCATGGGATGATGATTCAGGGGGGCAAGGAAGGAGAAGAAGAGACAGGTGGAATAGAAGAAATGAGAAGATCAATCAAAAGAGATTGGATAGGAATTGCAAAAAGAGAGACAGGAGAGCAAAGAGGAATAGAAAATGAAGAAAAAGATTGGTTAGAAGAGGAAGAGGAGATTGCTCAGGAGACAAGAAAGAAGAGTTAGAAGAAAAGGAAAAAGAAATAGAGGATGATGAGATAGGAACTAAAGACCAAAAAAAAAAAAACAGTGGATAAAGAGGAAGGTACTGAGGAAGAAATAGAAAAAAGAAAACTAGACTCATTGAACAAAATATGCCTAGATACAAAAATTTTACCATAAATAGGATCTAGACACCTATAATCTTTAGTAGATGGATAGTAACCTATGAAAACACAGGGAGTGGATCAAGGTTGAAGTTTCTTTGAAGTGTGAGGTCTTAACCATGGGAAACTGTGACATCCAAAAGCTTTGAAAAATGTATAATCAAGAACATATTGATAAAGAAGCTCAAAGGGAGACTTATGATGAAGAAAGGGACTAGACATCCTATTTATGAGAAAGACAGCAGTTGCTACAGCTTCAAACTAGTAGGTAAGAGGTAAAGATGAATAATGGATTAAAGCAATGGCAGTTTCAGTAATATGTCGGTGCTTTCGCTCGGCAACACTATTTTGTTAAAGTCTGTAAGGACAAGTGAGTTGGTGAGAAGTATAGAACACCTCACTCTTAACATGCAAAGAATAAATCCAAGTAAACTTAGTACAATCAGCCACAAACAAAAGATAGTACTCAAACCTAGAAAGAGATGGTTAGAAAGGTCCCCATACATCATTGTGCATGAGAGAAAAAAGCTTATTAACAATAGTATTGGAAAGTTTAAAGGGCAACCTATGAACCTTTGAAACATTACAAGATGTGCATGAAAAGAAGTCACAATCATCCTTAAAAGAAACAAGTAAATGTTTAGCTATATGCTGAAACTTTAAAGCATATGGATGACCCAATCTGTGATGCCAAGTGAACAAAGAAATATTAGCCTGAGATTATGTGAGATGAGCTCGTGGAGATGAAATAGTAGAGTAAGGTGCAAACTAATAAAGACCATGGATATTTGGTTCTTTATGCAAAACCTGATTAGTTTGATTATCTTGAATCACAAAAGAATTAGCATCAAAAGTCACAAAACAATTATTATCTTTAGTCAATTTATGAACCGACAAAAGATTAAAAGCAATATGAGGAACATGAAGTAGCTTATTTAGCTAAAAAGAAAATTGAGTTGGTAGAAGTCCCTTACTAACATGATGAATAGGAACACTATTTCTGTTACCAACAGTGACTTGGTCTGAACCCTGATAAGGTTGCTAATGTGAGGTAGCTGTCGAATCAATGTACCAAGGGGTTGAAGTGGTTGGTGAAGGATTAGAAGAAAAAATCTAAGAAGAAGTAGCAGAGTAGGCTCAAGGATGTGACATTGAGGTAGAGGAAGAAACTAAAGAATGATGATTCTGATTAAAGGAGAAAGACTGGGGTTGGTAATTAGGATCCATTCTGAACCAACAATCAAAAGCATTATGGCCTAGATCACCACAAATTTGACAACCAGTGCTAAGATAGTAGGTCTATCTGCCTCTAGGATTGTGATGATATATACCTTCTCCTCTATATCTACCTTGAGATCCTCTGAATTGATGTCTACCTCGATAGGAAGTTTGTCCTCAATTACCAGAATACTAAGGAAAATAAGATAAGGAACTAGTACCAGATTCAGCTTTGTAGAGGAGTAAGCAACATGTGATTCATTCCCTAAAGCATTCTTGATTTTACCTTCAATATGAATATATGAACACAAGAGTGTAGACAATTTCTCCATTGTTATGGCTTCAACTTTGGTGTGAATGGTTGTTTTAAAAGCATCATATTCATCGGGCATTCCATTCAAAGTGAGAATGACGAGATCTTCATCATTAATAGCAGATGAAGCAAGACTTAACTGATTTGAGATCTCATTAATTTGACTGAGATATTCTTCAATCATAAGTCCTTTCTTGGAAATTTATTGAAGTTTGTTCTTCAATTGATGTATATGTGATCGAGAAAGTGAAATATAACGTTTTTCAAGAGCATATCAGATTTGAGATCAGGTCTTCATATGCAAAATAGATGTGAGCACAGACGGAGAAAGAGTTGTAGTGATATAACTAATCAATCAACTTCCATTTTTCAAATTCTGGATTAGGACTAGCTTTTCTTGTTGAATCTAATATCTCAGAAACTGGACATAGAGTTGAACCAGTCACAAAGCCAAGCAAATCAGTAGCACGGAAAACATTTTTAAGTTGATTCTTCCAGATAAGAAAATTAGAAGAGTTTAATTTTACTATAACATGTGAATTGAGATTGGAAACAAGATGTTTGAGATTAGAGGGTAAAGAACCGAAGGAAGAAAATGAAGCAGAGTTCGCCATTGTTAAACCTTGCTCGGGAGAGCTTGAATTAGCTCTAATACCATAACAAGAAATGAAGATTTTTTTATTCAGATTCACAAAATGACAGATTGTTCATTACTGTGAGATTATAAAAATCCTCTCACATGGATTGTAGAGATCCAACGAAGAGATGAGCTTTGCCCCTGTATATCTGTAAAGATAAACATAGTCGGCGCCACCCAACCGGGGTTGCCGGCCAGAGACACTCCGATAATAAAGTTAGTCACTTGGTTGAAAGAATGAAGCTATAGAAATCAAGAGTGTTGGTGTGTAGTGTAGGGAGAAAGCACATACATCCTCTTCTGGGATGCCCCTCCTTTATATAGATTGGGGGTGTGATATTTGTTTGGGCTGGACCCATTGTAGGCCTTATTTGGGTTAACCCCACTAAGTTGATATATATTTTTTTCTGGCTCCCATAATTGCTCCAAAACTTTCATTGTCTGCGGTATAAGGAATGAGAGTTTTTCTTGCCAAGTTACGCTGTTCAAATAGCTGTTAAGTTTTTTGATAAAGAGCACTCTGGATAAATGAATAAAATGTATGAATGAATGACTGCATGAATGCATGTATGCTTGAATGTATGTATAAATGTACATATGTCTTGAATGTATGTATAAATGTATATATGTCTATCACAAGATGGAGGGGTGAGCTAAAACCCAAGAAGGAATATAGTATAAAAAGGTTAAATAAAGGATAGTGATCATAGGACGAAATTATATCACATGAGTTCCAAAAAAATCATAATGATGGGCCACGGTATTGTTACCCCCGGGCAAGGGTCGTAGGCCGCGGTATTATGAACCCTTGGCGAGGGTGTAGGCCATGATATAATGACCCCTGGACGAGGGTGTAGGCCGTGGTATTATATAACCCCCGGGCAAGGGTGTTCTATATTGCCGAGTGCAAAGATTACATCCAAATATGGACTTTCGTGTTGAACTAGAGATATTTCTATGTGCCGAGCACAGAAATGATTGCCTGAACCAAATAAGATAGATTAAATAATGTAGATATATCAGCCAAAAAAATGGAAAGCTATAAAAACTATAAGAATGACGGAGCGCGCAAAACTATGCGAAGAATTGTCGAGTGTCATGTATTGCCCCAAAACTGGTGCTTGCTTGGAGCTGTGTGAAAAGGAGCGGAAGTTTGTAACTCAAGTAAATGTCATTGTAATGTTTGGACCAAGTTGGCCGAGTATGCATGCATAGCAGAGGTGCCGAGATGATGATCGGTTGATATGTCCTAATTGGAAAGCGAAAAATTGACTAAGATGTCCTAGTGGGCAATAAATGACCAAGGTAATGTAGGTAACACAATGAATGATTGGGGAAGAAAGAGGATTATTTCCTCGGCCCAAGATCCTACAGGTCAAATTGCATGCCGATCAGATAGGATTCGACCGCTGATTTTGCATTTAATGTTCTCAATTGGCCGATGTATTGATCTCAATATGTGACTCAGAATTTGCAAACTGAGACCGTACGGATGTGTTTAGAAGGCTCCAAATAGTTGGAAATGACCATTGGATCGTTGTAATCGGACTCTTGATGGCGTAGTTGTAGCCAGAATAGAGCTTATGGCTTAGATCGGTTGAGAATAGTGCTCCGCGAAGCACTGGATAATTGCTTGTCAAAAAAATAAAAGGAAGGTGCTAGTGAGAATTGAAATCTTGCTCTCATGATGAAATAATAACACTAAACCACGTTGCCATGACATATCCTTGTGTATATATTTTGCACATTATATATTTGAACTTGATGGTTTGGCTATGACATGATGTAACTTAGCTATAATGCACACAATAATTTCTTTTATTTGCCAACTTGTGGTCGTCTTCTTCTAAATAGGTGAATTTCTGGGCAAATTTCGCCTAGCTCGTATGGCTTCGTTTGAGCTCTAATTTTGACACGGTTTTTTGTGTTGGACTCAACTTTATGAGTACCTCATATTGGTATGGCCAAAACTTGATTTCGACGATTTTGAAAATTTTAGTTTTCTGCAATTTTGCCCGTTTCATAAGGCGAACTTTGGTTAGTTCTTGGCTTCTTGGGTTGGTGGGTTTGGACTCCTTAAGTTGACACGAATCCGCTAGTATTTTTAGATGTGGATTTTGGCAAGCCGAGATGCTAGTGTTATGCCGAGATAGTAGTGTCGAGCAATATTGCCAAATAATGTGCCAAATAATGTTGATATGCCAAGTAACATGTTTGTGCCGAGCAAGATGTATAAACAATGATGCTTGTGAAAAAAGGTACCAAGCCGAGATGCCGAGATATTAGTGCCGAATAAGCAATGTTGCGATGTAATGTTTTGCCGAATAAGTTGCCGAATTCGAATGAGGTTCATGAATAATGTTGAATTAAAATGGTGCAAAATAATGTTGCCGAATAAAGGTATGCACTGCCAAATAATGTTGATGAATAATGTTGAATTAATTAATGGTGCACAATAATGTTGCCGGCTAATAGCTATATATATATTTTTTGTTTGTTAGTGTTCAAAAAGATGACAAATGGTCCGAGGTTGAATTTAAAAGAAATTCAAGTTGTGCGTCTTGCCCCAAGTAGAAGTAGATGGCCCTAATCGGACATGATTGACCGTTGATCTATCATTTAACGTCCCTGATTTGCCAGTTTATTGATCCCAATTTGATACTCGAAATTCACAAACTTCGACTCCAAAAATGGATTCTACATGGCGAAAACCTTGAGGGTAGTCATGCTCGAAGTTATCAGACCACCTGATTAACCCGAACGCGCTAAGATGCAATGGAGCACCTATTGCCGAGAAGCACACAATAAATCCTAATGTCATCTCCTTCATGCAACAGGTTGTGAAATGCAGAATTTTTAGATTCAAACTCTTGACTTTGAGCCCTTGTATCTCCCTCATTTTAAGTCTGATTGGCCTCATTTTTGCGGCATTGGATTCATCACTCGGCCTAGCGTGCATTCCACTATTTAGACACGTTTTTCCACCTTGGATTGGATGCCGTTGGACCTCCTAAAGTTCACCAAAAATAAGATTGGTCGACTTTTTTTATTTTTTTTTAATTTTTTAAATTTTTATTTATTTATTTATTTTTTGTGTGTCCATGTGTGTTTGACTCGTCAATGTTGCAAAGTAATTAGTGGTATGGTTGTGCAATGTAAGTAACTCGTCAAACTTGTTGCGGCTAAAGATTTTTATAAACGGGTTGTGATTGCCAATAACGGAAGTGTTGCGGTCCGATAGTCCGTTGCTGAGCTTGACCAAGGTGGCTAAAGCCATTGCTAGAAAATGGTTCCTGCGAGATGATGGCATTGCCGAGTGACATGGATGATCTCGCTGAAGAATCTTGGTGTGGTCGGAATGAGGATTTGACGCGTGCTCGGCGAAAGTTGGTGCTCCATTCTACTCGGTGTGGTTTAGCATTGGTGAACTTTAGCTTTCCTCGTTGAGCTTGGTCAAGGTGGCCAATGCCTTTACTAGAAAACAGGTCTTCTTGCGGAATGACGACATCGCCGAGTGACATGGGTGATCTTACCAAAGAACCTTGATGTGAAATAGGAAGAATGATCTTCGATTTTACGTGCTCGGCAAGGCTTATTCTTTGCCGAGACTGTTTCATGATTCCGTTTGGTGAGTTCAGCACATATGGATTATATTATGTTCCCAGAACCCGATTTTGAGGATGGGATGTGGTACGAGTTTGGGTTTTGGAGAAATTGGAGTACATTCGACATCTTATAATTATGGTAGTTGTTCGAACCAGTGAAGCAGTGAATGAGATACTCGACCCCTTGGTTGGCAGAACATTTTATTTATTTATTTATTTTTATTCACTTGCCAAGAACAATTCTAGAGAGAGAGAGAGAATCAAGACCCAATTGCAGAGCTACTAACTTTATCTTGTTTTGTCAACCTTTCTAAGCAATCATTATATTTAACAAGGGTTTGATCAAATCTGTGAGCAAAAATAGATATATACATAGACGTACATATCTATATATATATATAATATATATATACTTGAACTTTAGCAATAGACATAATTAAAATGAAAGAAGCCAAATACCCAGTTGTGGGTCTTCTTTTTTAGAAAGAGACTGGTTAACCTTAGAGCTCATTGGTCCGAGCACCTTGAGTGTCGTATTTATTTTTCTCTTCGTTGAATTCTATAGCTCTATCCCACAGACGGCACCAATTGTGAGACCAGGAAAATCCTTCATGTGGATTGTAGAGATCCAACGAAGAGATGAGCGTTGCCCTTGTATATCTGCAAAGATGAACATAGTCGGCGCTACCCAACCAGGGTTGCCGACCGGAGACACTTCGATGATAAAGTTAGTCACTTGATTGAAAGAATGAAGCTATAGAAATCAAGAGTGTTGGTGTGTAATGTAAGGAGAGAGCACATACATCCTCTTCTGGGATGCCCATCATTTATATAGATGGGGGGTGTGATATTTGTTTGGGCTAGACCTATTGTAGGCCTTGTTTGGGTTAACCCCAAGAAGCTGATATATTTTTTTTTCTGGCTCCCACAATTACATATATACAAATCTTTGAGTAATCACTCTATGTAACTAACGTCTAACAGAAACAAATCATACACGTGTTTTACTCATCACTAACTGATTTGGCATACCTATATCATTATGTGCATAGCGTGCTCTTATACATGTGGGTTGATGACAACGCTACAGCTGTAGCTATGGTTGTAGCTGAAGCTCTAACTACTTATGCTGCTCTGTTTTATGTTGGCTACTTGAGGCTTAGACTCAGATGGGTTGATATTTTTATCAGGTTGATTGAGAAGTGAGTCATGAGATTGGTAAGAATGGGATTGGGATGGCTGCTATGCATAATAAGCATTACCCTTTGTTGTTGATTAAGAAATGAGTCTTGAAAGTAGTAAGACTAGGATTAGAGTGGCTATTGTGCACTATACGTAGCATCCCATGTTGTACGGCCTTGAGAGTGGTAAGTTGAAATTACAATCGATATTTGATCAATTTGATTTTTTGCAAATATATTTTGTGCGATATAATTGATAAAGAAAATGTGATTTGATGAAAGGGTTATTGATGTCTAATCAACTTTTATTTTTTTAGATACAAAAGCAATTTGATGAAAGGACCACCAATATTCAATCAACTTGATTACAAATGTGATTTCATGAAAGGGATACAATGCAATTTAGGTTAGTTTAGTGCAACTTCTACTTAGAGCTTATTAGGCAAAAATAACCCGAACAAGTCTTTTAAGTCCTATGGTCAGTGACCCCAAGAATCTTTGCTGATGAGGGGAATTAAACCTGAGACTTTGGAGGAAGCAAACTCCTAAGTCCCAAACCTCATCTACCAAGCCAAGCCCTTGGGGTTGTATTACATTAAATATTAATGTGTAGTGATTTGAAAATAGGGTTATGCTATGGTAAACACCCTCAAAATAGTGCATACCATATGCAAGTTATGACATTTGTGGTGTTGTTTATCACAAATATTATAAGTAGATCATGATTTTCAGTCATAACTAAAAAAATTAATTCATAACCAAATGTCACATAAGGTATAATTAAAGATTTTTTTAATTATAACAAAAATAAGATGATAACCAACATCACAATAAGTCATAACTATCACTACAATGAGTTATAACCAACTCATAACTAGCACTACAACATGTTATCACAACATGCTGAGTGATAACTACACTTACGAGGAACGACCTGTTCAGATTGTAAACAGACGGATCAAGAAATTGAGAAACAAAGAGATTCCGTTGGTGAAAGTCGACTGGCAAAACCATGGTGGCATGTATGCCACTTGGGAAAGGGAAGATGACATGGCCAAGAGATATCCTGAACTGTTCCCTCTGAATCTTGTTTTCTTCCAGAACGAAGGTAACTCGAGTTTAGAGGACTAAACTCTTTCTAAGGAAGGGAGACTGTAATAACCCTCACCACTATTTATCGATAAACTACTGATTACTGCTAAACTAAGACTGATTATGATTGGTAATTGAACTGAATGAAATACTGAACTTACTGACTGAAATCTGGAACTGAATTAATTGAGTATATCTGTTTAATTGCATTTTTATCTGTTGCCTGTTTGATTATCTGTTCATGTTTTTACGTTTAAACTGCAAATTGAAGGCCTTATCGGCGGCCGAATCTGAAATTGATTGATGTTCTGTGTTAATTAGAATTTATGTAATTTTATGGCATATTTATCTGAAATGTGATTTGGTACGATTAAATTGGATTAAAATAAGCTAGATTGCATTGTTGGCTTAAATTACAACTTTGCCACACTAGTGGCCCACTACCTAAACATATTTGAGCCTTCCTACATTCAAAACAAAACATTTTCTCAGCCAATTCCTTTGCTATAGCCGACTAGAGTGAGAGATAGGGAAGAGAGCTTGGTCTCATCTCATTTTTGCTTGGAAACTTGAAGAATTAAAGTGTAGACTGCCAAATTGAGCTCCTAGTTTTGTGATTGAGGACCTAAGGTAGAGTAATTACCTTCTTGTTTATGTTTTGGGTTGGCCCTTGCATGGTTTTGAGAGTTGTTGAAGTCTAGAGCCAAGTTATGGCTCTTAATTGTAGCATGCATGCTTATATCCTAGCATTTTGAGGTTGATTACATGGAATTTGGTACATGCATGTTTATATTATGGTTCTAGTTCATGATTTCATCATGTTTTTGAAGAAATAAACTCATTTGATCTTGTTTTGAAGCTTTGGATTCAAATGAGACCATGCATGTTACATATTCTTCATGTTCTTGAAATATTGTTTGAAATTGAGTTTAATTGAACTACCCTTGGGCTTTGATTTCCTAAATTGATCTTTGAAACATGTAATATTATGAGTTTTGAAGTGTTTTCCAGAAAATTAGCCCAAGAGGATCGAAATTTATGCATTAAAACTTGGTTTTGAGCTTGAGGTTCAAATCTGGAATTTCCAGATTTTGGACCCACGCTCGAGCGAGGAACTCCACGCTCGAGCGTACACTCTGTGATCATGCCTTCCGCTCGAGCGAGTAAAGTGACGCTCGAGCGTGACATGCGTGCATCCAGTACTTTGCATGAGCTTACAGTCCGCTCGAGCGAGAGAATTCACGCTCGAGTGAGGACTTGTGTCTTACGCTCAAGCGAGGGTCGAGCGCCCGTCGAGCGTGAATTTTGAGCATCCAGTATTTTCACTGTAGCTTGCAGTCCGCTCGAGTGATGGAAGTCACGCTCGAGCGGAGCTCCTTTGTCTACATGTCCGCTCGAGCGTAGAAAGCCACGCTCGAGCGAGACCCCTGTTTTCTGAAAATTTTGTAAAATGCTTTAAAGTGCATCTTTGCATCTTCATTCCATCCTAGGCATTCTTAGGCCTAGTTTAAGGCATCTTAATAAGGATATAGATGTAGAACACACTGAGACAATTAGGGATTAAGTTATTATCTTTCCCAACTGTGTAGCTTAGTGTGTGTTCGTTCTGTAAATTGTGTAGGGTTGACGACTGGAGACGCGCTCTAGCTTTACTGTAGCCCAGAACTCTGTGAGTAACAATTGTGTAAAGATATGTTCAACTGTGAATATTTCTGACTGTTTAACTGAACTGTTTTCTGAACTGATACTGTTAATCGAATGAATGCATGTCCTATATTCTGAACTGTATTGTGGCATCCTTAGCAACTACTGTTTACTGTTACTGTTACAGAGATCTCTATCGGTTCCCTTGTTGGAACCACTACTGTTTACTGATTGATGGCCATCATTGACTGTTCGGTCTTTCAAGACCTACTGTACTGTTCGGTCTTTTTAGACCTACTGTTTACTGTACTGCTATGCTAATGGATGTACCACATATGACTGTTTACTGTACTGAACAACTGATATACTGACTGAAACGACTGTTTTCATTACCGAAGGACATTCATTCTAAACCCCTTTACGCATTATGTTATTCACTGGGCTTTAGCTCACTGTTCATATATATATGTAGGTGTACAGGCACCGGACCGTTGCTAGAAGCACCGGACCGTTGCTAGAAGCATCGGGGTAAACTCCAGTTTTGTCAAGCCAACTACTATGCCTCACTGCGAGGTTCCAAGCCTGTCAAGCTATGGCTTAGGGGTGTTTTAATTTCCTCCGTCTGTCTCTGTATTTGTTTTGTAATATTGTATAGACTGATAGCACTGTACTGTACTGTTTTAATAGGGATTAAGTCCCTGTCCTGACTGATTGTGAATGTTGTACATACTGTTCTGCACTGTTTGTTTATATGTATGAAAAGTCTTTTTGCATACAGACTATCACAGCTCATTGGACATTGTTTATTTACTGTATTGGCTTCCGCCATGCCCCTGTACTCTGTTTTACTGTATTACTGTTAAGCAGGCCTTCGGTAATCTCGGATTACTGGCCAGTTACGGTGCTAAACCCATAGGGACGGGTTTGGGTCGTGACAGAGTTGTATCAGAGCGATACTTACCACGAGTTATACCACACACACGTGTCCAAATGAGCTATAGGGTGTCCTAGAAAAGCAATTAGGGCATCACATTAGCATGAAAAGTGTGTGTGGTCATGACTGAATATATACTAATATGATAATCTGTTTAAGTATGCAACTGCCTATGTTTATTGTTACTGTGTTGCATATATAGTGAAATGGATAATGCAAACACTGCTACTGAACCTGAATCATCTGAGGCCAGAATGGCCAGACTGGAAAGAACTGTTGAATTACTGACTGAGGCCTTAAGGCAGCAACAACAACAACAACAGAACCAACAGCCCCCACCTCCTCCTCCGGTACAGCCGGAACAGAATGTTAATGATGGGGTGTAACAAGTCCGCGAGGGACCTCAATGCTACAGTTCGGACTCGATTTTGTCACGGTTCTTAATCTTGAACCGAAGAGTCCAAATCCGGCAAATCGTTTTGAGAAAAAACAGATTTTGAAAGAAGTGCCAAACATGGACTGCTTCGCCAGATACAGAGTCGCCACCTAAATATTTTTTATGGGGGAATTTAGGAAACCCTGACTCGGTGCCAAAGGCCACGTGTCCGTCATCACCAAAGTTGCCTCGGCTCGGGAACTTGGGTACGATTGGGGAAGGTCAGCTATGAGCACCCCCTCTCGCCCGATCCGAAGATCGGCCTCTACTAACCATGATATCCAATTTTGAAAACATTATGTACTCTTGTTCCGGTTATTAGCCTAGAATTACTATGTTGTGCGCACAGCAAACAAGTATAGGCTGGATCGCCTAATTTGGAACAAAGCATTGCATATCCGTTTCGTTTAGGAAATGGTTTGAAATTTGCTACTCGCAAGCAGGCTAAAACACGGATTTTAATGAGTTGTCTCAACTCAAACAATCCAACCTTCACCCACAGGCATTCAGGCAGGTAATCAAATAAGCATTTAGCCGCATGGTAAGTATACTATCATGTTAACATTCACACTCATGTGAGATGCTAAAGCACAAAAAACTCACCTAGTACTCCGCGCCAAAACAAGAACATGTTAGCAATCATGCATGATCCAAGTCCATGTTTAAATGCCTAATGCGACGCATACGGAATGTCACTAGAGTAGGCTCGGCTAGTCTATAAATGACATGTGAAAATGCACAAGTAACATGTATTCAAGTTAGATTTGAAATACTTATGCAGTTAGTATGATGCGCCGAGCCCGGTGCATGCAATACTGATGAATGATGCACGCATGCATAGCATAAGGTATGCTAAAGTAAACATGCCCTAAACTAACCATCGAAAGCAGGTAAGTAAAAGGGAGAAAGAAGTGGGGGTTTGGAAGACATGCACACACGCACCCACACTTATTACAAATTTGGCCTCGCTCGGAGGGACCGAAAGAATAATACAATTTAACTAACCAACAAGCTAATTAAATATTACAAATCAATTAAATTAGCTAAGCAAATTAACTAATCTAGTTAAGCAGTAAACAACAGCCTCGGGAAGAGGGTCCAATGCATGCGCGCTTGGTTCTGCTCGGAAAGTCACTACTATGCACAAGATGCCTCTACTTTGGCTGTTATCCTCCTCTGAAGACTGCACAAGTCCCAGGGTTGCTTCTCTGAGTGCTGTAGAACACCACTGGCTGAAGGGATTGGTCACCGGCCATGTATAATGGTCACCGGCCACAAAATACTCCATCGGCCAACAATGGATGGCCGGTCGGCACTGAAGATGGCCGGCCGGCCAAATCTTCCTGCAAAAACTGGTTTGACAGCAGCAGAGGACAATACTTGGCATGGCAATGCATTTCAAGCAATGTGTGCACCAACCACACTCCTTATCATGTGTATGACTCAAAGGAGGATGGGCCTCAATTCTCGGACCACCAATCACGCATTTCCATGCATGATGGCCCAAAGAATCAAGTGTGCATGTTGATATGGAATGCAATGCACATAATCAAGCAAATTGAACTCAACCTCTATCACAAGCGATTCAAGAGGCAAAGCATGCATGCCAATGTCATGCAATCCTAAGCATGTTGACTAGTATGCAACATGGACAATGCTAAGAAGCATACAAGGCATACAATGGTCATGCAAGACATAAGGCATGAGACAATGCTACTAACAAGTATGCAAGGCACAATGTGGGTGTTCAGCATGCAAGCAAGCATGTGACTTCATTCAATCATACAACTCCAATCATGCAATAACACACAAATATGCAACAACATACAAGGTGGGCATACAACAACATGCAAAGGGGTGGTCTTAAACTAACATGGATAGCTCGCAAGCATGCCAAAATCAGTGGCCAATACTATGGAAGTGAGGTCCAACACACACACACATGCATGCAAATATGGTCCAACACTTAAGCACATAAAGACAACTTGTAAGCACAAAAACATGGACTAATGACATGCAACATAAGCTCTGAAAATCATGTTAAAATGGTGCCAAACCAAGCCAACAAGACAAGCATAAGCATGCAATTAGAGGTCCAAAACTCAAGGCAAGCTAAGGAGGTATTGAACTACCTTAGCAAAACCAAACATGGCATGAATTGAATGACCAAAATCAGGGTTTAGGATGTTGAAACATAACTAAAAACACAATGACATGGCATCCTAGGGGCCTAAACAGGATGGCATGCATGGAGGCCTAAACATGGAGCATGGATGACAACCTTATGAAACATTAAAGGGACATCAAATGCAAGCATGTAAGCACATCATGAGGTCTGAAATAACATACTAAGTGATTCCAAACCACTGAAACAAAGCAAGGATGGCATGCTAGAGGGGCCAATGCTTAAGGCATACAAGAGGGATTGCATGGTAGCTATACAAAGCAAATCATGGATGACCCAAACAACCAAAAATAGTCCTCAAGCACACTAAAATATGCATAAAAGCTTCACAAAGCTTGGCCAAAATACATGAGCATGGTAGTCTAAATGCTATGCATGTATTGAGGCAAATCATGGCATTACAAGGCATGTATGCTAAGCAAGCATGGTGTACCAAAACCAACTAAACACAATGCTATATTATGACATAATAAGCATGAAAATCAGTCAAGGCATGGCCAACATGAACCTAAACATGGTGCTCACTAAAGAGGCAAAAATGGCCCTTTTCAAGGACAACAAGGAGAGGGGGTGGCCCTCTCCTTCCTAGGACCTCAGGGCACCATCCTCACCTCTGAAATCCCTCAAGATTTCAGTGGTGAGGAGGCCCAAACACAATGGTCCCGGAGCTCAACCAAAATGGCACAAAACAAAGGCCAAACAAGCCTTAAGAGGGGTCAAACAACCCCAAAGCTTAAAACACCCTTAAGAAACTATTTAGAGCAGACAAAAACAAGACTTTTATATGTTATATGCTAAGCTCAAAAACAGATGCAAGATAGGCTAAAAAGCTTTGCAAAAATGGGGTAAAAGGACAAAAGTCTTACCCTTGTAGACCCTCTTACAAACAATGTTCCAGCAGCTCTTTTGGTTCCAAACCAGTCCAAAAGCTTCAAGGAAAGACCTCTGGTACCTCAGCAACCAAGAAAAGGTGTGATGGTGGGTGTTTGTGCACAAAAATGAGACTAAACACACACTAAACACAAGAGAGAGAGAGAGATATAGAGATAGAGGATATATGTAAACCCTAACCCTAAAGCTCCAGCTCTGAAAATGTTGTCTAAGTTGTCTAAGTTGTCTAACCTTTCAACAAGAGAGAAGAGGTTCTCTTTTATAGACAATTAGTCTTGTAAAGCTTCCAAAGGAAGCTAACAAGAGGGAAATCCCTCCATACACGTGTATGGAGGGGGTGAAAGTGTATGCCAGCTGCACAAAAATATCTGCAAAAGCAGATGCACAGTAGTCGGCCGGCCAAAAATGCAATTGACCAAAGAAAGATAGCCGGCCGGCCATCTATAGTGCCGGCCGGCCAAACATTTGGCCGGTGGCAACAAAACACAGCCGGTGGCCTCAAGCCATGGCCGGTGGAGGTGGGGATGGCCCAAAACCATTCTGCCCCTCCAAGGCAAACACAAGTGTTTGGTGAAAACCAGACACAAAACAGTCGAGTCGAGAGATCCTGAGGCAAGGCGCGTAGCCGAGACCTCCGGGAACTCAAGACGAACACGAACATGGATGATCACCGAGTGTTCAAGCGGTGACGTCCAAGTCTTGAGGACGGTCAAAAATGGGGTGTCTACAGTTGCCCCTCTTTGACAGAACTCGAAAGTCATAACAATGACGGGAGTGAATGTCAAAGCTCAGAGACGACCCATTTTTGACAAGGTCGAAGACTTAGACAAAGCATGCAAGACAAACAAGATATGCGCCCGAAGGCAGGGGCAAGATGCAAGACAATGCTCAAAGCCAGGCATAACTTATGATCATGCAAAGAAAGCTGTAACGAAGCATAACATGCGACAGTTTTAAGCTAGCATACACCAAACTACACTACAATGCAAAAAGGATGTAAGAGAATTATGCCATTCTCGATACGTCTCACTCGGAGGATACAATACCTGTGCGGTTCGTCTGGTTGCACCAGCCTCAAATGAACCGTACATACAATATCGTGCCTGCAAAGAAAGCAACTTAACAGGTACGATGCTGTTAGCAACATGCATAACATGCAAAATGATATGCAATATATACAAAACTATGTATAATAATACAAATGAAAATGCAATGCAATTGAAACAATGCAAACGAAATGCAATGCAATTGAATCATGATCCAGTCATGAGCGGTTCAAAACCACACAAATGTCAAATAGATTGATGGAAATAACAAGTCCATCTACCATAGAAAAGGTGCCACAACCCTCAAAGCGCGTACACATGCAGGACTATGAGTGATGTAGACGGACGCAAGAACAAGTATTGTGGTGAATGACATAAGTGGGGAAACAACCCGCTAACGAAAGAACAATGATCCTAATGCTGGATGCAAAAATTACACTACAATGTAATATATACATGGATATGGCATGCAGCCAAACCAAATCTTGCCTAGGAAGGCATGGACACAAACAAGCCATGTCTAACACAGAAAAGGTGCCGCCACCCTCAAACCAAGTTCATCAAGGAATAGGCGCGTACACATGCAGAACTGTGCTTCGACGTAAAAAGTATGAGCACATACCAAACCAAGCTCAACAAGGAAAGGTGCGAGCCATGGATGGAGGTGATGTAGTGAATGCATGCAAGCTACAATGCGATATCTACAATATGCAATAGAATGTATAGATACGATGGATAAGGCACGCAGGCCAAACCAAATCTTGCCTAGGAAAGGCATGTACACAAACGAACCGCGTCTAACACAGAAAAGGTGCCGCCACCCTCAAACCAAGTTCATCAAGGAATAGGCGCGTACACATGCAGAACTGTGCTTCGACGTGAAAAGTATGAGCACATACCAAACCAAGCTCAACAAGGAAAGGTGCGTGCCATAGATGGAGGTGATGCAGTGAATGCGTGCAAGCTACAATGCGATATCTACAATATGCAATGGAATGTATATTTACAGTGGAAATGCATGACATATGCGCTATATAACAATGAAATGCATGACATATGCACTATATTACAATGATGAAATGCATGACATATGCATGTGTTTTTTGTTTTTTGTTTTTTGAAATGCATGGCATATGCAGTATTTACAATGATGCATGATATATGCATGTGTTTTTTTGTTTTTGTTTTTTGAAATGCATGACATATGCAGTATTTACAATGATGCATGACATATGCATGTGTTTTTTTTGTTTTTGTTTTTTTTTTGAAATGCATGACATATGCAGTATTTACAATGATGCATGACATATGCATGTGTTTACAATGATGCATGACATATGCACTATATTTACAATGTAATGCATGACATATGCATTTGCTGTGCACAACAATGCACTGAAGGTCTTGCACCTTCCAAGGATTTAAGGTCTCCTAGACCGTGCGTGTTTAAGGTCTCGCCCGACCGAACGTATTTAAGGTCTCGCCAGACCATGTGCATGTGTTGTGCAATGCGCAAAATAGCGCGATGCGCTAGACAGCGCGATTGAATGCATGCCAAATGCAATGCGATGCGCAAAACAGCGCGATTGAATGCATGCCAAATGCAATGAAATGCGCAAAACAACGCGATGGAATGCATGCCAAATGCAATGAAATGCGCAAAACAGGGCGATGGATTTGAAATGCACATGGGGCAACTTTCGAATCTTGGACAAAGACAAAAGGATACGGAAAGGATACACCTTGCACGAATGCGAGTGCCACGCACAGAAGACACGGCCCGAGGTTGACATGGAGGCCGGTTGAGCTTCAGAAATGCACTGTTCTTGTACTATCTTAAGCAATGAAGGTCCCAAACCACTCATTTGACCCAAACAAGGTAGTAGGAGGCTCACCGGCCCGAAGGGGAAGCCACCGGCCATCCACTGGCCACCAAAAAACATTACCGGCCAATATTTGGCCGGCCAGCCAAAAATGTAGCCGACCAGCCAAAAATGCCTGATTCGGGGCAGTTTTGACTTTTCGCCTTGGGTCTTTTAAAATAGGGTTTCAAACCCTATTTTCTTACTTCCCTTTAGCCGAAATTTCATTTCCTCTCTCTCTAGAGCGTTTTCCCCTCTTTCCTTCTCTGTTTTCTTGCATTTCACTCCCGTTTCATCGTTTGATTCGCGAAGTTCATCGCGTTTCGAACACTTTCACCCGATCAAAACTTCGTTTCAGTGTAGTTTTCTTCGATTTCCGCCTCTTGGGGTTCGTTTCCCCGAAGTTTTTTCTTGATTTCCCCACATTTTCCACATTCCGGCTTTTCCAGCCATTTTCCGCCCTCCCGGGGTTGACTTTTCGGTTGACCCTTCGTATTCTAGCCCGGTTTTCCCTCTTCCGGCTATTTTCTCATCACCTTTGACATGGCAGATGATATTCCACGGGGCGGGACTCCCCCGGATCATGAGATGGATCCCGGGGTCGAGCTTCTCTCCCTGAGTGTCTGTCCATTCGACCCGGCGACCTACCGGCCGGCGATTCACGTGCTACCTCCTGACGGTCTTCGTCAGTTTTGGAGCTTTGACAGGGCGATGCCTCCAGAGCTTCTCCTGCGTGAGCCTACATCTCATTTGTCCTTTGGCACTTCCGAGGTAACATTCCTTCCCCTGTTTTACTTTCTGCAATGTAGAACACTTAACTGCCAACTGCCATAGCTGATTATGTTCTTTAACTGCTTAGTTCAGATACACTGATGCACTGTACACTGTAGTTGACTGTGAACGCACTCGCAACTGATATCTGTTCGAAACTGTCACGTGCACACGCACTGCACTGGCCCTGAACCACTCAAACACACGGCACACACTGTATTTCATTACAAACACACCGGCACCCGATATCTGTTTGAATCTGAAAACATGCACACATGCTATATTTGCACTGAACCACTCAAACACGCTGACACATCACACATTGTAGTTCACTGTAAGCACACCGACACCCGGTATCTGTTTGAATCTGAAAACATGCACACATGCTATATTTGCACTGAACCACTCAAACACGCTGACACATCACACTGTATTTCACTGCAAGCACACCAGCACCCAGTATCTGTTTGAATCTGAAAACATGCACACATGCTATATTTGCACTGAACCACTCAAACACGCTAACACATCACACGTTGTAGTTCACTGTAAGCACACCGGCACCCGGTATCTGTTTGAATCTAAAAAACTTGCACACATGCTGTATCTATCTCAATTCTGAATGCCTTTCAAAACTAGTATATTTAGCATTGCTTCGCAATTGTTTGCTTGAAAATAGGGAGATTCCCATACCGTCCGGGGGTATGGGAACATCGCCGCTCGAGGTTGGTACACAGAGCTACCCGATGCGGTTCGCCACATCGTGGATCAGGCCGGCTTCGGCGCATTCTGCAGAGGACTATCCAGGCTCACCACGAGCAAGCCTCTCCTCGCCGCTCTAGCAGAGAGGTGGTGGGACACCACCGATTCATTCCACCTCTCTGCGACGGGAGACATGACGATGACTCCTTATGATTTCTCGATGCTCACAGGCATCAGGGTAGGCGGTGATCCGATCCCCTTTGATACCGATATGGACGAGTGGGAGGCCGCTCAGATCTATCTGCTTGGCGAGGTCCCACCTCTCGCCCGTCCAGGCTTCGTTCGTTATTCCTGGTTCGAGGTCCAGTACAGGGTTCAGCCAGCCTTAGTTGGGGAGGCTCCGATGACCCAGGAGGCAGTGGAGCAGTACGCCCGCGGCTTTCTCATGTTCCTGCTGGGGACGACTATTTTCGCCGACCGGGCGAATACCGTGCCCCTCTGTTTGCTCAGTGCCTTAGTGGATGTCACACAGATCCTGCGTTATGACTGGGGTGGCGCCGCTCTGGCTACACTCTACGGATACATGAGCTCAGCTTCCCGTGGCAGCGGACAGTTGCTCAGGGGTTATTGGCGCGCTTGGGAGGTACGTTTCTTTTTTCCGCTTTTCTACTTTCTGTACTCTGTACAGTACTCTGTACACTGCACATGATGTAGTTTGCTTTACACTGACTGTATATTGTACACACGGCACACACCTATACTCTGCTTTACACTGACTGTACATTGCTCACACTGTACACACTACACGATACATGGCTCTGTTATTTTGCTTTATTCTGTACCCTGCTTTATCTGATAAGCATTATGGCATTTACTTTGCAGTTGTGGGTCTACGCCTACTTCCCGAGACTTGCCCCCGTGCCAGACGTGGAGACCCCTCTCGTCGTTCCATTCTCGCGCCGTTTTGACAGGAGATGCGTGAGGAGGCCGCGAGAGACGTTTAGCTTCTTCCGCCGTTATTTTGACCCCATGACCCCCGCGGAGGTATGTTCAACTTTGCAGTTCATTTAAGCTTCGCTTTGCACTGTATGTTTTCAACAACAGTAGATAACAATCTGTATTTCATTTTCAGATCACCTGGCAGCCTTGGGCTCCTTTGCCAGCCGTGATGCGGGAGAGGTTTGCCGGTGCTGAGGAGACCTCGCGTTTCCGGATTTTGCTGGAGGGCCCGGTTTGTCGGGCTTGGTACCTGGGTGAGCGTTTCCTACGCCAGACCCTAGGGTTACCAGAGCAGATAGTCCCGGTTCACCCTCCTGAGCATATGAGGGAGACCGAGAGATTCACTTCTGAGGAGATGGCCGACTACACGATTAGCTGGGACGCGATCCGCTTCAGAGGCATAGGCGACTACAGAGAGTACGTGCAGACGCATATCATGCGGCCTCTGAGTGGTGGCCGTCGAGTTGAGGGAGAGAGGCCCGTGGCGCCAACAACTAGGGCAGGAGCGGGGGCTGGAGCAGGAGCGTCGAGGAGAGCCCGGGTCCGCGGCAGGGGTGGAGCTCAGAGAGGGCGGGGGGCTGGTTGGCCTATTCTGCCCACCTCGCTGACATACAGAGGGCAGGGTGGGGCGACTTATCAGATCCCCTTTGCTCCTCCTCCGGCTGATCACGAGTTGGTCGGTTTCCACGACTTGCCTCCGGTATGTACTACTTCATATTGCATCTTGCATTGGTATTTCATTTCAGTTTATTTGATATTCCGCAGAATACTGATGCATCTGATACTTTCGCAGGCTTCTTCCGAGTACACCCGGCAGTCCCTGGAGTTGAATGCCTCCATGATGGGGCTGCTACAGCGGACCTTCGACCTCCTGGCCCTTTACAGTATTCCGGTATGTTCTTCTGACCACAGTCTCAAACCATACATAAACTGCTTCACATAATCCGATGCACAACACAACACTTGACACACTGATCTCACGGCATTTGATACACTGTACTCATACACTGCATTCTGCACTAATAAACTGCTCACGACATTCACACACTGTACTCATACACTGCATTATGCACTGATAAACTGCTCACAGTATACTGATGCGTTTGCCTTTTATACTTTTCAGCCTCCCTTCCAGATTCCCACTGTAGGAGGTCCCTCAGCTGGACCTTCCGTTCCTATTCGAGGGGGAGATGGAGAGGGCAGAGTATACCCCCGCACCAAGGCGGGGCGCACTCACGTCGGGAGTAGCTCACGAGCTCCAGTCCCAGATGACGATGATGAGGAGGAGTCCGAGGCGGAGGCAGAGTCATCCGAGGAGGAGACCGGAGATGGCTCAGACTCGGGCTCAGATAACAGTGCTGATGATGCTCCTGGACCTTCGTCCAGGAAGAGGACTAGGATGGACCCTCAGGCCTGAGGCCACTCGACATTTGATACAGATTTTGCTGTTTTTCTTCTTTTTTGTACTTTTTCCTTTTTGTTGGTAGCTAGGGTACCTTGTACTGCCGCAGGCAGATTTTTGTTTTCAAAACTATGTACTTGAAAAGATGATGGAATGAAACAAACTTTTTGTCTGAAAAAGTGTTACATTTGTATGTCTCATACATTGCATTGCATCACACCATATTACACCTCAATGTAAATGAAATTGATTTGTTGTCTGAAAATTGAACACTTGCACTGTAATAATCAGATAACTAACCAGCCAACAGTAAAACAACCCAAGCAACCCACTACCCGATTCTGAACACACAGCCCTTACTCTACTGGGGACTAATCTGCATACAGCCCATAACACAGCACTCGGTTCATTCTGCACACGGCAAATCCTGAACAAACAGCCCAATCTGACAAGATGGAATACGAAGGTGAAACCAACTGGAGTTGAAACACACTCAGATGCCCCAAATTTTCCTTTTCTCCTTTTGCTTTGCCTAAATGTAGAGAATGGCACAGCACTCTGAGCATAAGCGATTTTTGGAATTGAAACAGGGTTTTTCAATCGGGGTATCGAGCCTAAAACTGAACACAGCGAGAAAGACTCAAACAAAAGGTACACGACCTAAACACAACGAGACACGCTCGGAAAAGACTCAAAACAACAGTTGAGGTAAACAAAACAAAAGACACAACACACGGATGTGTTTGCAAAAACGAAAGACCTCAGATCTCGGGGAGCCAGTTCCTCTGGGTATGTTTCCCACCCTTTCTGATTTGTGATTCTCACATCACTCGGCCCTCAGACTCGGTTTTTCTCTCAAAACCTTTTCTTCACTTTTCTCTCGACTTACACCTCTCTATTCTTTATTCTCTCATTTTTTGTCCCTCCCCAGGGTGATCGATGGATGAATAGGAAGTTGTGGGTTCACGCCCAACACTATTAGCTCGCGGCTATTTCTTCTGGTGATGTCTAGTCGATGTTCCAGACAAGGAATGGTGTATCTTGATCCATCCCAACTCGTGCTTCACACTTGGCTTGACACCTCGTCGTTTGGAGGATGTTGAGAGCTTTCAGCCCTTTACTGACAGCTTCAGTTGTGCCTTTTATGGCGAATAAAGTGCCCTTCTGGCAAGTATGTTGACAACGGGGGAAAGACAGAACACCTGACTCGACTGTGCCCCTAGTTCATCACTTTGACCATTTTTTTTGTTTTGGTTTACAACAATTTTGACCAACATGAAAGTTAGATTAACGTACATGTTCGATTTTTGATTTGAAAATCATGCAAGTCAGGCTGCGAGCACTAAAAATTTTCCTTTTTTGGGTCCAAGAAAAGGTCCAATTTTGGAAAATGAAATAGTTTTCGAGAAAATAGTCAACCTCAGTAAAAATTTTCAAAAACTATTTTTGCAAACGGCCATGCTCAACGAGCGTAGAACTTACCCGAGATGCGCAACCTCGGATCGGAGGCAATGGAAAATTGCCCCTTGCTTGAAGGGTGCATGGCAACGGAAAGTTGCCCCTGGTTTGAACGGCGACTATGGCAACTCATGGCAACGGAAAGTTGCCCCTTGTTCGGACGATGCGCTGCAGCATGCTGAAACCAATCCTCATCGTGATGATTGCAAACGAACTCTCGGATGCAGAAAAGACGAGACAATCAAACCAATATATGGACACAGTCACTGTGAAAGCGTTGGTGGCTGGACTTCGGATGAAGTTGCCTACGTATCCGGTTGTCACAACCGAACTATCGGATTCGGAGAGGGCAAAGGATGATCAAAACCATTACAATGGACTGAGACGCTATGAAAGCGTTGGGGGCTGGACTTCAGGATGAAGTTGCCTACGTATCCCAAACATGGGAATCAAGCCTTACGTAGTTCGGTTAAGGTACACTCGGGTATTTTAACCTTCACTTTTTAGGCTCTAACTTTTGCCAAGGCGCCCGATGCGGGTTTTCGACCTTGCGAGCTTCTTTTTTTTTTTTTCTTTTTTTTTCTTTTTTCTCTTTTTTCTTTTTTTGTTTTTTTGTATTTTTGTTGTATTTTTCTTTTCTTTTTTGTATCTTTTTCTTTTCATTTCTTTTTTATTTGCTCTAACTTTTGCCTGGGTCGCCCTTCCGGGTTTTCGGCCCAGCGAGCCTCTCAAAGGGTAAAAGTGTAACAAGCCCATGCCAAATGGTTTTGAGGTTGAAGTCTCCCTGTATCCAGGAGGATGGCTGTTGTATTGATCTGCAGAAGGATTCATCACGGTTGCTTCACGAGCTTCTTGCGGTGAGATCCGACCTTCTTGATCTGATTTTGGTGCCTCTTGTTCGAGGGCTGCTTCAAACCTGGTCACATGGGCCTCACATGATGGTTGATCGTTGAACATTCTGAATGGGTTCAAGGTTCGAAAACAAACGGATTGGATCTTGAGGCTGAGAGCGATCCTAGGCTGCACAATCTCAAGAGCGATTCCACACAGGTCTTCGCAGGGCCGCGCAAAACATTTTGTTTTTAAAAGTTTTTAAGAAAGCGACAAATCGCTCGCGCTGAAGATAGTGTAAAACCAGTCTGGGTCAAGCCAGGGTCCTTCTCAGTACTCACGCTAACAAGCATGATTTCATTCATTAAAGGCTTAGCACGTCTATCTTTCTCTCAATTTGATCAAAGTTTTGCAAATCCCGAGGAATGCCTTCCTCTTTGTTTTCACCGCAGTGTTCAAAAAGGTTTTTGAAAAGCTTAGGTCATTACAATGATTTTCAGGGCACCAGAGAGCAGGTAGAATGTACTGTCGTCCCATTCGAATCCTCTGGCATAACTAGCTCAAAATAAACAGCTCAAAATAAACAGCAACAAGCACGGAAACATGATAGCCGCAGTTGTTTCATTCAGATTTCCTGGTTGCAACTGGCTCCACAGCAGAAACAGACTCAAAAAGAAAACAAAAGGAGTAATTACAAAACAAAACGGTGTTCGAGGCAACCACCTCGGAATCACCTGACATTCTATACAAAGGGGACTGACTCGCTACAACAAGACAGGCCCTTAAGCAAAAAGGACTGACTCAAGACAATGAGACAGACTCAAAACAAAACAAAAGACTGACTTGACACCCAAGCCAGAATTTACAAAACTAGCAATCGCAGAATGCTCAAAAATGCGTGCCAGACACCACATCCGAAGTACACCAAGCGCCGCCCGCAGGTGGTTTGTTCCCTGATTACATACTCGCAGTATCAGTATCCTCAAAATCCAATAACTGGGTAGTAACGGACTTGGCTGAGGTGGGCGGGAGGATAACCTCGTTGTCGATCAAATCTTGCACCTCATGGCGGAGGTGGAAGCAATTATCGGTAGCATGACCGGTTTGTTGGTGGTACGCACAGTACAAAGCAGCATCGTGTGTGGGAGGGAGATTCTTTGGGAGAGGCCTAGGCTCCAAGGGTTTAAGGTGCCCTCTTTCGGCCAAGATCTGGAGTGCCTTGGACAGAGGCATATAAAGAGCATGAAAGACCCTGCGCCCTCGGGACAGGTACTTTGAAGGCTGAGAATTCTTGCTAGACGCACTAGCGAAGGGGTCGGCAGGCACTGCCTTGACTTTCTGATCTTTCCCGGGTGCAGGGTTGGGAACGGAAGGAACTGTTCTGGCATGACGGGGCCTATCCCGGTTTTCTGACTGGCTGGTACTGCTTTCAATTGGAGCGGGGAAAACATCATCTACAGTCTTGGTTAGGACTGCGAATACCTGCTGTTTACTCATCCCCCCGGCTTTCAAAGCCTCGACTGCCCACAGCAGTTGTTCAATGGGATCGGCATCTGCCTTCACTTTGTCTTTACCTCTGGCTTCAGCCTGATCGAGGGTTTGGGTTGATGTTGATACGTCATTGCCATAGCCGGAGGCTACCTCGGGTTGGTTAAGTTCGATCACAATCCGTCCTAATAGTGGGGGCTCCTATGGTACAAAACTCCCGGCATATGGTGCAGTTGGTGACGAAGCTGACATTCCATAGGCGAGATCCGCCACAGACCTCTGGAGGTCACCAATCATCCCCATCAATTCGAACGTGGTGGGCTCACGAGCTTAGTACAATTGGGGTTCCCAGATCGGGGCGCGCAGCAGGCGACCTGGGTGGATGCAGTACATTGACATTGGTCTCACTTTGCAGAGTGATTCCTTGATCTTAAGCGGCCGTCATAACCACGATCTCTTCCGAATTCTGCGTCATGATAAATCTTGCCTCAGCAAGGGGGAACACTGGCTATTCTGTATCAATTCTCTGAACTGAAAGGAAAAATAAGCAGCATTTCAGCCCAAACGAATCAAACATAGGTGTAGCCGAACAACTGTACTCTACTGCTGATCACTGTTCCCTAGAATCACTGCCCCAAAACACTGAATCGAATACCCATAGATATAACTGATTCTCACAAATTCTGATACTGGTGCCCTCAGGCCTGATACTCAAACTTGCAGACTGATGTGCGCGTTCCCTGTAGAGATACACTCTAAAAGCACATAGCAAGTAAAGAGAGCCAAAACACCCATATGTTGGGGTAAGGTTTCCCTGTCCTATTTTGTCAGGAGCTAGGGTTTCACTACGCACGCAACGGTTTCAAACAACCTAACATCGGGTAAGCAACCTGTCCTAGTTTGGAATGGTCACTATGGATTCCGAATATGCACTAGGTCGAATGGTCAAAAGGGTGCCCCAGTAAAACCGGGGTTTGTGTTTCCACACTGGCAGAGCCCGCAACCGGTCAGCCTTATGGCCTGCTTTGACAAAGTCAAGCCTCCGGCAGACCACTCAGGAATAGCAGGTGACCAATACGGTGTCCTAGGCGCACCAATGCACATGCGATGCAAAGAAGCACGTAAGTGTAGTCAAAACAAGATATCACGAGTTCGAGTCAAGCTCTCTAAATCCCCAGCAGAGTCGCCAGAAACTGTAACAAGTCCGCGAGGGACCTCAATGCTACAGTTCGGACTCGATTTTGTCACGGTTCTTAATCTTGAACCGAAGAGTCCAAATCCGGCAAATCGTTTTGAGAAAAAATAGATTTTGAAAGAAGTGCCAAACATGGACTGCTTCGCCAGATACAGAGTCGCCACCTAAATATTTTTTATGGGGGAATTTAGGAAACCTTGACTCGGTGCCAAAGGCCACGTGTCCGTCATCACCAAAGTTGCCTCCGCTCGGGAACTTGTGTACGATTGGGGAAGGTCAGCTATGAGCACCCCCTCTCACTCGATCCGAAGATCGGCCTCTACTAACCATGATATCCAATTTTGAAAACGTTATGGGTATCTTTGGTTTGAGTTTGGGAAATGAGTTTTAGAAAAAAAAATTCCCAAAATTTGTTTGGTTTGAGTTTTTTCTCAAAAAATTTCCAAAATCACTTTCTCTCTCTTACACATCAATCAATCACTTTTTCTCTCTCCTCTCTCCTCAATCACTTTTTCTCTCACACACATCTACTCAATCTCCCAAAATATCAAATCATCTCAAACCCCAAAAAAAATTTGTCTCTCTCAAAATATACAACCAAACAAACCAAAAAAATTTCTAAAACAACTCTCCCAAATTTTTTTCAAAAACAACTCTCCCAAAAACAAACCAAACAAGCCCTATGTATTCTTGTTCCGGTTATTAGCCTAGAATTACTATGTTGTGCGCACAGCAAACAAGTATAGGCTGGATCGCCTAATTTGGAACAAAGCATTGCATATCCGTTTCGTTTAGGAAATGGTTTGAAATTTGCTACTCGCAAGTAGGCTAAAACACGGATTTCAATGAGTTGTCTCAACTCAAACAATCCAACCTTCACCCACAGGCATTCAGGCAGGTAATCAAATAAGCATTTAGCCGCATGGTAAGCATACTATCATGTTAACATTCACACTCATGTGAGATGCTAAAGCACAAAGAACTCACCTAGTACTCCGTGCCAAAACAAGAACATGTTAGCAATCATGCATGATCCAAGTCCATGTTTAAATGCCTAATGCGACGCATACGGAATGTCACTAGAGTAGGCTCGGCTAGTCTATAAATGACATGTGAAAATGCACAAGTAGCATGTATTCAAGTTAGATTTGAAATACTTATGCAGTTAGTATGATGCGCCGAGCCCGGTGCATGCAATATTGATGAATGATGCACGCATGCATAGCATAAGGTATGCTAAAGTAAACATGCCCTAAACTAACCATCGAAAGCAGGTAAGTAAAAGGGAGAAAGAAGTGGGGGTTTGGAAGACATCCACACACACACCCACACTTATTACAAATTTGCCTTCACTCGGAGGGACCGAAAGAATAATACAATTTAACTAACCAACAAGCTAATTAAATATTACAAATCAATTAAATTAGCTAAGCAAATTAACTAATCTAGTTAAGCAGTAAACAACAGCCTCGGGAAGAGGGTCCAATGCATGCGCGCTCGGTTCTGCTCAGAAAGTCACTACCATACACAAGATGCCTCTGCTTTGGCTGTTATCCTCCTCTGAAGACTACACAAGTCCCAGGGTTGCTTCTCTAAGTGCTGTAGAACACCACCGGCTGAAGGGATTGGTCACCGGCCACAAAATACTCCATCGGCCAACAATGGATGGCCGGTCGGCACTGAAGATGGCCGGCCAGCCAAATTTCCTGCAAAAACTGGTTTAACAGCAGGAGAGGACAATACTTGGCATGGCAATGCATTTCAAGCAATGTGTGCACCAACTACACTCCTTATCATGTGTATGACTCAAAGGAGGATGGGCCTCGATTCTCGGACCACCAATCATGCATTTCCATGCATGATGGCCCAAAGAATCAAGTGTGCATGTTGATATGGAATGCAATGCACATAATCAAGCAAATTGAACTCAACCTTTATCACAAGCGATTCAAGAGGCAAAGCATGCATGCCAATGTAATGCAATCCTAAGCATGTTGACTAGTATGCAACATGGACAATGCTAAGAAGCATACAAGGCATACAATGGTCATGCAAGACATAAGGCATGAGACAATGTAACTAACAAGTATGCAAGGCACAATGTGGGTGTTCAGGCATGCAAGCAAGCATGTGACTTCATTCAATCATACAACTCCAATCATGCAATAACACACAAATATGCAACAACATACAAGGTGGGCATACAACAACATGCAAAGGGGTGGTCTTAAACTGACATGGATAGCTCGCAAGCATGCCAAAATCAGTGGCCAATACTATGGAAGTGAGGTCCAACACACACACACATGCATGCAAATACGGTCCAACACTTAAGCACATAAAGAAACTTGTAAGCACAAAAACATGGACTAATGACATGCAACATAAGCTCTGAAAATCAGTTAAAATGGTGCCAAACCAAGCCAGCAAGACAAGCATAAGCATGCAATTAGAGGTCCAAAACTCAAGGCAAGCTAAGGAGGTATTGAACTACCCTTAGCAAAACCAAACATGGTATGAATTGAATGACCAAAATCAGAGGTTTAGGATGTTGAAACATAACTAAAAACACAATGACATGGCATCCTAGGGGCCTAAACAGGATGGCATGCATGGAGGCCTAAACATGGAGCATGGGATGACAACCTTATGAAACATTAAAGGGACATCAAATGCAAGCATGTAAGCACATCATGAGGTCTGAAATAACATACTAAGTGATTCCAAACCACTGAAACAAAGCAAGGATGGCATGCTAGAGGGGCCAATGCGTAAGGCATACAAGAGGGATTGCATGGTAGCTATACAAAGCAAATCATGGGTGACCCAAACAACCAAAAATAGTCCTCAAACACACTAAAATATGCATAAAAGCTTCACAAAGCTTGGCCAAAATACATGAGCATGGTAGTCTAAATGCTATGCATGTATTGAGGCAAATTATGGCATTACAAGGCATGTATGCTAAGCAAGCATGGTGTACCAAAACCAACTAAACACAATGCTATATTATGACATAATAAGCATGAAAATCAGTCAAGGCATGGCCAACATGAACCTAAACATGGTGCTCACTAAAGAGGCAAAAATGGCCCTTTTCAAGGACAACAAGGAGAGGGGGTGGCCTCTCTTCCCAGGACCTCAGGGCACCATCCTCACCTCTGAAATCCCTCAAGATTTAGTGGTGAGGAGGCCCAAATACAATGGTCCCGGAGCTCAACCAAAATGGCACAAAACAAAGGCCAAACAAGCCTAAGAGGGGTCAAACAACCCCAAAGCTTAAAACACCCTTAACAAACTATTTAGAGCAGACAAAAACAAGAGTTTTATATGTTATATGCTAAGCTCAAAAACAGATGTAAGATAGGCTAAAAAGCTTTGCAAAAATGGGGTAAAAGGGACAAAAGTCTTACCCTTGTAGACCCTCTTTACAAACAATGTTCCAGCAGCTCTTTTGGTTCCAAACCAGTCCAAAAGCTTCAAGGAAAGACCTCTGGTACCTCAGCAACCAAGAAAAAGGTGTGATGGTGGGTGTTTGTGCACAAAAATGAGACTAAACACACACTAAACACAGAGAGAGAGAGATATAAAGATAGAGGATATATGTAAACCCTAACCCTAAAGCTCCAGCTCTGAAAATGTTGTCTAAGTTGTCTAACCTTTCAACAAGAGAGAAGAGGTTCTCTTTTATAGACAATTAGTCTTGTAAAGCTTCCAAAGGAAGCTAACAAGAGGGAAATCCCTCCATACACGTGTATGGAGGGGGTGAAAGTGTATGCCAGCTGCACAAAAATATCTGCAAAAGCAGATGCACAGTAGTCGGCCGGCCAAAAATGCAATTAACCAAAGAAAGATAGCCTGCGGCCATCTATAGTGCCGGCCAGCCAAACATTTGGCCGGTGGCAACACAAAACACAGCCGGTGGCCTCAAGCCATGGCGGTGGAGTGTGGGGATGGCCACAAGCCATTCCCTGCCCCTCCAAGGCAAATCACAAGTTTGGTGCAAAACCAGACATGAAACAGTCGAGTCGAGAGATCCTGAGGCAAGGCGCGTAGCGAGACCTCCGGGAATTCAAGACGAACACGAACATGGATGATCACCGAGTGTTCAAGCGGTGACGTCCAAGTCTTGAGGACGGTCAAAAATGGGGTGTCTACATGGGGACATAATTGCTCTTACCCAGAAGTTCAGCAAAATGAAACCGCCATCCTTTCAGGGAGGTCTTAAACCGCTAAAAGCTAAAGCATGGGTTTTGGAGACTGAAAAATTGTTTGAAGTGTTTCCGTGCTCGGAGGCACATAAAGTACTGTTAGCTACCTTCACCTTGCAAGAAGAGGCCAGAAGGTGGTGGATGCTAGTCCGTGACACCAACACCGTTCTGACATGGGCTCAGTTTAAGGAGTCCTTTTTCGAAAATTATTTCCCTCAGTGTGTCAGGGACAGAAAAGTGACTGAATTTGAACAGCTGAGACAGGGCACAATGTCCATTGTTGAATATGAAACAAAGTTCACCGAGCTTGCTAGATATGCACCACACATGGTGGACACCGACTATAAGAAGGCCAAGAAGTTTGAAGGCGGCCTTAATGTTGCAATACTGGACAGGATAAATGTTCTGAAATTACCGAACTATGTAAATGTTCTCGACCGAGCACTAATGGCCGAGTCAAATATTGAGGCACTGAAACAAACTGAAACACCAGCGTCTGAATGGCGTGGTAAAAGGCAGGGTTTTAAGTTCAAGAAAGGCAAAAACAACCCGTTGAACAAGAAGCAAAATACAGGGTCAACGACTACTTCTAGTCAAGGGAACCGGTCTATACTGCCCTGTTCCGAATGTGGTAAGAACCATAAGGGAGTTTGTTATAAACTATCTGGTGCTTGTGACAGGTGTGGCAAGGTGGGCCACATGGTTAAAGATTGCCCTTCCACTGCTCAGGGCAATAGTAAAGTTGCAGGCAGCGTAGCAAAGAACCCATGAGGCAAGGCCGAGTGTTCGCCCTAGTACCGGGAGATGTACAGAATACCGAGACCGTTGTGTCAGTATCCTCTCTATTTGTACTCAAAATGCTTATGTACTGATTGATTCGGGGTCTACACATTCATATGTATCGCATGCTTTTTCGCGAAAATTGAATAGACCGTTAAAACCCATGAATTATCTGTTAGCTGTATCTTCACCCATTGGGGGATCTATGACTTGTGCATATATGTACCCTGCTTGTGAAATTATTGTTGGAGATGCACATCTGTATATTGATTTACTGCCACTGAACATGATCATTTTGATGTAATATTGGGAATGGACTGGTTAACAAAATACTATGCTACCATAGACTGTGTAATGAAACTAGTTTTCCGTCCACCTGGTCTGCCTGAATTTGTGTTTAATGGAAGTGAAGTGGTACCTCCCCCGTATTTGATTTCATCTGTGAAAGCTGTTAAATTGATTAGAAAGGGGTGTAAGGGATATTTCTGTTCTGTATTGACTGTACCTACTGATGTTAAAACTGATGTGAACTATATTCCTATAGTCAGAGAATTCCCAGATGTTTTTCCAGATGATCTGCTAGGGGATTTGATTGACAAGGAGATTGAATTTACCGTGGATGTGATTCCGGGTACACAGCCTATATCGAAAGCTCCTTACAGAATGGCTCCGACTGAACTGAAAGAATTGAAAGTGCAACTGCAAGAACTGTTAGACAAAAAGTTTATCAGGCCCAGTACTTCACCGTGGGGCGCACCCGTCTTGTTTGTGAAAAAGAAGGACGGCTCACTGAGACTATGTATTGATTACCGTGAACTGAACAAGGTAACTGTGAAAAATAAATATCCATTACCGCGTATTGATGACCTATTTGATCAGTTACAGGGTGCCCAAGTGTTCTCTAAGATCGATCTCAGATCCGGATACCACCAAGTTGAAAGTTAAACCTGAAGACATTGACAAAACTGCTTTTCGAATGAGGTATGGACATTACGAATTCTTAGTTATGCCTTTCGGAGTTACCAATGCACCAGCTGCATTTATGGACCTCATGAACAGAATCTTTAAACCATACCTTGATGACTTTATTGTTGTATTCATAGATGACATACTGATTTACTCTAAAAGTATAGAAGAACATGAACATCATCTGAGACTTGCCTTACAGACCCTAAGAGAACAGAAACTTTATGCTAAACTGTCTAAATGTGAGTTCTGGCTTGATCATGTTATGTTTTTGGGACATGTTATTAATAAGGATGGAATTTCAGTTGACCCACAGAAGGTTGAAGCAGTAGTAAACTGGCCTAGACCAACAAATGTGACAAAAGTCCGAAGCTTTTGGGATTAGCTGGATAATAGAAGATTTGTCAAAGATTTCTCCAAAATTTCCTTACCGTTGACTCAATTTACTCAGAAGGGGATATCATTTGACTGGACTGACCAAAGAGAATCAGCTTTCCAAGAGTTGAAAACTCGACTAGTGACTGAACCTGTTCTTACCTTACCTTCAGGTACGGATGGTTTTACCATTTTTAGTAATGCTTCTCATAAGGGTTTGGGATGTGTTTTAATGCAGAATGGGAGAGTTATTGCTTATGCTTCCCGACAACTGAGACCGCATGAAAAGAACTACCCGACCCATGATCTGGAACTTGCTGCAGTAATCTTTGCTTTAAAAATCTAGCGTCACTATCTTTGTGGGGTGACATGTGAAGTATATACCGACCACAAGAGTCTGAAATATTTCTTCACACAGAAAGAACTGAACATGAGATAGCGGAGATGGCTAGAATTATTAAAGACTATGACCTACAGATTTTGTACCATCCGGGAAAAGCCAACACCGTTGCCGATGCACTGAGTCGAAAATCGATTGGCAAGTTAGCATGTTTACTCACTGGACATAAAGAATTGCTTTGTGACCTTGAAAAATCTGAAATTGAAATTGTTTTGCGAGAACAAGGTGGAACCTTAGCTGCTATTTCTGCTCAACCAGCACTGATTGAAGAAATTAAAGAGAAACAACAACTGGATGGCTTCTTGAAGAAGATCATCGAAGAAAGGGAATCTAAACTGAGACCGGGTTTCAAATTTGAAAGCAATGTACTGAAATTTCAGGGAAGACTGTGTGTACCGACTGATTCTGAACTGAAAAGAAAAGTTCTGCAAGAAGGCCACAATTCAAAATTTTCTATTCATCCAGGGAATACGAAAATGTACCAAGACCTGAAACTGAATTTCTGGTGGCCGGGAATGAAGAAAAAAATTGCTGATTTTGTATCGAAATGTCTTTATTGCCAACAAGTCAAAGCCGAACATCAATGACCCGCAGGCTTATTGCAGCCCTTACTGATACCGGAGTGGAAATGGGAACATATCACCATGGATTTTATTGTCGGTTTACCTCGCTCCAATAAAGGTATGGACTCAATTTGGGTTATTGTTGATAGACTGACTAAATCTGCTCACTTTTTACCTGTCAACACAATTTATAATGCGGACAAATTGGCTATACTCTATATTGATGAAATTGTTAGACTGCATGGAGTGCCTGTGTCCATTGTTTCTGATAGGGACTCGAAGTTTACATCGAGATTTTGACAAAGCTTACAGACTGCATTGGGTACTGAACTGAGACTCAATAGTGCCTATCATCATCAGACAGATGGCCAGTCAGAAAGGACCATCCAGACTCTGGAGGATTTACTGAGAATGTGTGTCCTTAATTTTCAGGGAAACTGGAAAAGCCATTTGCCCTTAGCTGAATTCGCCTATAGCAACAGTTATCATTCAAGTATTAGTATGGCGCCTTTCGAAGCATTGTATGGCAGAAAATGTAGATCTCCAATTTGCTGGGCAGAAGTTGGAGATGGGCTTTGCTTGGGCCCGAGATTGTTTATGAAACGATTGAGAAAGTAAAACTGATACAACAGAGACTGAAAACCGCACAGAGCCGACAGAAAAGTTATGCGGATGTCAAAAGACGAGACAGAGAATATGAAGTGGGTGATCACGTGTTTGTGAAAGTGACACCGATGAAAGGCCAGACTCGTTTTGGAGTCAAGGGCAAGTTAGCGCCAAGATCTGTCGGACCGTATGAAATTATTGAGAAAATCAATCCGGTGGCGTATCAAGTAGCGCTTCCTCCTGAAATGGAGCATATGCATAACGTGTTCCACATTTCTATGTTGAGGGACTACCTCCGGGATCCTTTTCATGTAATAGAGCCTACTCGTGTAGTGCTGAGTGATAACTACACTTACGAGGAACGGCCTGTTCAGATTGTAAACAGACGGATCAAGAAATTGAGAAACAAAGAGATTCCGTTGGTGAAAGTCGACTGGCAAAACCATGGTGGCATATATGCCACTTGGGAAAGGGAAGATGACATGGCCAAGAGATATCCTGAACTGTTCCCTCTGAATCCTGTTTTCTTCCAGAACGAAGGTAACTCGAGTTTAGAGGACTAAACTCTTTATAAGGAGGGGAGACTGTAATAACCCTCACCACTGTTTACCGATAAACTACTGATTACTGCTAAACTGAGACTGATTATGATTGGTAATTGAACTGAATGAAATACTGAACTGACTGACTGAAATCTGGAACTGAATTAATTAAGTATATCTGTTTAATTGCATTTCTATCTGTTGCCTGTTTGATTATCTGTTCATGTTTTTACGTTTAAACTGCAAATTGAAGGCCTTATCGGTGGCCGAATCTGAAATTGATTGATGTTCTGTGTTAATTAGAATTTATGTAATTTTATGGCATATTTATCTGAAATGTGATTTGGTACGATTAAATTGGATTAAAATAAGCTAGATTGCATTGTTGGCTTAAATTACAACTTTGCCACACTAGTGGCCCACTACCTAAACATATTTGAGCCTTCCTACATTCAAAACAAAACATTTTCTCAGCCAATTCCTTTGCTATAGCCGACTAGAGTGAGAGATAGGGGAGAGAGCTTGGTCTCATCTCATTTTTGCTTGGAAACTTGAAGAATTGAAGTGTAGACTGCCAAATTGAGCTCCTAGTTTTGTGATTGAGGACCTAAGGTAGAGTAATTACCTTCTTGTTTATGTTTTGGGTTGGTCCTTGCATGGTTTTGAGAGTTGTTGAAGTCTAGAGCCAAGTTATGGCTCTTAATTGTTGCATGCATGCTTATATCCTAGCATTTTGAGGTTGATTACATGGAATTTGGTACATGCATGTTTATATTATGGTTCTAGTTCATGATTTCATCATGTTTTTGAAGAAATAAACTCATTTGATCTTGTTTTGAAGCTTTGGATTCAAATGAGACCATGCATGTTACATATTCTTCATGTTCTTGAAATATTGTTTGAAATTGAGTTTAATTGAACTACCCTTGGGCTTTGATTTCCTAAATTGATCTTTGAAACATGTAATATTATGAGTTTTGAAGTGTTTTCCAGAAAATTAGCCCAAGAGGATCGAAATTTATGCATTAAAACTTGGTTTTGAGCTTGAGGTTCAAATCTGGAATTTCCAGATTTTGGACCCACGCTTGAGCGAGGAACTCCACGCTCAAGTGTACACTCTATGATCATGCCTTCCGCTCGAGCGAGTAAAGTGACGCTCGAGCGTGACATGCGTGCATCCAGTACTTTGCATGAGCTTACAGTCCGCTCGAGCGAGAGAATTCACGCTCGAGCGAGGACTTGTGTCTCACGCTCGAGCGAGGGTCGAGCGCCCGTTGAGCGTGAATTTTGAGCATCCAGTATTTTCACTATAGCTTGCAGTCCGCTCGAACGCCGGAAGTCATGCTCGAGCGGAGCTCCTTTGTCTGCATGTCCGCTCGAGCGTAGAAAGCCACGCTCGAGCGAGACCCCTGTTTTCTGAAAATTTTGTAAAATGCTTTAAAGTGCATCTTTGCATCTTCATTCCATCCTAGGCATTCTTAGGCCTAGTTTAAGGCATCTTAATGAGGATATAGATGTAGAACACACCGAGGCAATTAGGGATTAAGTTATTATCTTTCCCAACTGTGTAGCTTAGTGTGTGTTCGTTCTGTAAACTGTGTAGGGTTGACGACTGGAGACGCACTCTAGCTTTACTGTAGCCCAGAACTCTGTGAGTAACAATTGTGTAAAGATATGTTCAGCTGTGAATATTTCTGATTGTTTAACTGAACTGTTTTCTGAACTGATACTGTTAATCGAATGAATGTATGTCCTATATTCTGAACTGTAGTGTCATCCTTAGCAACTACTGTTTACTGTTACTGTTACAGAGATCTCTGTCGGTTCCCTTGTTGGAACCACTACTATTTACTGATTGATGGCCATCATTGACTGTTCGGTCTTTCAAGACCTACTGTACTGTTCGGTCTTTTTAGACCTACTGTTTACTGTACTGCTATGCTAATGGATGTACCACATATGACTGTTTACTGTACTGAACAACTGATATACTGACTGAAATGACTGTTTTCATTACCGAAAGACATTCATTCTAAACCCCTTTACGCATTATGTTATTCACTGGGCCTTAGCTCACTATTCATATATATATGTAGGTGTACAGGCACCGGACCGTTGCTAGAAGCGTCGGGGTAAACTCCAGTTTTGTCAAGCCAACTACTGTGCCTCACTGCGAGGTTCCAAGCCTGTCAAGCTATGGCTTAGGGGTGTTTTAATTTCCCTTGTTTGTCTTTGTATCTGTTTTGTAATATTGTATAGACTGATAGCACTGTACTGTACTGTTTTAATAGGGATTAAGTCCCTGTCCTGACTGATTGTGAATGTTGTACATACTGTTCTGCACTGTTTGTTTATATGTATGAAAAGTCTTTTTGCATACAGACTATCATAGCTCATTGGACATTGTTTATTTACTGTATTGGCTTCCGCCATGCCCCTGTACTCTGTTTTACTGTATTACTGTTAAGCAGGCCTTCGGTAATCTCGGATTACTAGCCGGTTACGGTGCTAAACCCATATGGCGGGTTTGGGTCGTGACAAACACATCATGGTTCTCACGGTTGTGTTCATTTTGGCCTTGAACGCTCCTGGTTGTTCATGAGTACTTCTAGAGGATTTAGCCTCTTCCTTCTCATAAAACCAGCCCCAGTTCGACACTCATATAGATGATTCTTATTGTGAGTCTCTTATACTTGTCCTGATTTTTATGCTTAAATCAAGATATAAGTAATCATTAAAAGCAAAGCTTATCCTTAAACCCCTGCATACAACGCATGTTGCAAATATCACTTTCACCATAGGAATGGGTATGGAATTTTAATCTCTTGGTGATTTATGGCGAGTCACACATAACTTAGTTGTCCCTTTGAAGTTAGTTCTTGAGATCTCCAGTCATTTAAGTAGGGTTACCATTATGATGACTTTTATGTAATAGACTTTAATCACATCTCCTTCAATAAACTATACACTTATTCTTTTGCCAAACCTTTCATTAATAGATCCACAATATTCTCTTTAGATTTTATATAATCTATTGAGATTCTTCCACTTGAGAGCAATTGCCTTACAGTATTATGTCGACGACGAATATGTCGTGACTTACCATTGTACATATGACTCTGTGCCCTGCCTATTACAGATTGACTATCACAATGGATGCAAATAGCTGGCATAGGTTTTGGCCACATTGGAATGTCTTCTAAGAAGTGGCGAAGCCATTCTGGTTCTTCTCCTGCTTTGTCTAAAGCAATGAACTCCGATTCCATTGTGGATCGTGTGATGCAAGTTTGTTTCGTGGATTTCCAAGAAACAGTAGCGCCTCCTAGAGTAAAGATATATCCACTAGTGGATTTTGAATCTTTAGTATCCGATATCCAATTTGCATCACAATAGCCTTCGAGTACTGCTGGATATCGAGTAAAGTTTAAGCCATGATCACGGGTAAATCTTAGATATCTAAGAACCCAAATGATCGCTTTCCAATGGTCTTCTCCGGGGTTACTGGTGTACCTACTCAATTTACTGATTGCATAAGCTATATCAAAACGAGTGCAATTCATTAGGTACATTAGACTTCCAATGATTTGAGAGTATTTTAACTGTGACACCGCATCACCTTTATTTTTCGATAAATAAAAACTGATGTCCACATGTGTTCTTGCTACATTCATATCATCCTTGATATATTTACCAAGAATTTTCTCAATATAATGAGATTGAGATAATACATATCCATTAGATGTTTTTGTAATTTTCATTCCTAATATTATATCTGCGACCCTCATATCTTTCATATCAAATATTTTGTTCAGCATTTGCTTGGTTGATTTGATCATGTTTTGACTGCTTCCAATGATACGCATGTCATCTACATAAAGACAAACGATGACGTAACCTTTGTCAGTGTTTTTAACATAGACGTACTTGTCACATTCATTTATCTTAAACCCATTAGTAAGCATAGCGTGATCAAATTTTTCATGCCATTACTTAGGAGCTTGTTTTAATACATAAAGAGATTTTATAAGCTGACAAACTTTCGTTTCTTGCCCTAGCACTACAACCCCTTTAGGTTGCTCCATATAGATCTCTTCATTTAGATCACCGTTTAAGAAAGTTGTCTTAACATCCATTTAATGTATCTCTAAATTATACAACGCTGCTATAGCAATAAACATGCAGATGGATGTTATTCTTGTCACCGGGGAATATGTGTCAAAATAGTCCAGACCTTCCTTTTGTCTGTAACCTTTCACCACAAGTCTTGCTTTATACTTGTCTATTGAACCATCTGCTTTCATTTTTCTCTTGAATATCCATTTATACCCAAGAGGTTTAGAACCGGGTGGAAGATCCACCAATCCCCAAGTATGATTTTGCATAATGGATTCAATTTCATTATTAACAGTCTCTTTCCACAAAGGTGCTTCAGCACTTGATATTGCTTCCTTAAAGCTCTGAGGCTCATTTTCTAAAAGGTCTATCATAAAATCTAGACCAAAGGATTTTGATATTCTCGCTATTTTACTTCGTCTTGGTTCACCATCAGTTAAATCTTGTTGATTGAGACCATTACTAGTCTCTTGCGTTTGATTGTCATTAGTCTTTTAACTTTGTGTACAATCATAAGTTCTTTTCTGTGAACTCAATTCTTGTCCTTTCTTGTAAGGAAAAATATGTTCAAAGAAAACAACATTCCTTAACTCTATAATAGTGTTCACATGTATATCAGGTATTTCTAATTTATAAATCAGAAACCAATATGCACTACTATTATGCGCATAACTAATAAACACACAATCCACTGTTTTTTAGTCATATCTTAGTCTTTTTCAGAACTGAAACTTCTACCTTTGCCAAACACCCCCATACTTTTAAATATTTGTAGGAAGGTGGTCGACTTTTCCACAATTTATAAGGAGTGTTATTAGTTTTCTTGTGGGATATTCTATTAAGAACATAATTAGTAGACAATATTGCTTCCCCCCACAAGTTCTGCGGTAAGCCTGAACTTAGTAACATGGCGTTCATCATTTCTTTAAAGGTTCTATTATTCCTTTCAGCAATTCCATTTTGAGTGAATAATGACATGTTGTGCACAAAATTCATTTAAAGGTGTATCATATTCACTACCCCTATCACTTCTAACCATTTTAATGGTTTTACCAAGTTGATTTTCAACTTCAGTTTTGTAGAATTTAAACATTTCTAAGGCTTCATCTTTACTTCTAAGTAAATATACATAACAATATCTTGTGCAATTATCGATAAATATTATGAAATACTTTTTGCCTCCTCTAATTTGAACAAATTTAAGATCACATACATCAGTTTGAATTAATTCTAGAGGTTCGGTTTTTCTTTCAACAGATTTAAATAAAGCTTTAGTTAGTTTTGCTTCTACACATATGTCACATTTGTGATTAAGATCAATTTCAAACTTTTGTATATAATCTAAACCAATTAGTCTACGCAAAGCATCAAAATTCAAATGTCCTAATCTACCATGCCATAAATTTGACTCAAGAATATAAGCAAAAGATGTGTTATTCTTATTCATAGCAGATTTTGGTACAACAATCATTACATTCAACTTGAAAAGACCATCACTCATGTATCCCTTACCCACATACATATCACTATTTGTTAATACAAATTTATCAGACTCAAATACAAGCCTAAAACCATTTTTACTTAACAAAGAACCAGAAACTAATTCTTTCGGACGTCTGATACATGCAACACATTGTTGAGGGTCAGTTCTTTCCCCGATGTCATCTTCAAGATTACTTTTTTTTGTCTAGCCACAGCAGAAGTAGACGAATTTCCCATGAATAGTTGTTTACCATTTGTAGCCTCGTTATAAGTAGTGAACATCTTTTTATCCGCGCAAATAGTGTCGACCCACCACTCTTTGGGATTACCAATCAAATTAGGCTTAGACACCACAACAAAGAGATTGACGTCATTTACCCCGTTAGAAATGTATTTGACTTCTGTCACATTGGCTTGATTGGTGGTCTTTTTGCTTCTACTTCTGGGATCCTTCTTAAGGCGGCGGCAATCAAAGGCACGATGTCCGATCTTACCACAGTTATAGCATTTTCCTTTGAACTTTTTATTGCCATTGTTGTCGCCTTATTTAGGACCATCTCCAGTAAACTTCATCTTTTTGTTATGTGGTTTGGGCACTTGTTCCACTACATTAGCCTTAGACTCAATGGGATATTTATCATTCATCTTTTCAGCCTTACAATCAGTTCATCCATGATCATCTCTTTACGTTTATGTTTGAAATAATTTTTGAAATATTTCCAAGGCGGTGGTAATTTTTCCACTAAAGCAGCGACTTGGAAAGATTCACTAAGAGACATACCCTCAGCATGAATATCATGTAAAATTAATTGAAAACTTTGAACTTGAGAAATTACCATTTGGGAGTCTATCATAACAAAGTCCATAAATTTACCCACAACAAATTTCTTTGTGTCAGCATCCGTTGTCTTCTATTTTTCCTCCAAAAAATTCCACAATTCTTTTTCTATTTTTAGAGGGCTGTAAACATTAAATAGCATGCTGTTTAGGCCATTAAGGATGTAATTTCTGCAAAGAAAATTAGAATGCTTCCATGCATCCACCGTGGAAATAACTTGCCAATTACTTTCATCCTCTTTAAGCACTAGAGCCTCTTCACAAAGAAACCGGGCAAGATTAAGAGTTGTAAGATAGAACAGCATTTTTTGATGTCATCTCTTAAACTCGGTGCCATTAAATTTTTCCAGTTTTTCTACATGATTTATTAGAACTTGAACATGGTTTTGGATAGGGACCGGAGTCATTGTAATAATCAGAATTGGAGTACCACTATCAGTTGCAGTAGACATAATATCTTATTACACAAATCAGAAAAACCAAAACCAAAACATAAATTAATTTTCTAGTTACTATAACCAGAAAATAAGTTATAACACAAAAATAATTTTATTTTTCTAGTTACTAAAACCAAAAAAATAAAACACAACACAATAATTTTCTTGTTACAAAAACCAAAAGAATATTTTCTTTGGATTCAATTAAATACAATGAAGACTTTAAAAAATAAATAAATAAATAAATAAATATTGTCTTAAGATTGTTAGACAATCTTCAATGTATTCAAAGAAATGATTAAAGAAAGGAGAGAGACTATTTGATCACAAAAATCAAAATAGTATATAAAAAAAAATGAAACAACAGATTCTTATTTTGTCACAAAAACAAAATCAGAATTTGAAAAAGAAAAATTACTAAAACAGAAAAGTAAACTAATTACTTACCTTATTATTTTCTCGAACAAAATTTTGATCAAGTCTAATGTTTGACACTGTATCCTTAAGACAGATTCGTCCTCTCCTCGGTGCTTTCAAATTATGGACGTCTATCTCTTAGGATAAAATGATCAACAACGAATAGTAGCAGCACTACAAACTATTCACGCAACGAGCACATTTTGTATTTATACACTTTCTCACAGGAAAAAAAAAGTGCAGCAAAATGCAAAGAGCAATGACAGAATCAAGGACGAAAAATTGAATGAAAACTTTGCCTATAACCTCACCCTTCCACAAAACTTGGGTAGCCCTTGAGGCCCTCCCCAAGTTGCAAACCCAAGGCTTATAAACCCAACAATGTTAGCTTAACCAAGCAATGTGGGACAAGCTTTCATTCCTCCAAATTTGGAAAACCCACCAAAACACCATTTTTATGGAGCTTACTTTGGCTTCAATTTCCCATTCACCCGATAATGGTTTTGAGCAACCAAATATACGACATGAATCATTACGTGGCGAAGAACGCTTTGCCATATGTAGACGCTAACTTTGGCGCATGGGTCCCACTTAAAATTTAGACCAAAGTTTAGAAAAAATCTGTTTTTCCAAACCATTTTTCAAACCATTTGTCACAAAGACAACTAACACAAAAAAATGTTAGGGAGAATTACGTGTAGGCCTTAATAAGTGGATTTATTATTCAATAATTTTTATGGTAATTAATGATATTTTTCATCAAAGACTATTAAAAAAACGTCACTAATTATTAATTTTCAACAACAGTTTAAAAATTTTATCACAAAAAATGTCATTAATTATAAATTTTAGCTACAGTTTTTTAAAAATGGTCACAAATTAACGTAATTAATTTTTAACTTTCAGCAACAGTTTGAAAAATTCATCACAAAAAAATGTTATTAATTGTAAGTTTAGCGACAATTTATAAAAGTCGTGACAAAAAAATCACTCATTGTTAATTTTTAGCGACATTTGCAAAAAATGATCACAAAAAATTGTTTTTAGTGACGATTTTACTAATATTTATTTTCAATAAAATTTGATAAAAATTAAATCTAACTATCAGGACCTATTGATAGTTTACCTAAAATGGTATTTAAGATTTGAAATTTGTGTTTAATTCTTTTGAACAGAAAATGCAATGTGATTGGCAAATGAAAGCCATGCAAGTAGCAATTGGCGAGTAACCTAACCTAACCAAACCAAACCAAACTAAACCAAACCTTAAGTCCGATCAAATGGGGTCGGCTACATGAATCTTTCTTCTCCACGCAGCCCTATCAAAGGCCATTTCGTTAGTCAAATTAAGTAGATCCATATCTCTATTTACAACGCTAACCAACGTTAATCTAGGCCTACCCTGTCCCCTAACACTCTCATTTATAGTTACAATATCGCATCTCTTCACTATTGCCTCTGTTGGTCTCCGTTGAATGTGACCAAACCATCTTAATCGATTCTCTGTCAACTTATCTTCTATCGGTGCTACTCCTACCCATTCTCGAGTATACTCATTCCTAATACTGTCTTGTCTAGTCTTGCCACACATCCAACTTAACATCCTCATCTCAGCCACACTCATCTTATCTACATGTTGTTTCTTAGTTGCCCAACACTCCGTTTCATGCAACATCGCTGATCTAATCGCCGTTCTATAGAACTTACCTTTTAGTCTAGTGGGTATTCGTTTATCGCATAGTACCCCAGACGCACTTCTCCACTTACACCATCCCGCATTAATCCTATGGGCCACACCTGCATCAATCTCCCTCGCTGTTGTGATAATCGACCCTAAATAATGAAAATGTTCACTCTTAGGCAGTTCTTGGTTCTCAATCTTTACTTCTCCTCTGCTCTCATTGTTACTGTTACTAAATTTACACTCCATGTACTCTGTCTTAGTTCTGCTTATCCGAATCCTTTAGATTCAAGAGCTTTTCTCCAAATCTCTAATTTTGTGTTAACTCCTTCTCTAATCTCATCCACTAGCACGATATCGTCTGCAAAAAGCATACATCATGGCACGTCATCTTGAATATTTCTCATCAATTCATCCATAACTAAAGCAAAAAGATAAGGATTTAAGGTAGATACTTGATGTAACCCTACAGTGAGAGGAAATTCATTTGTCTCTCCAGAAGGCAATCTATTAGTGGTCATCACCCCTTCATACATGTCCCAAATCACATCAATGTAACTTTTTGTTACCCCTTTCTTCTCTAACACCGACCATATTATATATCGGGGCACTCTATCATATGCTTTCTTAAGGTCGATAAACACCATATGAATGTGTCTTTTCTTTTCTCTATACTTTTCTATTACTCTCCTCAAAAGATAAATCGCTTCCATTGTTGACCTGCTAGGCATAAACCCAAATTGATTCTCTGACACCTCTGTTACATCTCGCAATCGGCGTTCCATCACCCTCTCCCACACTTTCATTATATGACACATTAAATAAGAAAATAAAAATAAAGTATTTATTATATATTATGTGTTATTCAAGTGATAAGAGTAATTAAAATAGTTATATGAGGTATTTTTGTTAGTGAAGTTGTTTTGGTATTCTTCCAAAGAGTTCTACATCATAAGAGGCATTTTTCCTATTTTTATTTTGATTCTCCACAAGTAGCTAACATCCAATGCTAGGCAAAAGTTATTCCATATCTGCTTGCTACCTCCATCTTTGATGTATTTTTGCTAATTTCATGTTTGTTGATTCTTCTTTGTTCTAGCCAATTTTAACATTTGAAAATATTATCGTTAAAAGAATATGATCATTTAAAAATATAATCGTGTAAAAATATTATTTTAAAAAATAATTTCATAATATATTTAAAAAAACTATTATTTGTAAATGTGACATCAGCAATTACGTCAACGCATATGTAACATGTCATAAATACAATTATATATTTTATTTATATTTATATTTATAGTATTTTTCTTTTAAAAATTAGTTAAATTAGTTTGATTAGTTAACTAAAATAAAAAGTGTGATTGGAGTGTATACACTAGCTAAAATAGTTAAGCAAAATAAAATAAAAAGTACTTTTTGTGTATCATTACAAGATATTTTACCTAGCACCCTTAGAGTTACTCTAAAGTCTTCTTCAATATTCTCAAAGTCCCAGGTTTAAATCTCACTCCTTCTATCTATTTTTTTTATGTTTTTTCTAAAATGAAGAAAACGCAGCATAAGGAGAAACAAGTAAATACCTGAACAAATCATATTTTGAACCATTGTAATTTAATCAAAATTTCACTTTAATTCCTATATTCAATTTGAATAATTTTATTTCTACATTTTAAATCTAGTTTCAATTTGGTCATTTCGTCTAAATTTTCTATTTTTTTGTACATATGCATCTCAAAAGATTGACAAATGTCTTAAAATTATTAACTTTAACCTCTAAGTTGAACAAAATGACTAAATTGAACATGGATTTAAAATGTATAAATTAAATTATTCAAATTTAAACAATAAGATTAAATGAAAATTTAGATCAAATTATGAAAGTGATATAATTTACTATATGAGAGAGAGAGAGAGAGAGAGAGAGAGAGAGAGAGAGAGAGAGAGAGAGAACCTAAACAGTAGGTTAAGCTGGACTGCAACTGCCTACCCACTTGGTTGCAACTCAGGTTTTGGGGGGGTGTCTCAAGGACTCTAACAAAACTATATATGCCTGCCGGGTCCATCTATATTCTAAATACACCTACTTTATATCTCTTTATTTATATTATATATATATATATAAAAAGTGTGCCCATACTATGCACCGAAATTCTTTTTAAAGAAAATGATAAATTATGTTGATAACTTTGAGATTCCTATTTAGTATAATTTTTTTTTTCACATTTAAAAAATTATATATATCATTCTATTTGATTAAAATGACATATTTATCTCTTAATCTTTTTACATATAAACTAATATGATAATATTGATATTTTTTTATGTCATTTTAAAAGAAATAACAATTATCTTCTTTGGTTTAACTCAAACAAAAATTGAATTTCCTTATTTTTCATGTCCTTTTTTTTATTGAATTTTTTTTTTATTTTTTAGACACACCTAATCTGGATATACTTAATAAGTATAATATTTTGTGATTTTTTTTTAAATTCACCAAATATAAAAAAATACAAAAATACAAAAATTCATTAATACTATGATAAATGTGAATGACGGTGGTACGTAATAATGTAATAAATGTGAGTGAATAGACGAGAAAGAAAAATGATAGTGGAAATAAAAATGAAAAATTCAATTTATATATAAAAAAAATATCATATAAATATTGTGATAATGATGTTATTATAAATATAAATCATATTTTTGGGCGTTTTGTTTTAAAGTGAAAAGTCACTATTAAGGTATATCATTATGTTTGAAAATTTTATATAAAATTTATATTTGTATACCATCACTCAATAAGAATATGTTCAAATTGAATTTAATGATAAAAAGTTGTCTAATGTGGTCATAATGATAGGGAGAAGAAATGGTAGAAAAAGGGCAAAATGATCATTTAGAAAATTTTAGGATATGAAATCAGTTATTCAGGGGACAATTTGTAATGAAATTACAAATTTCAGGGAAGGGAATGTAATTTTTCAAACTTGATGGAGGAATCTGTATTAAACAGAAATCTCAGGGTGTCAGTGTAATTTATCCTAAAGAAAAAAAATAGACATAATTTATAGCTTAAAATATATTTGTTTTAATTATTTTTAAACATTCATATTTAGACTTCATTTCAAATAACTTATCTTTATTTTATAACCTCTTAAAAAGGGAGTGTAAAAATTATTGCCATTGTTTTTCAGTTTTTAGATGTTAATGCATTAGATGAAATGAACCACGGATATGATACTTTCAATTTTTATTTTTTATTTTTTCTTTAGGGTTCAAGCTATTTGAAATACATCTCAAACTTTACTCTATTTTTTTAACAAATCCAAATTAAAATAATATTTGAGCATAGTGTTTGGTGAGTAAAAGTTATAAATTTCGTTGTTACTATTTAAATATTTGAATTCTGCATTTTCAATAATTAAATTTATTATTATTATTTAGATTTCATGTTAAATTTGCAGTACTTAATATTCAAGCTATTCTCAATTTTTTAAGTTCTTACTTAGATTTAATTTAAATGTGCGAGAAATATTACCATATTGAACAAAATCAACATTTTCATGACGTGTATTTTTATAATTTATAAATTTAATAATTTAATAAATTTGCATTGAAATTATAAATCTTAATATGACTCTACAATTTCTTTTTATATAATAGTAAGTATAGATGTGTGCGTGATGTGTACTTGAAAAGCTTTAAGTGAAATTAAGTAAAGAACCAATAATAAGGTATCAATATTTCGATAATTCATGACAAAACAATGTTTTACTATATATAACAGTAAATATAGATTTAATGGGGTTGGAACAATTTAACTTTTTGGCTCAATTTCTAATTTAAAATTATGTCAAACTATTTTATTGGTTAAGGTCTAACTCATGAATAAAAATTTTGGTTTAGGCCTACTATATATATATGTTTTACCAAAATATTGGACCATGGTTTTATTAAAAGATGAAGTGTTTATTTACTTTAAGAATAGTTTCTTAATTTACCTAAAATTTTAAATATTTTTTTATTATATTAAGTTATGTATAATTCATACTTAAACAATTTTTTAAATATATATTTTTACTCCAAAATAGAAAAATAATTAAAAAATAAATGAGAAAAATATATTATGATTTTCATCATTAATTTAAGAAATAGAAAGTTTTCATATTGTTGAAAATTTGAAAGATAAACTAATTAATGGACAAAATTTGAAAGGTATTGTCATATTGATAATTAAAATTTAAAAAAGAAAAAAGAAAATTGATGAGAACCAATAATATAATAACACATAGATTTTTACATTATAAAAATTCAAAATTTTGAGAAAAATAGATTGAAGTTTTCATTAACAAAGACCGCACAACGTTTTTGCTTATATTATATAATATATTCATTGGAGGTAGATCCCCTCTATTCCAAAATCTAGATTGGAGGGCATTGTTTAGACTTGTGGAGTCCGTCACGAGTTTCGTTCCAATTAACTGAATCGTTCATTTTGTCGAATACGTTGTGAGTTTTATTCATACAAAAAATTAAGTCAATTTGATAATCGTAACCTATTCAATTTACAGCATTTGTCACGTCACACTCCGAATTTACACGGTCCGACTCACGTGAATAAACCACCTAACGATAAATAATAGATAACAACTCTCATTGCGAATAAATATTATATAGTCACACAATACATGTATTTTATCCGATTTTATACATTCCTAAATACAACATCTAAGTCGAATGGATATTCTCAAAACATGCACAGATGTTATAAAATCAAATTAAATGCCCTGAGGCTTACATCATACACAAGGGTGCAACCCTTACAAGAAATGGCACACGGCCAATAAATAACACAAATGGCCCTTGGCCTACAAATAATAAAACCACCCTACATGGTTCCAAACACAGTTTCACGTCACAATTCACATCCACACATGTACACCTGAAAAACATTTCAGCCATGTAGGGTGAGCATAAAGCCCATTAAAGAATATTTCAAAAATTAAACATGTTCCACCAACATAAATGATCATGATGCAATATATATATACAATATGCCCGAATGCATTTTCAAATTCATTTGATCACTTAACAAAATCCTTTCTTTCCAATTACCAAAACCTTACATTTAATCAAAATGTTTTTCGAGTTCAAAACATTCGTTTGATATGAAATTTCTTTCTAAAAATCAATCCAAGTATCTCAATACCAACCAGCAAAGACATTGCTAAACCAAATGCTAATACATTGCTAAAACCTTTTTCCAAAAACATTCTTTCAAACCAAAACGATAATAAATAAAATGGGTAAATCTCAGTGCTAGTGTTCATACAAGTAACTATACAAGTCACAAGGTCATTTTTACCGGTGCTAACCGGAAGGCTCGACACCTACCGCACGGGTTTAGGTCTTTAACCATGGACATACAGACCAACTTAATTCTGCTTTAACACCCCCTCGTAGCTTTACCATTTTATTTATCTTTTTCCAATAGCACAATACATGTGATTCCAAAAATATTATTTTTTCAAAACAATGCAAATATTCTAAAACATAATACAAGAATTTCCAAAAAATCTCTTTCCAAGCATGTAGTTTTAAATCCCAAAATCCATTACATGCTCCATGATATGAATGATTTCAAATTTTCCTAATCCACATGCAATTTCTATCACATGGCAATGCCATCTTTCACCGATAGCCAATACAGTTATCTCTAATGCAATAATCAAAGATATCAATATAGATGCATCTTTCAAAAGAGTAATCAGCAACCATTTTCAAAAATCTCATAATCATTTCCTTCCCATCTCTTACAAAATCAACATCATTTTTATTTTTCCTAACATACGCCAAAACCCATGTTTTGATAACAAAATCTCATTTTCTTTCAAAATCACTTTTGAGTAAAGGAAAGCCACCATGTCAACATATCTCAACATCAATACAAGATCATCACTTGTTTCAAGAACTCATTCAATAATCTCCCTTTTACATTTCAAATCCAAACCCCAAGTTCAACCCAAAACACCCAAATCCATAGATCCTTTGAAATAACAAATCACAAGGATAAAAATCATACCAAACATACATAACAAAATATGCCACAAATATGCTACTGAACTCATATTGAGTTTAGGAAATAGACCGTACCTCTTGAAGTGAAGAGGAGAATCCCAAAAAACTCAAGGTCGATGAAACTACGAAACTCTTGGATCAAAAGAAAGCCTTTGATGAGATCTTCAATCTTTCTCAAAGGACCAAGATAAAAAGATGCCTCTACGCGAGTAGATCTAGAGATATAAATGGAAAAAGATAAGTTTCTAAGTGTGTGTGTGTGTGTGTGTGTGTGTGTGTGTGTGTGTGTGTGAGGAGAGAGAGAGAGAGAGAGAGAGAGAGAGAGAGAGAGAGAGATTCACGGTGTAAAGAAGAAAGAGGGAGAGAAAAATGAAAAAGTGAATGAGAAAAGTGTGTTTGAGGCCTATTTATAGTGGTAGAATAATAGTCCTAAAGTCAAAGAAAAGAATAAGTCAAACCCCCAAAAGAAAAGCCCTAAAACCGGACCAAAAAACTGAAATTTTACTCACAAGGGTCGACCATTAGGAAGAAAAGCTAAGACACTAATGTATGCAGAGGACAAGGTGTCGACACTTCCCAGACTGGTGTCGACCCCAAGGGCCAACAAAAAAAAGCGAGTGTCGACACCACCAAGGATTGGTGTCAACACTAAATTTCAATAGCGATCTAGGAACAAAACAGCAAGATGGTGTCGTCATCTTTAAGGCTGGTGTCGACCCTAGAATAAATTTTTCAAGTTTCCAAAGAACTTTTCAATGTAAACAAACATGAACGAACAATCCTAACAAGTTTAAATCAAATTATACTCTTCCAAAACCAAAATACAACAACTCTAAAGACTCTCAAAACAAAAATAAAGGCATTAAATACACTCTCCAATAGTTTAAAGAATACAAGTGCTACATGTAATTAAAAAAATAGACGACAATTGTGTTTTTAAAAATAAATTATACATTTTTTTTTATGACAAACATAATAAATTGAATAAGTTACAATTGTGGGATCAACTTAATTTTTTGTGTTGATGAAATTTAGGAAGTGCATAACAAAATAAACGGTTTAGATTATCATAACGAGACTCATGTTGGGCCTCTCGAGCCCAAACAATGCCCTCCGATCCAAATTTTAGACTGGAGGGGATCATCCACCTATTTATTATGCACATTATAAATTTTGTACTTTAAAAAAAAACATTTATATGTTATTAGTTCGGTTTGTTTTTCTCGATAATTCATGAGATTAGATTACAAATTCTGTAAACCCTACAAGAAATGATTCCAAAGGCCCCTCTGTTTTAGCTTAGACTAACAACACCATTCCTAGTGCTATAATAGAAATTTTTCTAAACGCGCAAATGAAAGCCCTCACAGAACTTGATATTACGATAGTAGATAAATATGTGGAAATGTACACGCAACTGTACGGGAGAGAAATATTCGTCAAGCTCGTATTCCATGCGACCAAGCTTGTATAGCTCTGAACGGCGTCATACTACCTAAAAGCACAACTCAGGTGAGCTAACCGGTAGGTGTTGTGTCAGTAACTCCTCCGACGATCAAGTTAGCATCCTAAGAAGATGAAAGAATACAAACAAAATGAGTAGTGAAAATTGCAGACCTCTTTCTTAGTGGAGTCATGTGCCTTATATAGATCGTTCCCTTGTTGTCCAAGATTGTATGCACACTACTTCCTTCGTCCTCTGCTGGACTCATGGATGTATTACCCTTTCCTTTCCTTACACATGTGCACGTCAATACTGTCAAACAACATTAGCAAAACTACTAACGATATTAATGCATACTTTGAGTGGGTTCTTCCCGTTGCGCTCTATTGGGCCATATGGTGTATGGCAACCAAGCTATCCTTGACCAGACTAACCCCAATCGGTTTACCCAGACCAATCTTCAAGACCGAGCTAACTCTGGCCGGCCTGCTCCCGAAAGGCTTTACTAGCCCAGCTCGTCGCGTTCAACCCAGTCAAGCTTTATTTGCTCGTTGCTCAGATGAACTCCGCGTGACTCCTCAACTCAACTAAAGTTCATAGCTCGGTCAAAAGCCATGTCCTCACCTTAGCCCGTCCTATCACCGAAGCGCGAGCTCATCTTGGAAATGATCCAAGCTCATCAACCAACTCAACCCAACATCTGAGATTTAGGTTTTAGGTCGAAAATCAGCTCATCCCAATATCTGAGATTCGGGCTTATTTAATCTGGTTCCATGGTCAAAAACGAAGGGCCACACGAGATTTAGATCGGCCCATTTGTTTGGCACAAATTTCCCTCTCAACAATCACTGTTGCTAATAGGTAGATTGCTTTAGAGCATCTCCAATGAGTTTGTTAAACCCATTGGTAGTGTCAGACAATAACAGTTAACTAACTTACATTTTTGTATTTTACTCCAATGTGCTAGATGTGGCTAGTTATGTACATTGCACAGTTAGTTTTTCACTAAATCAGATGCTAACTGTGAAGAGCACACTAGCAACACAGTATGTATATATATATATAGAGAGAGAGAGAGAGAGAGAAATAGAGAGATGATGATGATGGTTGGGCATTGGCTCTTGTACATTTTATCTTTTTGGTCGATCAAGCTGCTCTCCCTCATTCCAGTCGTCCAGCCCTCTTCATGAACTTGTACAATCAATGATCATTTTACAATAAATATATACATTTATATATGTTTAGTGGGACTCACTCTTACATAACACATACTTTAACACACACCTTAATTACACTATTAGAGCACACATTCGCCCTCTAAATTAACAAACACTTAACACAAACAAATAGGTCTTGTTTTTCTCACTTTTTGTCATATAAAACACTAACAAATAATTTTAAAAACACCATTAGAGATGCTCTTATATGGACCTAAGATGCAAGTGGGGATGGTGCTTGGGATGAATATCCTCTAATGAGAGAATTAACAATCTCATGATGAGGTAGTATTGCAAATCCAATCCCATAAGATTAGAGGTAAATTGACTATTTTATATTCAACTTTATAAAAATAACAAAGCCACATCCTATTTCTTTGATCAATAAAAAAGAAAAATTTTATTAAAAAAAGTCAAACAAAACAACTCAAGAGAAAGCAAATACCCCCTCATCCCAACAAAGTTATTTACTAAATAATAAAGACTTTCACGTAATTTTATAAATCTTAGACTCCTTACCTAATTTCATTACTTTAATAATTTTTTCATTCAATTTCACTATATTCATAATTTTATCTAAAGGTAAACAAACATGCTTTGGTGTAGAGAAAATTTAATTGATGGTCCTGACTATTTCCCTTCACCTGAAAGCGATCCAAAACACTCAGTATAATAATGCATAAACCAGATATTGAGAATATATAAATGTACATAAATTCATAATATTTGTTAATGAAGCTTACTTTTTAAAATTAAATCCCTTAATGTATTTTTTGTATGCGATTTTATGTTTGTTTTATGTATTTCAAGACTTATTGGATCCAAAAACTGTAATTTCACCCTATTATTATTATTATTATTATTATATAAGGAAAGGGGTTTTACGGGTCCAAAACAAAAAAATAAGAGGGCAATTTGTAAACTGACATTTTAATTTTAGAATAAATTACACTGACATTCTTTGAAGTTTGGAAAAAATTACAATAAACCTCACATATTTGAAAAAATTACACTGAGCTCTCTCAAATTTTTAATTCATATAACACGTGGTACCATTTCCAACAAAAATTCATTAGTCATATGAATAAAAAATAATGTTATCATTTTTTTATACTGAAATGTATATTTTACCATATTTATCTTTGTGTCTTCATATCATTCATATTAGTTTCAGTTTCTTTAATCTTACTAAAATAGAAGTCAATATAATTATGTCAAAATTATAACAATAACTGGAATTTTTTTAAAAAAAATTTAAGAGAGGTTAATGTAATTTAAACCTAATTTTAATATAAAATCTCCCTCTATTATGGAAAGTGATTTATTAAATGTGTTTGTGATGGTGTTATGTACCACACGATTTATTAACATCACTAGTCCTGTTTAGTTTCAGAAACATCAAGATGCAATGCAACTCCTTTACTGTTTCACTATCTGATAAACCATTCAAACAATAACTCTTCTTTTCTTGGGCCCCTCTCCCCTCCTGCTCTCTCTCTCTCTCTCCCCCCTAGATCTTTGTCTTGTACCTTCCTCAAATACATCTTGGGATCCCACCTGTGGAGGGGAGAGAGAGAGAGAGAGAGGACATCCATAGGACAGGAGGACACTAAAAAAGTTGCATCTAACTGTGAATACTGAAATATGAGAAGTAGGGCAATGCATTGCAGCAAAAGTGAACGGCTGTAGAGTATTAGACTCAGGAGCTTACACTTACACATGCAGTCTCAATTGTCAATAAGAGGAATGTTTAAAGCTGCTGCATAGTTTTGTGCTTCATTTAAAACTATTATAATTTATATGCATACCCACACACACATAAACATGTATATGTATATACAACTTTGTTTTTCTCTTTTAATATCTGGTAACATTTATATATATATATACATAGATTTTTTGTGTGTGTGTCAAATAACACTTTCCATTGTTGGTATGTATAGGAGTTAACCTTTCTACTCTTTGTAAAATACGAAATACTTATCCCCTTAATTTAACTCTTTTTAGAAAGAGTTGACCTCCTTCTAGGTACTAAGCCTTTAAAAAAAGTTATACTGGCCAACTAAGATCAAGTTTGGAATGTCAAAAAAAAAATAAAAGTCAAAAAGTTACTTAAAAAATTAAAAAGTTATCACTATTTACCAAAAAAATATTAAAAAATTAATTTTATACACAAAATTACAACACATCAATCTGACAGCCTCAGATCTGTGTTGCGTTGTGTAACAAAAATTGCACAGTTGGGGTGCAATTTTAACACACTATTGTTTGGCTCGTGGGGGCCCATCACGTGTCCTATTTTGATAATCTGAACCGTTCAATGTGTAGAACTCGTCGAGTACTATATGTCTGTGAAATATCATATTGATCGGATATCGATACTACATGATCAAATCAGTTTTGTATAAAAAATAAAGAGATTTATAATTAACGGTTGGAAAAAAAACAAATCTGATCAGATAGCTATCGATATCCGATCAACGTACTTTTTTACAGGCATATAGTACTCGATGAGTTCTACACATTGAACGGTTCAGATTATCAAAACGGAACCCGTGATGGCCCCCACGAACCAAACAACACCGTCCAGTGTAATGCCCAAAAAGTAGACAATTACTTCTTAGCATCTATTCCACCTTTGCAGACATGGCAGCCGTACAACTCACACTCTAATTTTCTCCTACACACTAATTTATACAATTTTTTAATACACATTTTTTCATAAAAAGTCAAAAAGTTAACCCAAACAACCATATTTTTTTCCTCAACTTTTTAATCCAAAAAGTCAAAAAATACACTTATTTAAAACACCCCAAATAACCCCCAAGTTAGAGCTAATTAATTTTTTCCACTGTTATACTTTACACACAAACTTACTTTTAAATTGTCTCCGTCAATTTTCCAGACATCCAGTAAAGTTTGCAATTAAAACTAACGAACAACAATGTAGTAGTATTAATTACACTTTGCACTCTTATATTTTTATCAAAAAATTTCTTTAATTCTTCTACTCTAGTCTTTAACACCCTTATACTTTTATCAAAATCTCATTTTAATCTTTCCACTTTAGTCTTTCCATCAATTTTTAAAACAACGCTATATATTGAGATTCTTTGAACTCATATTTTCATTATATCAAATCTGTAGCTTACACTTGTTTATATACTGTATCTAAACTATACAAAATATCTAATCTGAAACTAACTCTAAACAAACTAACTAACTCATAACAAACTAGCTAACCACCACAACTAATTCCATTGTAGCATGTCCTTAGAATACTAGGCTTACAGATCTATGATGGTGCAGCTCTAACAGACAAAGACAACTGTCCATGAGATGGTGATGAAAGCTGGGTGCACTGAGAAGAGGATGATACTAATGATACTTCTTCAGCCCCCCTCAAGCTGATAGGGGAAGGAAACACTAACAGCTTGTCACGAAGGTAATGAAATCTGGAAGGAGAAAGAGGCTTAGTGAAAATATCAGCTACCTGATCCATGGTAGGAATATACTTAAGTTCAATTTGTTTGGCAACCACTTTTTCCCGAATAAAATGACAATCGATTTCTATATGTTTGGACCTAGAGTGGAAAACAGGGTTGGAAGCTAATGCCATGGCAGATAAACTATCACACCAGATTATAGGAATAGTAGAAGATGAAACACAGAAATCCTTAAGTAATTGTTAAATCCAAGTGAGCTCAGCTGTGGCATGAGCTAAGGCTCTATACTCAGCTTCAGTGGATGATCTAGAAACAGTTGCTTGCTTTTTAGCTGACCATGAAATCAAGTTTGTGCCAAGATAGACACAATAGCCAAAGGTTGATTTTCGATCAAGACTATCACTGGCCCAATTAGAGTCAGAGAAGGTAGAGAGATCAAACAAACTTGGTGTGAAAGAGAGACCATGATTCAGAGTCCCTTTTACATATCTGAGGAGCCTCTTAACAGCCTGAAAATGAGCATTGGTAGGAAGATGCATAAACTGACAAGCTTGATTAACAGCATAGGAGAGATCAGGTCTGGTGATAGTCAAATATTGCAGTCCACCAACTAAACTTCTATATAGTGAGGGCTGAGCAAATGGCAGAGAATCAGCTGCAGAACACACAGCTTTAACAACCATAGGAGAAGAACATGGTTTGCAGTCTGCCATTCCTGCTTTGTGCAATAATGCAGCAGCATATTTGGCTTGAGATAAGAAGGTACCATGTTCATCAGACTGAACTGAAATGCCCAGAAAATAAGACAAAGAACCAAGGTCTTTCATGGAAAATGCCTTGTGCATGTGCTGAAGAAGCAGAGCAATGAAAGCAGAATCATTACCAGTTAGCAAGATGTCATCAACATACACCAATAGCAGAGTGAGACTAGTAGAAGTGTTTCTGATAGAAAGAGAGGCATCAGACAGACTATTTGTGAATCCTTGAGAAAGCAAGAAAGCAGAAAAAGTGGAGTACCAAGCCCTAGGAGCTTGCCTGAGACCATACAAGGCCTTCTTAAGTTTGCAAACATGAGAAGAAGACTGTTCAAACCCTGGAGGCTGCAGCATATAGACTTCTTCTTGAAGAGTACCATGAAGAAATGCATTTGAAATGTCAAGTTGTTTGATAGACCATTGAGATTGAAGAGCAACACTTAAAAAGATGCGAATTGTGGGTTATTTAGCCACGGGACTAAAAGTCTCATGGAAATCAATTCCCTCTTGTTGCAAAAATCCCTTGGCCACCAATCTAGCTTTATAACGAGCAATTGTACCATTTGAATCTCTTTTAATGCGAAAAACCCATTTGCACCCAATGGCACTTTTATGAGAAGGAAGATTAACAAGGTCCCAAGTGCCTTGTTGTTGAAGAGCTTGATATTCCTCCTTCATGGCTTGAAACCACACAGGAGATTGAAGAGCAGCTTGAACAGATGTAGGTTCAATGTCAAGAAGAGAAACGTTAGTAGAAAAACAGTGAGGAAGTTTATGTTTAAATCTAGTAATCATGGAATGTATGTTAGACACAGAGGAAGGAAGAGAAGGAGGAGGTAAATCAATAGTAATAGAGGAAATAGGAATAGGCTGATGAAGATGAGGAGCAGTAGGTGTAGGAAAATGAGAAGAAGGCTCAGAAATTGAAGAGGGTTCAGAAGGAGCAGCAGATAAAACAGAGGAAGAAGGAGACTGAGTAGGAAGGACAGATGAGGAACTAAGTGAAGAAGGCCAGAAAAAGGATGTAAGAGTAGACAAATCTGAAGATGAAGAAGAGGAAACTGAGGACTGCTGCTGAGAGAAAGGAAAGCATGATTCATTAAAAATGACATGCCTAGAAATGTAGATTTTTCCAGAAAGAGGCTCAAGACATCTATAACCCTTAATAGTAGGATGGTATCCTAAGAAAACACAAGACATGGATTTTGGTGCCAGCTTGTGAGGAGCATAAGGCTTTAACCACGGGAAGCACTGACAACCAAACACTTTGAAAAGAGAAAAATCAGGTATGCTATGAAACAACATTTCAAAAGGAGTCTTGTGATGTAAAATACTAGAAGGCATTCTGTTAATGAGAAATGTGGCTATGGCAATAGCATCAAACCAAAAATTAATTGGAACAGAGGAGTGATGAAGCAATGTGATCGCAGTTTCAATAATATGTCTGTGTTCGCGTTCAGCTATGCCATTTTGAGCCTGAGTATAGGGACAACTACTTTGATGAACAATGCCATGAGAAGACATCAAAGTATCAACTCTCTTGTTCACAAATTCAGTGCCACAATCAGTCCTAAGTATTTTCAGAGAAGTCTGAAATTGAGTGTCAATATATACTTTGAATACAAGCAATTTATCATACACCTCACTCTTGTAATTCAAAGGATACACCCAAGTAAATCTACTGTAATCATCCACAAACAAAACATAGAAACGAAATGAAGCATTATCTACTGTAAAGGGACCCCATACATCACTATGAACTAAGGCAAAAGGACAATTGGCAGAAGCATTAGACAATGTGAAAGGAAGTCTATGAGATTTAGACACATTACAATCAAGGCAAGACAAGGCCTTATTCAAAGGCAATTTATTTGGTAAAAAACCAGCCAGATGCTGAAACTTTAAAGAAGATGGATAGCCTAATCTTTGATGCCAAAACAAATCAAACACAGGTGCTGGAGTGCTATCAGACACAGGAGCTGTAGTGCTAGACTGAAAAACTTGAGGAGAAGAGAATTGCTCAGATGAAGGAATGAACTGGTAGAGACCATTGATATTAACACCTCTATGCAGAATCTTGTTCGTGCATTTGTCCTGAATGACAAAAGTGTTAGCATCAAAAATAACAAGACAGTTAAGGTCTTTGGTGAGTTGATGCACAGATAAAAGATTTAAAGAAATGGGAGGAACATAAAGAAGATTTGAGAGATGAAAAGAATAATGTGGAGTAGGCAAGATACCTTTACCTATATGACTGATTTGTAAGGAAGAGCCATTACCAACTTGAACCTGATCCTGACCTTGATAAGGCTGAAATTGTTGAAGATTAGTCAAGTCATTGGTCAGATGATTAGTGGCAGCAGAGTCAACATACCAAGGAGGTATGGGAGGATCACAAGAAGACTGAGGTACTAAAGCAGCATAGGACTGAGGAACTGAAGCAGCATAAGCCTTTGACTGAGACAGAGAGGACTGAGAGAATGTGCTGCCAGAGAAAGGCTGAAAAGTAGGATCCAGTCGATGCCAGCAGTCAAAAGCATTATGATTCCAACCTCCACAAATCTGACATCCAGAGTTAGAAGAAAAAGTTCCTTTGGATCTATTATTATTGTATCTATTATTGGATCTGCCGCCTCGAAAATTATTATATCTACCGCCTCTGAAACCACGATATGAACCTCTTGCAGAGTGAAAACCTCTATTAACAAAATTTGAAGAATCATGACTTGATGAAGATCCTCGTGAGGTAGAGTAGGCAACACTAAGATCAGTGCCAGTAGACTGTTTAAGTTTTTGTTCAATATGAATGGACTCGAACATAACAATGAACACAAATGTTCCATTTTGACAGGCTCAGATCGAGTACGAATAGAAGTTTTGAAAGCATCATATTCCTCTGGTAAACCATTCAAAGTTAGAAAAACCAGATCTTCATCATCAACTTTTGCAGAAGCTAAAGCCAGCTGAGCTGCAAGATCTTTGATTTGAGATAGATATACCTCCATTGAAGATGATTTCTTACGAAGAGTTTGAAGTTTGGTTTTTAGTTGATGGATATGAGAGCGTGAAACTGAAGTGAACTGCTTCTCTAAGAATTGCCATACCTGATCACTGTGAGTCAGATGAAGAACAGAGGAATAAATGGATGAAGATAGAGTTGCAGTCAGAAAAGTGAGTAAATGTGCATCAATCAATTGCCATTGCACATAACTTGGATTTGAAACAGTTTTTCCAGATGCATCAACGAGTTCTGGAGATGGACATGGATGAGATCCATTAACATGATCAAGAAATCCAGATGCTCGAAGCACATTTGTCATCTGTGATTTCCATATAAGGAAATTGTTTGATTCGAGCTTCACTGTAATGAGAGAGTTGAAATTTGAAATCAGTAAACTGAGATTTGGTGGTAGAGAAGAATCAGCCATTGAAGAACTGTGGATCTTGCTCACGAGAGCTTAAAGCTCTGATACCATATTGAGATTCTTTGAACTCATATTTTCATTATATCAAATCTGTAGCTTACACTTGTTTATATATTGTATCTAAACTATACAAAATATCTAATCTAAAACTAACTCTAAACAAACTAACTAACTCATAACAAACTAGCTAACCACCACAACTAATTCCATTGTAGCATGTCCTCAGAATACTAGGCTTACAGATCTGTGATGGTGCAGCTCTAACAGACAAAGACAGCTGTCCATGAGATGGTGATGAAAGCTGGGTGCACTGAGAAGAGGATGATACTGAAGAGGATGATACTGATGATACTTCTTCACTACAAGACTAAGCCTATATGTAACTCTGTTTTTTTTTTTTTTTTTGATAACTAGGTGTTCGGGCTAGATTACGCACCTCGACTAATCCCAGGAAACCAATTCCACCGTCCACTTTTGGAGGTCCTATTTAAAACTAGACCAAATGCCCAGTATGTAACTTGACTTAAAATCTAAGGCTTGACTGAGACAATTGAAAAGTCAAAAATTAAAGTGACATTAAGTGTAAAATATAGAGATACAAAGTGTAATTTGTCTTTTTTTTAACTGAACCAAACCGACCTCTTTGGGTTGGGTTGGTTTGGTTTTTGGGTGCATTAGTTTCGTTTTAGATCTTTAAATCATCAAACCGATAGGACTGGATTGGTGCCTAAACCAAACCAATCCGAGAACCTAACCTATTTATATGTATGTACATATATTTTAAAATTTTATTTATATTTATATACCTTCACCTTATTGCGCTATTACAATGAATTTGATTACATCTAATAAATTTTCATATACAAGATTTATTAGACAAACAAAGGAAGTACTAGAAATTTGAGTTTGATTTGGCAGTAGATTTGATTTGTATTGATTGTATTAATGGATTGTATTGATTATATTTAAGCTTGAGGTGGATTTAAGTTGTATTGGCTTACATTAAACAATATTTTGTTCTTTATTTTTGTTATGTTTAAATATTAAAGATTTATTTATTTTAATTATTTATTATTGATTGATTTGTTTATTTTTAATGTAGTGTAACCGTGATTCTAACCTGAACCAACCCGAGTTACATTGGGTTGGGTTAGGTTGGGTTGTTTCTAGTTTATGATTGATTTGGTTACGAGTCCAAAATCTAACACCGATCATGATTAAATTGGTTTCAAATTTAATGTCAAACCGAACCAAACCGACTATGAGCAACCCTAGCTCCACCAACACCATGGTATTATTGATGCTGAAGAAAAGGGTACAAAAGAGGTACATCACAAATGTCTAAAAAAAAGACCAAAGTAATTGCACCAAATGCCATAGGGAATCATTTTTTTTATTGTGCACAAAATTTGACTACAAAATCATATACAACCTTTTTATATGAGGTAGGATGCATTCTTTGTTAAAAGTTATATATGATCTTGTAATCAAATTTTGTGCACTTATATTGTTGGAAAAATTATGAAGCAGTGGCATAGTTATAAAGTAATTGCATTACAAATGAAATATCTTTTGGTATAACTCTAATCAATGGAATATGAGCCTCTCTTTGAATGCTCCTTCTCTCTCTAAACCCTCCATCCCTCCACCTCGGGACTCACCGTTGGTCAGCCGCAGCCAACGGCCTCTGTAACGCCTTGATCTTTTAATCTATTTTATAATTACCAAACCTTTATCAATCTCCAATTTCAAAATATAAAGAAGGATTATAGAAAATAACTCATAGTACAACCATTACACAAGTCCAGCATTTATCTTTTTCATAAAAGTTACATTTCACTTTACAACATTAGCAATCTCAATAATAATACATTATAGTTTAAGAAATAAAAGAGATACGATAAAATGCCCAAAGAAGGCTTACACTTTCAAGGCTAAGGCCTTGATTATACACATAAGTAGAATTTTCATCCCAAACACATAAGCCCGGTGGCTATGATCACATAAAACATTCAAATAAGTTTTCGTGCTCCATCAATATCTCCATCAATTCCTAGCTAAGTGAAGGTACATCATCATCACCTAAAATGTTTGTTATGATAGAAATGAGCTAATGCCCCGTAGAGAATATATTTAACAAGGTATATAAACATTTGATATAATTATATGCAACCTAAAATACATTGCTCCAAGGCTTTTATTGAAAACAAATCCACATTAGTACATATGTGTGTGTGTGTGTGTGTGTGTGTAAAAGAGTATAAAACATTTCCAAACAATCCCACATTCTCCGTCCTCACACGAATGGGTTAGTGGACACCTCACACTTTCCACATTTATCGTCCAATTCCATATTTTTCATCCTCACACGGATGGGTCAATAGGCACCTCACACTTTTCGCATTTATCATCCTCACACAATTGGATACGTAGGAACATAATTTCCCCGCGCAAGTACCAAACACATCACACAACATATTATGTCAACAAACTCCTAAATTTACCTCATCACAAGATGTCTCAACACATCCACATAATATCAATTTTTTTTTGAGTTATCCCTTAAACACCAAAATCCTTAGCTAGGGTTTTGTAGAATTTAGGGTAGCGTTTAGTAGAACTTTCTAAATATGATTTGAGAATAGGAGTTGTATTTTGAATGTGATTTTTGGAATTATGATTTGAGTGTGGAAATTTGTTTGGTGAATAAGTTTTGAAAAAAGTTTTGAATTGAATGGGAAATTTTTGAGGTGACATATGATATTTGATACAAAAACTTACAACTCATAACTAAACACACAACTCAAAATTCTATTAAAGCTCATAAAAAATTTTAAAAAATTCAAAAACTATTTTTTATTGAATATATAAAAATTAATATGTGTCAATTGCCAAAAAAAAAAATTGCACTGTTCCGGTCAACCGGCTGGACGACCGGTGGGATGACTGGTTCACCCTAATTTTCCCGTCTTCAACCGCGTTTTCAAAAGTGAGTGTGGAATTAATTTTTGAAAATCATAAACAAACACTATGTTCAAATCAAGCTCTGGATGTTCCAGAGCTCCACCAAACAGAGCCTAGGGCTTTTCCCCATATTCTCTATCAACCCAAGAATCATGGAATCAAAGTTAATTTTATTCAAGAATTCAAACATTACAAAATTATTGAAGCAAACCTCCATTTTTCATAAATACCTATTAAATCGAATTATCTATCTCATGCCATGCATATATCATGAAAACTAACACATAATCAAATCAATATATATATACAAGGTTAAAATTATTTCTACCTCAAGGGTGATGATGAAAATATGAAACCCAAACTTGAAACTCCAACAAAATCATGAATTAATCAATAGAAATCTTAATCAAGGCTTGTTCTTTAACTCTCTTGAAAGATCTAAGGTGGATTCTTAGTAGAGGGTACTATTGGGCCCGTGGGGGCCCAATCTCGTGATCGGACTGGAGGGCACTATTGGGCCCATAGGGGCCCACCACAAGTCCCGTTTCAATAATCTGAACCGTTCAATGTACAACTTGTCGAGTACTATATGCCTGTAAAAATTCACGTTTATCAACTATTGATAGCTACTTCATCAAATCAGTTATGTATAAAAAAATGGATGGTGAAAAAATAAACGGTTGACAAAAATATGATAAGATGAGATAGCTATCAATATCCGATCAATGTGCTTTTTTACAAGTATATAGTACTCGACGAATTCTACACATGAAACGGTTTGGATTATCGTAAAGGGACCCGTGATGCATCCCCACGGGCCCAATAGTACTCTCTAGTCCAATCCCGGTCTGATGGGAAGCCCAGCCCCTGAATAATTACCCATATTGATGACCATTTGTTAAGATTTACACGATTATTGCAGTTGGAAATTTTTTTAAGTTTTGGGTATTCCATTCATAAATTTAAATTTAAATTTTTTTTATTCAAAAATTCACACTCTAAAATATTAGGTCTCAGATCTCTCTCTCATCAAAATCTCTCTCTCTCTCCTCAGATCTCTCTCTCCAACTTCCTCATTTGCCACCGCCAACAGCAACTCTCTACCACCACGCTGCCCATCTAGCGACGTTATTCATCTCTTTCATCTTCTTCATCTGCTCTCTTTTCTCTTCAATCTCTGAACAGAGAAGAAATCTCCGATGGGCGATCTCAATCTCTCACGAGCACCTTCTTAATCATGGTATGTGTCTTCATCTATACGTGCCACTACGTCAAGCATCGCATGGCCCACAAGTTCACCCTTGAGTTTAATGGCGTCGACACTATTCTTGTGGCCTCAAACTGGCCATACTCGACTCATTCCCTATCTTCATCTACTCTGAAGTCAATGGGCACAAGATAGGTAAACGTTGGCTAGAATACATCGTCTACTTAAACGAGTTCGAGCATGACAAGACTCTTCAGTTACTCCCTCATATCTGCTAAAAGACATTGTTGTTAGAAAATAATGGTTTTTTTTTTTTTTTTGTGACTTTAATGCAATATTAAAGTGGGTGTCAATCCTCAATTGAGATGGATTAAAGTAGATTTAGATTCCTTATAGTGAAATCTTTACACCACAAAAAGAATGATAAAAAACCATTAAGATTTGAATGAGAAATTGACTTATTAAGTTGGCCTCATGAAAGAGGTGTTGGGAAAGGTGTAAAACCTTCTATCCCACATTGATTGTAGATATGAGCATTGACGGGTATTTAAATCTCATTTTTTGCCAATGGTGTGAGCCCTTTGGGGCATCCAAATTTTCTAAAGGAAGTGAGTCATGGATGCTTCAAGGATAGTCTTGGGCCAAGACTATGGACCAAGTTGGTTATGCAAAAATTGTCACATGCACGCGGCCCCGCCCACCCACCTGGACCGAGCCGGGCTGGGTCCGTAGGTCATGGATCTTGAGGCTTGAGAGTTGTTGGACTAGATTGAGTGTTGGGGTTGGGCTTGGCCCACCCATCTTAATCTCTTTGGGCCAAGCCAGATTTGTGGCTGCAAAATTATACACATTACGCGTGTATAAAATGTGTGTAACTCCTCTATAATGATGATGGATTAATCCATCAGTTTTGCAGATTAATTCAAAGAGTTAAATTCTGCATTTGATGATAGGAGCCTCCTCCTCTCTCCCTCTATGTGTATAAAAGGAGGCCTTATCATTTAGTTCCTACACTAGAAAATTTGTGTTCCATAATTTTTCCCGCCAGTTTTTCTATTCTTCCGAGTGAGAGAGTACTGCGTAGGTGCTTGGTTGTAACTGGTCTAACCGTCGTATCCTGGAAGACAGGCGTCGAAGAACCTCCAGCACCTAACCAGTGAGACGGCGAATCTATTTTAAGGATAATGTTTAGTGCAGGCTTCGATTTGCACTATTTTCTTGTGTATCTTTGTAATTTCCAACATGTTTATTAAGTCTGAAATCAAAATTGTTAATCATGAATCTATTTGTGTTATTTAGTTACACCATTTGTATAAAAAACTTAAGACAGATTTTGTGTATGTTATAGATTTATACATAATTGGTTTTAGCTAGTGTTTGGAAAAGTTGCATGTTATTGTTTTTTCGAAAACCGAAACAGTAATCTTTCCCATTAACATAAAGGACATGATTCAGAGTTTATATTCATTTAACTATTGCACATGAGATGTTCTAACTTACTAAATTTCCATGCTACTTCTTTTGTTATCCAAGTGGATTACCAGTAGCAAATAGAAAGCCACTAATGTTTATAATGAAAAAATAGTCTACTGTTTCAATGTCATAATTGTTTCATGCTTGTTTGTTTCCAGGTTGTGTTTCTGTTTCATTGCATGAAATGTTGATTGCATGTCTTTTATTTTATGTTTAATAATATGCTACTGGTACCATTTATGTACACGTTTTATTCATTGGGGGGGGGGGGGGGAGGGAAACAAAACAAAACAAAACATCCATTATTACATACATGAAATTCATGATGAGGAATTCACTGTGTTTCTATTCAGGAGCCTATTATTTCCCCACCTACAAGTTCTTTGATTAAAAAAAATAAAAAATAAACAACAACAACAACCAAGCAAAACTTGTTTGTTTTACGGAAAACAGGAACTGGTTCCAAATTGAAAAGCCCACTGTTTCTTTTAGTTTGTGGTTCCATTGGTTTTTATTTAAGTATATAGAAATACATATGTTATGTTCAGCATATTTTGGCGGGTTTTTTTTTTTTTTTTTGGTTAAGCTCACTGTAAAGTGGTTATATGCATTGACATTTTCTATTTTTTTTCAGATGTGTATGATTTGTAGTGTATTATGTTGTTTTAATTCCATATCATGATTTGCATGTCTTTTAATATAATGTGCATGCTTATGGGTGTTGCAATTACTGACATGTTAATTATTTTCTGGATTTTAAAAAAAAAGTTAACCCAAACATTCATATTTTCAACCTCAACTTTTTAGTCTAAAAAGGCAAAAAGTGCACTTATTTAGGACACCCCAAACAACCCCTTATTGTACGTAATTAATTAGTTAGTTTGTTTTTGTAATTGTTTAATTAGTTAACTAGAATAGTTAATTAGTTGTTTTTGTAATTAGCTAGAATAGTTAATTAATTTGGTGTAATACTTAATTAATTAGCTTAGATAGCTAGTTTATTTATTCAAGTTTTGTAATAATTAGTTAAGTAGTGTAGCTTAGCTTTTATTCATTCGGACCCTCCTGCGCGAGAGCATCAATGTTGTAATAATGTGTATGTCTTTCAACCTCATGTCTTTCTCCTTTTTATTTATCCGCTTTTGATGGTTAGATTAGGGGCATCACGTTTCAATTAACATATCGCATGTTTTCATCAATTCATTTGTCTTGCATACACCGAGGCTTGGTTCATCATTCAAATTTTCATTGTCGTTTATTACCTCGTTGAATACGTGTTTAAACGCAACTATGAAATTGTTGCAAATAACATGTTAAGTAACCAAGCTTATTTTAGTTGCATTATTGCATGCGTTGCATTAGTCATCTTGTATAGTTACGTATCATAGATATTTTTCTAACTCTTTTGTTTTATTTTAGTTTGAAGTACTAGATGAGTTTTTAGTGCTTTAGCATACTTGCATGAATGTGAGTGACTGTCATGACTAGCATGCTTGCCATGAGGCTAAGTGTTTACTTGTTAAGCTGTTTGAGTGCTTGTGGATGAAGACTTGTTGCTTGAATTGGAATGATTCAATGAATGTACGTTTAAGCTCACTTTGTCAAGTGTCAAATTCACAAACTTTAAGCCCACTTTGTTAAATAGCAAAATCAAACCCTTTTCAAAAAACAAACACGAAATTGAATTGTTCCAATTCAAGCAAACTAGTCTATATTGTTTGCGTGCATCACATAGTAAATGCTAGCCTAATAAACCAGAACAAGAGCATATAATGTTGATAAAAATTATATCATGATTAGTAGAGGTCAATCTTTGATCAGGCGAGCAGGGGTGCTCAATTCATGACCTCCCCTCTCATATCTAAGTTCCCAAGCCAAGACAATCTTGGTGATAACGAACACGTGGCCTTTGGCACGAGTCATGGGTTTCCTAAATTTCCCCAAAATAAAATATTTAAATGGCGACTCTGTATTTGGCAAAGTAGTCCATTTTTTAGCAATTTGATTCAAAATCAATTTTCCAAAAGATTTTCGGATTTGACTCTTTTGTGTTTATCAATTTCACATTGCACTTGTGAGATTAGACTCAGAACCGCGGGAGTCTGAACTGTAGGCTTCTTTCAAACTTTCGAAAGGGGGAGCGAAAAATTCGAGCTACAAGATGTTGTTCTACCTAACTACTTATGCCTTGCGAGGTTTTTAAGTAATGATCCACCAGCCATAGAGGAAATGGCAAGACAAGCAGAAGCTCATAGCTCTAGACATTAGGAAGTAATCAGACCTCCTTTGCTAGAACTATGTTCTAAATGGCTTGGCAGACCCACTATTCAATGTGGTTTATGCCAAGAAGTCGGCAAAAGAGTTGTGGGATACTTTGGACAAAAAGTACAAGACCGAGGATGCTGGAGCAAAGAAATTTGTTGTTGGCCGGTTTCTGGACTTCAAAATGGTGGACTCAAAATCATTATTAGTCATGTCCAAGAGTTCCAAGTAATTCTGCATGAGATTTATGCAGAGGGAATGTTTATGAGTGAATCATTTTAGGCCACTGCTCTGATTGAGAAGTTGCCTAACGGCTGGAAAGACTTCAAGAACTACCTGAAGCACAAATGAAAGGAGATGACAGTCGAAGAGCTCGTTGTTAGGCTTCGTATTGAGGAAAAAAAACAAGAAAAAATGAGGGAGTACCTCCGTTGTGAAAGCAAATGTGATTGGGCATAGCGAGTCCTCGGGGGTGAAGAAAAAGCCGCCGACAGGCAAAAGCTCAAAGTTGGGGCTAGAGATGGTGTCTCCAAAAGGCCAGTCTACAAACTAAAGGAACCTACTTTTAGGTTCAATGGAAAGTGCTTGTCATGACCTGAAACCGCCCCTAGAGGTTAGGATCGTAATCGGCCAGTAATCATGAGATTACCTACAACCTCAAACAGAAAGCAGTCATATATGATATTAATAGGAGGCCAGATGCGGAAGTAGAATTAGAAATTTTGTCCAATGAGCTGTGCATATATGGCATTACAAAAACTTTTCACATATATTATTAATAACTCACACCATACAGTCAACAGATATATACCTATCCAAGATCATTCAAAAACAAGTCTAATAGAAACTAAGTTATTTACTTAGATGCAGACTTGGTCCTATGGGACCATAAAAGTAAACAAAAGGAAAATCATAAACAAAGCCTTGCACGTGAGGTGTCCATAGCAACTCCACGATATCTGATATCCTTAACGCATTCACTAAGGATGAGGTTGAATATCCCGCTGCTCACCTACATACATATAAATGAAGAGTGAGCTCACGTCCAGTGAATAATACCAAAGTAAATGGGTTGAGTGACTAAGCCCCTTTTAATAGATAAGCATATCTAATCATTCAATAGGCATTTTACATTAGAACGACCTCGGGTCTAATATGCAACGGCACGACCTTAGGTCCAGCAGATAACAGAATATATAGTACAAGTTCAATCATTACTCAACAGAACAGAACGGCCTTGGGCCCAATAGTGTACAAAATGACCTCAGGTCCAAGAGTTAACAGACTCACCGATCGGATTCAATTTTCTCTTATCAGAACGACCTCGGGTCCAATCATTTATAGTAGTATAATGGCCATTCAATTATTGCAATTGCATATTCGTCATTCAGACTAGTTAGATATTCAATCATATCATATCAGTCAATTAGTCTTATCAAAGATCCAAAACGACCTTGGGCCCACTTTATTAGATACACAGACAGCCTTAGGCCCAATTCAAATATATCGAGCAATCTCACTCTATGATTCAGTTGTACAGACAGTATATCGTTCAGTCGTATGGTAACTCATTCACATGTATAGAATCGTTGATTCAAAAAAAACTTACCATATAAGGACAATCAGAAAATAAAGTATAAGTAAAATATCTTTACTAAGATATTACTCACAGTGGTCAAATGGTTGAATCGTCCTTATAGTTGACCCTACATAATTTGCAACACATTGGGTCATAATACAATTCAATCCGTTCTTAACTTGTTTAATTCTCTTAGGCTCTTTCGTGTTCTTTAATTCATTTACAATGCTCAATGTATGCCTAAGAATGCTCAGAAATGAAAAAGAACGGAAATTAAAACATAAACTAACTTTCCAAAGTTTCCTGGAATAGGGCACTTCGCTCGAGCGCAACATTGGTTGCTCGAGCGGTCAAACAATTTGCAAGGAGTTCGCTCGAGCACACACTTGGTTGCTCATGCCATCTGTAAAGATTGGAAAAGTACTAGATGCTCGATTTTTATGCTCAAGCCAACTTCTTGGTCGGTCGAGCCAGGACTAAAAATTTAGGGTGGTCGCTCGAGCCAACCTCCAATGTTCGCAAAAGTATTGGATACCTTCAATTTAAGCTCGAGCGGTCGGTAACTTCTACCGCTCGAGCGATGCGGTCGATTTCTGAGTTTTCCAGAATGTTGTTTGGGTTTCAAAACATGGTTTTAAATGGTACAACTTGCATGTTATGTACTATATTTGAGCCATACAACTACTAACATGATCATATGAGTCAATTCTACAAGATTGAAGTTCAAATCATCATGAATCCATCATGCAAGCCTTAAATCATGTCAAATTCTTTTCCATAACTCCAAACCCATGAAATCAAATTCCATAACTTTATGAATTGTGCATGGATGTGAAATGTAGTGTCTAATTTCATCTCAAATGGTACAAATGACGCTCAAATTCATGAGACTCAACAAAAAAATTTAGGCATGTGTGATTTGGCACCAAATTCTTCATGTTAAGTATATATCTTACATTAATTCACCAATTCTTCTTGAATTCACAAGCTATAAGATCTCAATTCACCATCTAAGGTGTCATAACTCACCTAGAGGCATCAATGTTCCCAATCCTAGCTAGAGCTTGAATTACTCTTCACTATTTTCCAATGCACCAAGCAAATCCTTCAAGTTTACATCCTTCTCTCTCTAATTCTCACTTCTTTCTCTCTAGAGTGTATATTTCTAGAATTTTGAACTCATAATATAAGCTTAAGCACATTTAGGACATATTTATATGCTGACCTAATCAAAATTGCTAATTATGGTTTAGTGCTAATTGATTAGGCTTAATTAAATAATTTAATCTAATTATTTTGATCCGAATCAATTTTTAATTAAATCTCACCGTAGCTCTAAAAATTATGCTAATCATAATGGTACAGTCAATTTCAATTTTTCTCGCCTCTACAGCCCTCAATTACAGATTATAGCAGAATATTGAACATTTTCCTACGATGAATAGATATGAATTCAAATGCACATATAATCACATGTTTAGCATCCAAGATCAAATTAAGCACATAATCACAAGTATAATTAAAAAGTAACAGCATATCACAGAACGGGGTTATCACATTCTTCCCCCATTTAGGAAGTTTGGTCCTCCAAACTTATGTTACCTTCCATTGGAAGCAAATGTGGGTAGCGTTGTCGCATCTCATCTTCTTTCTCCCACATAGCTTCCCTTCCGTAATGTTCTTTCCATTCCACTTTCACCATTGGAATGGATTTGTTTCTCAGTTGCTTTACTTGCCAGTCAATGATTTGTTCTGGCCATTCTTCGTATTCCACATTCTCATCAAGGGCTATTCGGTGGTAGTCAATGACATGGAACGGGTCTCAGAGATAATCCCTCAACATTGATACATGGAACACGTTGTACATTTGCTCTATCCCCAGCGGTAAAGCAGTTGTATAAGCAAACGGCCTAAGTCTTTCCAAAATTTGGAACGGCCCAATGTAACGAGGTGATAACTTACCCTTTTTATCGAATCTTAATTGGCTTTTCATTGGAATTACACGGATGAACACATGATCACTAACCTCATATTCAAGTGGCCTTCCTCTAACATCTGCATAACTCTTTTGCCGACTCTGTGCTGTCTTGAGCCTTTGTTAGATAACTTTAATCTTTTCGGTCATAGTTTACACAATTTCAGGCCTAAGCAAAACTTTATCTCCAACTTCTGTCCAACAAACTGGTAACCTATATTTTCTTTCATAGAAGGCTTCATACGGTGCTTTGCCAATGCTGGAGTGGAAACTGTTATTATATGCAAACTCTGCCAATGGTAAGTAATCTTCCCAACTCCTCTGAAAATCTAAGGCACACATTCTGAGCATATCTTCCAAAGTATGTATAGTCCGTTATGATTGCCCATCAATTTATGGATGGAATGCGGTGCTAAGTCTCAATTTTGTCCCCATTGCTCTTTGCAAGCTTCTCCAGAATCTAGACACAAATTTTGGATCTCTATCTGACATAATAGACACCGGAACTCCATGTAAACAAACAATTTCATCAATATAAATTGTAGCCAATCTATATGCATCATAAGTGGTTTGAACAGGAAGAAAATGTGCAGATTTAGTTAGTCTATCAACTATAAACCAAATAGAATTCATACTTCCAGGAGTCCGAGGCAGTCTGACAATAAAGTCTATGGCTATGTGCTCCCACTTCTATTCTAGAATAAGGAGAGGTTGAAGTAGACTTGTCGGTTTCTGGTGTTCAACTTTAACTTGCTGAAATTGAAGACACTTGGACACATTCTGCAATCTCTCTTTTCATACTAGGCCACCAGTAATTTTGTTTCAAGTCCCGATACATCTTGTTGTTGCCCGGATGCATTGCAAACACTGATGTGTGGGCTTCATCCATAATTCTCTTCTTTAAAGCCACTACTAGAAAAAACACTTTTGGCGACCACCTATTTTTTTTGGTCGCAAATAGTCTACTTTCTGCGACTAAAATTTAACTTTTGGCGACCACAATTTTCTGGTCGCGGAAAATCACCCTTTGGCGACCAAAAAAAAAGTTGGTCGCGGAAAGTATACTATTGGCGACCAAAGGATTTTCTGGTCGCGGAAGATCACCCTTTGGCGACCAAAAAAAAAAGTTGGTCGCGGAAAGTATACTATTCGCGACCAAAGGATTTTCTGGTCGCGGAAGATCACCTTTTGGCGACCAAAAAAAAAAGTTGGTCACGGAAAGTATACTATTCGCGACCAAAGGATTTTCTGGTCGCGGAAGATCACCTTTTGGTGACCAAAAAAAAAAGTTGGTCACGGAAAGTATACTATTCGCGACCAAAGGATTTTCTGGTTGCGGAAGATCACCTTTTGGCGACCAAAAAAAAAGTTGGTCGCGGAAAGTATACTATTGGCGACCAAAAGGATTTTTGGTCGCGGAAGCTTACCCTTTGGCGACCAAAAAGAAAAGTTGGTCGCGAAAATTATGGCGGGATAAATCTAAAAAAAAAAATACTATTGTAATTACATGTTTTTTTTTGTTTAGGCATTAAAAGTTTTATAAAATAATATATAACCCAATTTTTATGGGTTATATATTTTTATTTCCAAATATCAACAAGAAGCTTGTTGTTGGTAGAGTGGATTGGGTGTGTGGTGACTCTTTGGTCAAGAGTTCGAACCGCAGGCAGCGCAAAAGAATTATATTTTTTGGGCTAAGGCGTTGACTTTTGGCGACCAACTTACCTTTGGTCGCTAAAAGTTTACTTTTGGGTAATATGAATTGGACTTTCCGCGACCAAAAAAGTTGGTCGCGAATGGTCACTTTTAGCGACCAAAGGCTTTTTTGGTCACAGAAAACTATCTGTGACAAGGCTTTAGCGACCAACTCGCGACCAACATATTTTGGTCGCGAAAAGGTTTTAGCGACCAAATATGGTACTTTTCGCGACCAAAAATGTTGGTCACAGAAAGTGTTTTTTCTTGTAGTGAGCAAAGATGTTCGCAACATAATCTGTTTTGGAATTTCAACACCCCATGCTCCAAACTAAACCCTAGTCTCGAATTCATTTCAAACTCATCAATTATTTTCTTGAGGAACTCATCCTTCCTTTGTTTCTGCTTGATTTCATCAATAATTTCCAGTTAGGTTACAATGGTTGCTATCAACCCACTTTGCTCATGGAACAATACTTCAATATCGTACCTCTCAAAGTCTTTCACGATTCCCTTCTGCTCAATAAGTAGGCAAGCCAAGTTCCCCGTTGATTTTCTGCTCAAGGCATCAACAACTATATTGGCTTTCACCGGATAATACTGAATCTAGAGATCATAATCTTTAATCAACTCTAGCCACCTTCGCTGTCGCATATTCAGTTCTTTTTAAGTAGATAAGTATTTTAGGCTCTTGTGATCGGTATAAACCTCACATTTTGCCCCATACAAATAATAGCGCCAAATTTTTAAAGCAAACACTACTGCGGCCAATTCTAGGTCATGCGTTAGGTAGTTCTTTTCATGTGGTCTCAATGGTCTGGAGGCATAGGCAATTACTCTTACATTCTGCATTAACACATAACCTAGACCTTTATAAGAAACATCACTAAATATCACAAAATTTTTCATACTTAAGGGCAATGTCAACACTGGTGCAGTAGTCAATCTCGTTTTCAATTCTTGGAAGATAGATTCTCTTTCATCACTCCATTCAAATGGTTGTCCTTTGTGTGTGAGTTGGGTAAGAGGTACAGCTATTTTTGAAAAATCTTTCACAAACCGCCTATAGTACCTAGCTAAACCCATAAAACTACGGACTTCTATTACATTTGTCAGTGTAGGCCAGTTCACAATTGCCTCTATCCTCTGTAGGTCTATTGAAATCCCATCTCGGTTCATAACATGGCCTAAAAACACAACCTCATCTAGCCAGAATTGACATTTCTTTAATTTAGCACTACACCAATGTGGCTTTCATTTTGCAATATTTCACATCATCGTTGATGTTTGTTTGTAGCAATTTGTACGACGCTGTCCATGGGCATTCTTTCTTATCTGCGGCAGCATAGGCGTTTCCAAAATATGTGATGTCTACTGGGCATGTAACTGGAAACGTAAAGCGGGCCTGTAATTGATCATCCGCTCGTAACCGTGTGTCTCGTATTTCGACTTCGACGCGACCAGTAGAATTAAATGGACACTGTGGCCTGTAACTTAACTTGCATTTGTCAATTATCATAGACTTGAATGTGAGTTTATGCCACACCGCATCGCCTATCTTTGGATTTGTTATTGATATGTTGGATACTGGTAAGTCTGATATCGCGTCTATGATTTGGGTTTCCAAGTCGCCCTCTTCATTTTCGTGGAGACTATCTGTAAGATCGGCTTGTTGTATTTCTTCAGATATTATGATAGCGCAGCGATCTGTTAGAATTGTCAGACACACAATTGTGAGACCTACTGCTTCTAGAGACACCTTGAGGCAAGGAAGAGTCTTTGCACTCATCCCAGATGACACATGGAATACTAAAGCCGTTGTCTCAGGTACTATCTCTAGATGTACTCAAGATGCTTTTGTGTTAGTTGATTCCGGATCCACACATTCTTTTGTGTTTACTACATTTGTATCTAGATTGAATAGACCCCTAGAATCATTGCCATATCTGTTATGTGCATCTGCTCCATCTGGGGAATCTGTGTTATGTACATCTATGTATCGTGTTTGTGATATGTGAATTGGCAGTGCTACGTGTTTTCATTGCTGAAATCAGATAAAGTGGCAGTGCGTCATCCGAGAGAGTAAGTGACGTCATTGAGAGTGAGTTATGGCATCAATGCGACGTCGTTTTAAATTAATTATTCTCCCAACTCTGTGAAATGGGATATATAAGAACATACATTAGCCATTGATGCCCCATATGAGAATTGTGTGTCTAACAATTCTAACAGATCGCTACGCTATCATAATGTCTGAAGAAATACAACAAGCCGATCTTACAGATAGTCTCCACGAAAATGAAGAGGGCGACTTGGAAACCCAAATCATAGACGCGACATCAAACTTACCAGTATCCAACATACCAATAACAAATCCAAAGATAGGCGATGCGGTGTGGCAGAAAGTCACATTCAAGTCTATGATAATTGACAAATGCAAGTTAAGCTACAGGCCACAGTGTCCATTTAATTCTACTGGTCGCATCGAAGTCGAAATACGAGATACACGGTTACAAGCGGATGATCAATTACAGGCCCGCTTTACGTTTCCAGTTACATGCCCAGTAGACATCACATATTTTAGAAACGCCTATGCTGCCACAGATAAGAAAGGATCCCCATGGACAGCGTCGTACAAATTGCTACAAATAAACATCAACGATGATGTGAAATATTGCAAAATGAAAGCCACATTGGCTTTCCAAACATCATCGTTCCCAGATGAAATTACTTATCGGCCGCCATTAATAACTGTTTTGTCCAAGGTATTCAACAACAGTCACGTGGATATTTGGCACGTGGAGCGGAAAGTGGCGAAGGCAAGACTAACACGCTCCAATTTCGAATCACATTTTCGATCCACAAAGACATTGTCAGCACCGATGGGCCAATACGGTTCACCGGCCCAAAGAATAATGGCGGCACGAATGTCAGCAAGTTCAATTCGGGATGGGCCTGGATCATTCAGTCGACGCGACATAATTTTGCCGACCCACGGCCCATCAATAATCAACACTGGGCCAAATAATCAGCCTAGCGGCCTAGTTGACATAAGCCCATCAGTAAGCGAGGCCGGATCCAATAACTCAGAATCATCAAGACTCACTACAGACGAGGTGTCTAAATTAATAGGAGAAGCTGTAAAAGCCGCAGTAGAAGGATCCACATCGGCCCAGAAAGCAAATGTACAACGGAGACAATTGTAAAATAATTTGTAACCAACAATTGTATTAATAAGAAATTATTTTACTAGTAACAATATTTCAATCTACAATTCAAATGCGCTCTTACAATCGATTTTGTGCGACATTCCCACACAAAATAACAAATAATTGTTTTTTTACAATATTATTGTACGCGCCGCTCAGTTGACCTAAACTATCTCGGAATTCGGATACAACATTCTTTCCGATGTTGATAAATGTTTTAACGCCTTGACAGCTAACAACTGGATATTCATTCGATTGCGGTGGCATTACAACGGGGACACGCTGTAATACAACAAAACGGTCTATTTCTGTGCCCCTGACCATACAACCAGTTCGTGGGTCACCATTGGACCACAGGAAGACATCTTCAAACTTAGGCGTATACGCAGGATTAGGAAACCGGTCCGACACAACGACAAATTCACATTGGCCATTGTCAAGTATACCAGATAGATCAATGTCCATAGTTTGTTCTACAGTCTGAGTAGGGGCATCACGCATGTCGCTTTCGAGGCCAGGCGTATCAGCAGCAACTTCGAAGAGACCACCAGTTTGACGTAAAACTACACCCTGGATGTAAAGCCCTAGCAACTTCAATTTTCGGGATAGTCGTTCATCCCTTTCAGTACCGACCTCCGGCAAATCGAAATGGAAAAAATGAGGCTCATCATACAGGAGAAAATTGTCAATCCTCCAGATGGAATCACACAACGATTTAGACGTGAATCATTTTTTTTGGTAATAACTTTGTTTTCGTAGTTTAAAATAACTTCGACCGGAAACACCAGATCTGCTGGATGTTGTCCAACGGCGACTAAAATTTAATTTAGTTCTGGCGGTATATGGACGCTGTTGCGAAAAACGGAAAGTAGTCGCCATAATCGATGATGGAACCCATTAAATGCATCACATCGATTTTATTTTATAGGCATAATATGTTGACCGTGACATGGGTCAACATGAACAGTTGCTATTTTAAAAACCATGTTCCTGTATAACGTATGGCCAAGAATAATAACATATCACAAACGATGCAGAAACACCAAATCGTGGGCCATACGTATGTTAACTGTTTCGCCTGCGCTTCCCTTTAAATTTAAATTTCCCGCTTGCGCTTGCCTTTTTATATTTTTAATCCTAGCCGTAGATCTGGGCACAGAGCGGAGCCCCTAGACGACAACACGCCGCGATTTACGGAAGGGAGCACCAATCGGGGGACGACACGTGGCGCGGGGGGAGCATCCCAGGTAATATTAGTGGGACGCTCCTGGGCACCTATATAACTCACTCCCTCACTCTCTAAGACCAGTAAAGTTTTTAGAGAGTGACTTGCGTCATCTGAGAGAGTAAGTGACGTCATTGAGAGTGAGTTATGGCATCAATGCGACGTCGTTTTAGAGACATCGTTTTAAATTAATTATTCTCCCAACTCTGTGAAATGGGATATATAAGAACATGCATTAGCCATTGATGCCCCATATGAGAATTGTGTGTCTGACAATTCTAACAGATCGCTGCGCTATCATAATGTCTGAAGAAATACAACAAGCCGATCTTACAGATAGTCTCCACGAAAATGAAGAGGGCGACTTGGAAACCCAAATCATAGATGCGACATCAAACTTACCAGTATCCAACATACCAATAACAAATCCAAAGATAGGCGATGCGGTGTGGCAAAAAGTCACATTCAAGTCTATGATAATTGACAAATGCAAGTTAAGCTACAGGCCACAGTGTCCATTTAATTCTACTGGTCGCGTCGAAGTCGAAATACGAGACACATGGTTACAAGCGGATGATCAATTACAGGCCCGCTTTACGTTTCCAGTTACATGCCCAGTAGACATCACATATTTTGGAAACGCCTATGCTGCCGCAGATAAGAAAGGATGCCCATGGATAGCGTCGTACAAATTGCTACAAACAAACATCAACGATGATGTGAAATATTGCAAAATGAAAGCCACATTGGCTTTCCAAACATCATCGTTCCCAGATGAAATTACTTATCAGCCGCCATTAATAACTGTTTTGCCTACAATTCCTTAACCTTTGCCTATACACCCTTAACCAAATCTTCTCACCTTTGAGCTGAGGTATTCTTGAGCTTGGTTTGAGCTCTAGAGGGTGTGTTTACTTGGTTTTGTTGCTTGGAATTGCTTCTTCTCTTCAAGAGGTGTAAGGCTTTACCTATTTGCTTGTTTTCTCTATTATTTTTTCTACTATTTTTCCATTATTTTGGGCTGTCAAAACTGTGTGTTTTTTTAGCTAAACCATGGGTTTAAGGCCATTAAAGGTTGAGGGGTTGATAGCCCTTCTTTGTACCTTGTTTTGGAGGCCTTTGCCCTTGTGTTTCCCACCCTTTTACTATATTTTTCCAAGCTTTTAAACACTGATTTTCATATTGATTTTAGTGGCCAAAATCATAGTTTGAAGTCCAAATTTGGAGGGGTTAGCCCCCCTCCTTGTGTCTTGCTTACTAGCCTAGCTTGTGCCATGTTTTAGCTTATTAATCTAGCTTTTTTTAGCTTAATTCCAGCATGTTTTATGACTATTTTTAGACTGTTTTAGGACTATTTTTGGTTGATAGCTACATTTGAGCTTTGTCCTGCATGCTTGTAGTGTAAGTGTCCTCATGAGTTTGGTGTTTTAGGCCTTAGACACCATCTTATTTGAGTTGATAGAATTTATTTATGCTTTTCTCACTTATTTTCAGCATTAATAATCTCTGCAACCTTCCTCCTTTCTTGACCTTTGTTTTGCTTTTGAGAGTTGTTTCAAGCCTCTTGTTCTTTTAAGCATGAGATTGAGGTTGTCATGCCTAATGGTTTAATCCCTTTTAGGGGTTCATTACCAATGGTATGATGTCTCTTTCATACCTAAAACAATGCTTGGTTTGAGCCATCTTTCCATTAGAGGACTTAAACTCACCCTTTGGACTCAATTGTTTAAAGAATTGATTTGTAATGAAAATGAAGTAATTAAAATTGAGGCTAAAATGGTAAAGATAATAATTGGTTGTGTTCAATCGGACGTTAATTGAACACATGGAAGCTTGAACCATTTCATACTCATTAGGGATGAAATGATTCAAGGCTCCAAGGTCACCATTTCCCTTGATCATCCATGATAGGGAGGTGGTCTTTAGAGTCTCTTTTTGTTGCATTCATTGGAATTGCACACTTTGATTCACAAGCCATCATGCAATGAAATTGCTTGAGTTGGTGGTTTGTGGCTTAAGTTCACCACTCCCTGGATTTGTTTATGAAAAGGAGGGGTGAGTTGTGCAAACAACCCTTGCAAATATCCTGTATATGCTCTATTTGTCCTCTGTTGCAGCAAGATGAACCTGTGCATCAGTGGCCGGCATGTGGCTAGCAACCTTCATCAGTGGCCAGCCGGCCACTAATGAAAAATTGAGCAGTGTGTTTCTAAGGTGGAGCAGAGTTATTCTGGAAGTGGGCAACAATGTTAGTGTTCTATTGTGCAACAAAGGCTCTTCGGAAGCAAAACAGTGGCTTTTCAAGTAGAAATCGAGCACGTTCATGAACATCCCTCACATCCCGAGCTTGTTTAACATTTAAATATTTAAATAAAATATTTGTTGTAATTAATTAATTGTAGCTAATTAGTTTTCTAAAGTGTTGTATTCAATTAGTTAGTTCAACTAGTCATTCAATTTCGTTTTGTAATTAGTTAATTAACTAGAATAATTAGTTGATTCATTTCTTGTAATAATTAGCTAAGTAGTTTAGCTAATTTCATTTGTCTTTGTAATAATTAGCTTAGTTAGCTTAGCTAGTTAGTTAGTTTATTCATTCGGACTCTCCTTCGTGAGAGCGTAATGTTGTAATAATGTGTATGTCTTCCAACCCCACGTCTTTCTCCCTTTTATGTAACTGCTTATGATGGTTAGTTTAAGGACATCACGTTTCAATTACCATTCTCCATGTTTGCATCCATTTGTATTGCATGCACCGAGGCTCAGTTCATCATTCTAACTGCATTATTGTTCAATACTTCTTTGAATACATGCTTAGACCGCATGTTATTTAATTATTTCATATGCCATATTAGTAGCCGAGCCTAGTAATTGCATATCGCATGTGTTGCATTAGTCATATTGCATAGTTAGGAATCATGCATTTTTCTAACTCATGTTTATTTTTGGCTTGGAATACTAGGTGAGCCTTTTCCCATTTTAGCATAATTGCATGAGTGTGATTGTTGCCATGTCCAACATGCTTGCCCTGAGGCTAGTTTCTTAAGTGCTATAAATTGCTTGAATGCTTGTGGATGAAAGCTAGTTGTTTGAATTGGAATAATTTGAGTAGTGTTCATATGCGAACACTTTTTTAAGTGGTACATATTTCGAAACAATTTTTTTTAAAAAATGACTCAAAGTGTTCCAATTCTTGCAAGTTAGTCTATACTTGTGTGTGTGCGCATCATATAGCACCGCTAGCCTAATAAACCGGAACAAGAGCATATAATGTTGATAAAAATCATATCATGATTAGTAGAGGCCGATCTTTGATCAGGCAAGCGGGGGTGCTCAAATGTATTCATAACCTTCCCCCCTCATACCTAAGTTCTCGAGCCAAAACAATCTTGGTGATGACAGACACGTGGTCTTTGGCACGAATCATGGGTTTCCTAAATTTCCCCAAAAATAAAATATTTAGGTAGCGACTCTGTATCTGGAAAAGCAGTCCAATTTTTACATTTTTGATTCAAAATTAATTTTCCAAAAGATTTGTCGAATTTGGACTCTTTGGTGATTATCAATTTCACATTGCACTTGTGAGATTAGATTCAGAACCGCAGGAGTTCGAACTGTAGGGCTTATTTCGAACTTTCGAAAGAGGGCGCGAAAAAGTCGAGCTACAGTTTCTAGCGACTCCACTGGGGAAATTAGAGAACTTGACTTGAAATTTATGATGACATTTTATCTACGCCTATATGTTTCTTTGCATTACATTTGCATTGGTGCGTTTAAGTCACTGTGTTTGCCATCTACTATTCCTGGACGATTTGTCTGAGGCTTTCCTAAAAGCTTGCCAAAAGGCTGAACGGTCGCGGTCTCTACCACGATTGGAACATAACCCTTGGATCTGGACTACCGCTGTACCGTTTGATCCTCCTTTCACTTCTCAGTGTTAGGTATGAGAGGTATATTAAGTAGTCTTGCTAAGGTACCCTTTTTGACCATTCGGCCTAATTGCATATCGAAAAGCCATAGAGACTGTTCCAAACTAGGACAGGATGCTTACCCGAATGTAGGATTGTGTGAAAACCGCTTTGTTTGAATAGTGAACCCTAGTTCCTGAGAAAACTAGGATAGGGTAACCTTACCTCCTCATAGGGATGTTTTTGCTCTCACTTAACTGGTATGTACTTTACAGTGAAATTGTACAGGAATGTGCATATCAGTTGCAAGTTGGTATCTATTTTGGGGCAAAATTCAGTGTGTAATACAGTCACTCAGCTATGATCATATATGTTCTAGTAAAATCGGGCTAAGAAGCTGTCTGTTTTCTCTTTTGCAAGGTAGTCCTAGAACCAAAGCTTCAAAAAGCTCTGATATCCCCCGAGTACTCTGGACTCGTGTCAATAGACTTTGTAAGGTTGGGGACCTAGTTCAGAAGCAGCCAGTGTTTGCTTCACTTTCGCCGGTGGCGAGACAAAGGAAGGCCAGATAAGGTTCACCAGTTCCACTATTCCGACATTCACCAGTTAGATTACCTTCGTTCAGTTCATCCCGACCATCTACCCCTATCATGGCTTAGCCTCCGACAAATTTGGAGGGATTATTACTCCATCTGCAGCAAACAGTTGACTCCCTCCAACATGACGCGACCTGTCAGGCCGCGGTTATAACTAGCCTACAGCAACAACAACCGTAGCCAACAGCGGCCTCTACATCACATGTACCCACCACGGCTATCCCTGTGCCCGCTACCATAGCTAATGCTGCCACTGCTCAAGATCCACAAATCGAGGGTGTTCCGGTTCTCCCAGTCCAAGCAGAACCCATCCCAACACGAACTTCCAGAGCCCCGGTGTATCAAACCGAGGCACCATTCAAATTCGAGGTTGATCCAACTGCACTCAAAGCCAACAAGCTGGAAAAGCTGTTCAAAAAGGCACAAGGGGTCCACTATATTCCAGACATAGAGGATTGGCACACTGAATCAGCAGTTACCTTACCGGAGTGGTTCAAGATGCTGTATATTGACGCTTCGATGGCTATGGAGATCCGATGGTGCATTTGCATTTGTTTTCTAATATTCTACGACCAATGGATTTGACCCGAGTACAAAAGTTGTCACTATTTAGCCGAACCATTTCCGGAATAGTTACCATTTGGTATGCTAAATTGAAGGACTCTGTGAAACAGAGCTGGCAGGAGTTGGCTGAATCCTTCGTTGCCCAATATTCTTACAACATGCAGATCGAGGTCACAACTCATGATCTTGAGGCAACACGTCAAGAACTGAAGGAAGGCTTTTCAGAGTTTGTTATTCGATGGAGGGCAAAGGCAGCTATGATGGCAAGCCGACCTCTAGAGAAAGAGCAAGTCCATATCATTGTCAGAAATCTGCATGAAAGGCTATTCCAGAAAATCATAGTCCTCTCTCTATTCAACTTTAAGGACCTCCATGAAATTGGGGTTCAAATCGAGGATGCCATCAAGCAAGGGATCATTGTGGAGGGTAATGAACCTATGAGGAGGAACGTTGTTCGCAGCTCCAATGGTAGCACAACTGCGAAATGTTCAGAAATAAACACTGTCACCACTCCCATCAATGGCCAAAAACCCACCACTTCAACTCGACCGCAAGCTCGAAATTTACATCCTCTTTACATGAGTCTCTCTCAAGCCTTGAAAATGCTACTAGAAAAAAGGTACCTAGAGCTCCTAGAACCCCGACCCCTCTCAAATCATCTTCCACCAAAATATGACCCCGCTAAATACTATATCTATCATCAGCAACACGGTCATGATACAAACCGTTGCATCCACTTCTATCATAAGATTCAGGATCTTATTGATGAAGAGATCATAGTTCCACCAAAAAGACCTCAGGCCACCACTAACCCATCATTTCACACCTCAACCTAATCCATACACTACCATCCACCTACAACCCCAGCATATACATCATCCCGATCCATTTACCCAAACCTGAGGTGTTCATTCCAGAAAGCACAGACTTGTGTATGATGGATGCACTTGAACCCCAATCATCTCAAACCCATGAACCCACTACTTTTAAGCTAATGAGCATGATTGAAGATCTTCAGAGAACAATGGCAGATTTAGCCTTTGGGATTTTGGCTTCATCATCGACCACATCACATGCTAGAAATTTCACACCAAAAGGCTCCCCAATCTTGGGGCGAGCTGCAATTGAAAATGGCCAACTTGAAGCTATCTCTAGTCCGGGTGATGGCATGTCAGCAACAACTAGGCTCTACTCTGATATAGCGATCCAATCCCTTGGCAAAGTGGAGGCAAGGGGCAAGAACAAGGCCGAGGCAAGCATTGATCCCTATGAACATCTTCAGTAGGCTATTAAGGCTTTGAATAGCAAAGGGCTAAACAAACAGCAAGTGCTTGCAGTTGTTGCAAAAATTATGGATAACACTTTTGTCACTCAGGTTAGGAGCATTTCGAATTAAGGGGCAAGCCAGGAAAAGGGCTGCCATACCAGAAACATCGCTTTCAGCACCAAGCCCACACCCATAAGAGGTCATCAAACCCAATCAACACCTGCCAACCCCTCTGTCAATCCTATCAGGACTGGCAACTGCACCTTCAATCCCTTTCACATGACCTTGTCCAAAGCTCTCCAAATCCTCATAGGGCAAGGCCATCTCAAACCCTTTGACCCTTGGCCTCTCCCTGATCCCCTTCCATCCAGGTATAATGCTGCCAAGTACTGTGCTTTCCATCAACAAACCAGCCATGGCACTGACGGTTGTTTTCGTCTTCGCCATAAAGTTCAAGATTTGATTGACAATAAGGTTATCACTCCATCGGGTCCTACAAAGTCTATCAGCACTGGATCGATGAACTGGGAATAATGTGACTATGTGATCAGGGATGAACCACCTGCTGATGGCGCTCATTTTACTCTAGATGTGGTGGATGGCACGCACTTTTTAGCACTTTGAAAATGCTGTTTATTTTACTTTCGAACTTGGGTATTGAGTCAGTCTTGTTGTTTTGAGTCAATCTTGTTATGTTAGAGTCAGGTGATTTCGGGCTTGTTAACTCGGACATCATTTCCCTATTTGTCTTGTTTGCTTTTTTTTTTTTCACTCTTTCTTTTGAGTCTGTTTTTATCATGGAGCCAGTTGAGCCAAAAGTTCTGAATGAAATGACAGTACTTTTCCACTTACTTCTACCGTGCCTTTAAATCATTGCATTGACCAAAGTTTTTTTTCAAAACTATTTCTGAAACTATGGTGAAAACAAAGAGGAATGAATAAAAATTTGATCGATTGAGAGGAAGAGAGGAGGGCTAAGCTCTTAATGAATGAGATCATGTTTGTTAATGTGAGTACTAAGAAGGATCCTGGCTTGATCCAGATTGGTTTTACATTGTCTTCAGAAGAGCATGAGCGACTAGTCGCTTTATTAAAAGATTTCAAAAAAATGTTTTGTGTGGTCCCATAAAGACATGCCTGGAATTGATCTTGAGATTATACACCATAGGATCACTCTCGGCCTCGAGACTCGACCCCTTTGTTGTTAAACCTTGAACCTTGATTCAAAATGTTCAACGGTCAACCACAATATGAGGCTTGCATGGCAGAATTTGAAGCAACCCTTGAACTAGGGGCAAGAAGGTTAGATGTTGGATGAGAAGTAGCCCTTGAACTAGGGGCAAAAAAATGGCAAATGTGATCGAAGATTCAAAAATGGGTTATCTCAAACCAATGAAGATCGGCAAGAAAGCCAAGTCCCATAATCTGAAATAAGAAAATTATTACTGGAAGGACAATCGAGTTCCTATCTACAAACACTAGGGGAAAATTCAGACCCAATTGAATGGCCTCCTACATCATCAGCGAATAGAAGCCATTCTCATGGATCTAGATGGCTTAGAGATCCTATAATCGATCAACATGGACAAGTTAAACTTTTCTATCCTTGAGAGGCTTGCTGGGCCGAAAACCAGAAATGTGACCCAGGCAAAAAGTTAGAGCAAGACAAAAAAAAAGAACAAAAATGAAAAAACAGAAACAAAGAACAAAAAAAGAAAAGAAAAGAAGAAGAAAGAAAAATGAAAAGGAAAAATAGAGCTCGCAAGGTTGAAAACCTGAAAGGGCGGCCTTGGCAAAAGTTAGAGCACAAAAAGAGTGTGTTAATACCCGAGTGCACCTTAACCGCTCGGAACTACGTGCGGCCTGATTCCAATCTTTGAGATATGTAGGCAACTTCATCCTGAAGTTTGGCCCAACCATTTTTTAGCCTGCTTGTCTCATCCATGTTGATTGGCTGATCCTTATTCAACTCGGCTATCCTTATCCATGTGCAAATTGGCTCATCTTCGTTCAAAATGGTTGTCCTATTCCATTGGAAGATTCAGCTGCAAGATAATTCAAGTTCAGATCTGGGGTTGTGCATGTCAAGAGTTAATTCCACGTTGGTTAAGAAGTGGCCATTTGCAAAAACAGTTTTTGAGGATTTTTAGTGAGGTTGACTAATTCTCTTGAAAATTATTCCATTTTTCCAAAACTGTACCATTTCTTGGACCCAAAAAGGAAAAGTTTCGGTGCTCACAACCTGACTTACATGATTTCAAAGCAGAAAGTCAAACAAGCATGTTAATCTAACTCTCATATTGGTCAAAATTGTTTTAGCAGAAAGCCAAAAACAAAAAATGGTCAAAGTGATGAACCAGGGGCACAGTCGAGTCAGATTTCCTGTCTTTTCTCCATTATCAATACACTCTTCAGAAAAGGGCACAACTGAAGCTAACAGCAAAGGCCAAAAACTCTCTCATCCTCCAAGCAGTGAGGTATCAAACTAAGTGCGAAGCACGAAGGCTGGATATTCGACCCCCCTCATAAGGTCCATAACTTCCAGCTTATCCATCAACCACACTTGGGAAAGGGATAAAAAAAAAAATAAGAGAGATTAAAGAATAGAGAGATGTGCGATGAGAGAAAAAGTAAGGAAAGAGCTTTTTAGAGAAAATAGAGATTGTGTGTCAAAGTGATGCGAGAATCAAAAATAAGAAAGGGTGGGAAACAATACCTGGAGAAGCAGTGGGCTCCCCATGAACTGAGAGGTCTTCCACCGGTGGTAAACATCCGAGTGTTGTGTTTGTTGTTTTTTTGTCTCGATTCTTGTTTTGAGTCGTTTTGAGTGTAAATAGATGTGTTTAGATTGTTTTACTTTGTTTTTCCTTTGTTGAGTCATTTTGACTATGGTCAATCGTAAGCTCAATACCCGGTTAAGAATTCATTTTTGGTTTCAATTTCAAAAATAAATCGTTTTGTGCTCAGAATGCTATGTCATTCCCAACATGATGCACAAAACAGAATTTCTTTCTTTCAGAAACTGCAGGGTCCAACCCCAATCAAAAGAAAGAGCAATAGAACAAAGACTTATCTAAAGCTACATAGGTTCTGGACTGCAATGCAAGAGAAAAAAGCGAAAATTGGAGCATTTGAGTTTGTTTCAACTTCAGCAATTTCTGAGATTGCATTTCGGATACACCTTCTCAGACCTTGTCATTTCTCCGGAGTATGAGTATACCTTCACCTCAAGCTCAAGCTCAAGCTCAAGCCTGCTTCAAGTCAACATGGCGATCAAGCTTGCTTCAAGCCAGAATGGCGATCAAAGTGCTCTCTCTGAGTACCATTCCCTGCCAGAGGTATCTTAGCTGTGTTTGCAATGAGTTCCTAGGAGACCAACTATGACGGTGGAAACTAGAGTTCGAATGGCGATGCCTAGAACGCAAAGGTCTGGAATTTCCGAGACTAAAGTCTGGTTTAAATACCCAGGGGTGTGTCCTCGGCTTGAAATCTGTATGGCAGCCCCATAGATTGAGATAGCATGTGTGCACCTCAATTCTAGATATTAAACCAACCTAGTCTGTCACCCCGTTGAAGAATAAGGAAAGTTGTGAATATGATCAGGAAGAAAAGCGGCATCCGTGGCTTCTACATGCAAAGGTTACCCCTTGTCAGCATTTGAGGGCCTTTGAACTATGAGTTGAAGGTAAGAGTTCGAAGAACACATGGGGGAGATCCCCGTCAGAGTAGAGCGGTTCATCGCCACTCACCCCATGAGGTATTTTCTAAAGTGCCGCTTTGTTTGTTTACTGCATTTCCTGTGCATCTATCGTGCAATCTTATCATACTCTTTGCATCCAATGCATCGTCTCAGGACCTCTTCTCACGGTTTTAGCGTGGTTTGAATGTTCTTTTCCTCACACAATTTCAGTGTGTTTGGAATTTTTCTCAGGACATGTGGAACGCAACCCTGAGCAGTTTTCTTTGGACCTCTTCTCACGATTTCAGCGTGGTTTGAATGTTCTTTTCCTCACACGATTTCAGCGTGATTGGAATTTTTCTCAAGACGTGTGGAACGCGACCTTGAGCAGTTTTCTTTGGACCTCTTCTCACGATTTCAGCGTGGTTTGAGTGTTCTTTTCCTTACACGATTTCAGCATGTTTGGAATTTATCTCAGGACACGTGGAACGTGATCCTGGGTAGTTTTCTCAGGACCTCTTCTCACGATTTCAGCGTGGTTAGAGTGTTCCTTTCCTCACACGATTTCAGCGTGTTTGGAATTTATCTTAGCCTGAGTAGTTTTCTTAGGACCTCTTCTCACGATTTCAGCGTGGTTTGAGTGTTCCTTTCCTCACACGATTTTAGCGTGTTTGGAATTTATCTCAGGACGCGTGGAACGCGACCTTGGGCTATTTTCTTAGGACCTCTTCTCACGATTTCAGCGTGGATTGAGTGTCCCCTTTCCTCACACGATTTCAGCATGTTTGGGATTTGTTTTTCCTCCTCTCACGATTCCAACGTGGTTGGAGTATGTCACCCATATTCATCTACTACACTATCCATTACATCCATTACATCATTATCCATTTTATCGCCTGCATCATTTCCATGTTAAGCTTAGTTTGGCATATGCTCATACCTTTCCCTCCTTGAAACATGGTTCTGTCATGTGTAAGTACCCATGCTGCGCTGAGGCCGGTATTGAGGGTGTCAACACCTTTTCTGTGTTAGATATGGTTTGTTTTGTGTCCATACCTTTTTTAGGTCAAATGTGGTTCGACCTGCACCTTTTATCCACTGCATCCACTACATTCATTGTATCATACTTTGTTTTGTTGCATTCAGCATTTAGGATCATTATCTTTCCCCAGCAGATCATTCCTCACTTATATCATACCACCCAATTACTTGCACTCTTTCTCTTTCTACGAAAAACATAGTTTTGCATGTGCTCGCACCCCTTTCACGTTGAAACATGGTTATGTTATGTGTAAGCATCCGTGTTGCGCTGAGGCCAGTATTGAGGATGTAGGCACTTAGCCTGTATTAGGCGTCGTTTGGCTGTGCCTACTTCTTTTCTATATAAAACGTAGTTCGATTTTGCATCTCCATCCCTTTATGATATTTGTGTGTTATGCACTGCTTGTGGTTTGCATGATCTTGTTACATTATATATCATTTGCATGATTTCGCTACATCGTATATCATTACATTATTTTGTTGCGTTGTATATCATTTGCACCAGAACTACGCTGGTTTGATTCCTTGCAAAGGGATATGTAGGCAGCCCGTGGGCGCAACCATTTGTTTCTGTCTTGATTGTTTGTCCAAGTATTACAGCCTTGTCAAAATGGGTCGTCTTCAGGCTTTGACATTCACTCACGTCATTTCATAACTCCGAGTTCTGTCAAAGAGGGGTAGCTGTAGACACCCCATTTTTTATGGCCCTTACGACTTGGACGTCCTTGCATGTACACTCGATGATGAGTTTATATGCTCGCCAAGTGCTCGAAGTCCTCAAGGGAATGCCACAACTTTGAGCCTTTCAAACCCTGTACCTTTGTTGTCCCAATTTTGGACCAAGCCTAGCTTTTCCAGCCCGCAGCCTCTGGTGGCTTGCCGGCCACCCCTTTTTGGTTGCCGGCCACCAATGTATTTTGTAGATATTTTACGCCAGCTGTTTGCACAGATGCATGTATCTATCCCCACGTGTAGGGTTGGATCTCCTTGAGGGAAATTCATGTTTTCTATATATAGGAGCCCCCTCTCTCATGTTTTGAGGTTAGAAAATTTTGAACTCAAAAATTTTCCTCTCTCTACAATTCTCTCTCTCTCTCTACCAAATCTCTAACTTTTGCCTACAATTCTTTAACCTTTGCCTGCACACCCTTAACCAAATCTTCTCACCTTTGAGCTGAGGTATTCTTGAGCTTGGTTTGAGCTCTAGAGGGTGTGTTTACTTGGTCTTGTTTCTTGGAATTTCTTCTTCTCTTCAAGAGTATAAAGCTTTACCTATTTGCTTGTTTTCTCTATTATTTTTCCTACTATTTTTCCATTGTTTTAGGCTGTCAAAACTTTGTGTTTTTTGGACTAAACCTTGGGTTTAAGGCCATTAAAGGTTGAGGGGTTGATAGTCCTTCTTTGTACCTTGTTTTGGAGGCCTTTGCCCTTGTGTTTCTCACCCTTTTACTATCTTTTTCCAAGCTTTTAAACACTGATTTTCAGAGTTATTTCAGTGGCCAAAATCATGTTTTGAAGTCCAAATTTGGAGGGATTAGCCTCCCCTCCCTGTGTCTTGCTTATTAGCCTAGCTTGTGCCATGTTTTAGCTTATTAATCTAGCTTTTTTTAGCTTAATTTCAACATGTTTTAGGACTGTTTTTAGACTATTTTAGGACTATTTTTGATTGATAGTTGCATTTGAGCTTTGTCTTGTATGCTTGTAGTGTAATTGTCCTCATGAGTTTGGTGTTTTAGGCCTTAGACACCTTCTTATTTGAGTTGATAGAATTTATTTATGCTTTCCTCACTTATTTTCAGCATTAATAATCTCTGCAACCTTCCTCCTGACTTGACCTTTGTTTTGCTTTGAGAGTTTGTTTCAAGCCTCTTGTTCTTTTAAGCATGAGATTAAGGTTTCCATGTCTAATGGTTTAATCCCTTTTAAGGGTTCATTATCAATGGTATGATGTCATGCCTAAAACAACTCTTGGTTTGAGCCATCTTTCCATTAGAGGACTTAAACTCACCCTTTGGACTCAATTGATTAAAACATTGATTGGTAATGAAAATGAAGTAATTAAAATTGAGGCTACAGTGGTGAAAGATAATAATTGGTTGTGTTCAATCGGACATTAATTGAACACATGGAAGCTTAAACCATTTCATACTCATTAGTGATGAAATGATTCAAGGCTCCAAGGTCACCATTTCCCTTGATCATCCATGATAGGGAAGTGGTCTTTAGAGTCTCTTTTTGTTGCATTCATTGGAATTGCACACTTTGATTCCTAAGCCACCATGCAATGAAATTGCTTGAGTTGGTGGTTTGTGGCTTAAGTTCACCACTCCTTGGATTTGTTCATGAAAATAAGGGGTGAGTTATGCAAACAACCCTTGAAAATACCCTGTATATGCTCTGTTTGTCCTCTGTTGGCCGGTAGGTGGCCGGCAACCTTCATCACTGGCCAGTCGGCCACTGATGAAAAATTGAGCAGTGTGTGCTGAGGTGGAGCAGAGTTATTCTGGGAGTAGGCAACAGTGTTGGTGTTTTATTGTGTAACAAAGGCTCTCTGGAAGCAAAATAGTGGCTTTTCGGATGGAAACCGAGCACGTGCATGAACATCCCTCACATCTTGAGCTTGTTTAAAGTTTAAATATTTAAATAAAATATTTGTTGTAATTAATTAGTTGTAGCTAATTAGTTTTGTAAAGTGTTGTATTCAATTAGTTAGTTCAACTAGTTATTCAAATTCATTTTGTAATTAGTTAATTAACTAAAATAGTTAGTTGATTCATTTGTTGTAATAATTAGTTAAGTAGTTTAGCTAATTTCATTTGTCTTTGTAATAATTAGCTTAGCTAGCTTAACTAGTTAGTTAGCTTATTCATTCGGACTCTCCTTCGTAAGAGCGTAATGTTGTAATAATGTGTATGTCTTCCAATCCCATGTCTTTCTCCCTTTTATTTAACTACTTATGATGGTTAGTTTAAGGATATCACGTTTCAATTAGCATTCTCCATGTTTGCATCCATTTGTATTGCATGCACCGAGGCTCGATTCATCATTCTAACTGCATTGTTGTTCAATACTTCTTTGAATACGTGCTTAGACCGCATGCTATTTAATTATTTCATATGTCATAGTAGTAGCCGAGCCTAGTACTTGCATATTGCATGTGTTGCATTAGTCATATTGCATAGTTAGGAATCATGCATTTTTCTAACTCATGTTTATTTTTGGCTTGGAGTACTAGGTGAGCCTTTATCCACTGTAGCATAATTGCATGAGTGTGTTTGTTTCCATGTCCAGCATGCTTGCCATGAGGCTAATTGCTTAAGTACTAGAAATTGCTTGAATACATGTGGATGAAGGCTAGTTGCTTGAATTGGAATAATTTGAGTAGTGTTCATATGCGATCACTTTTTCAAGTGGTAGATATTTCGAAACAATTTTCAAAACAAACATGACTCAAAGTGTTCCAATTCTTGCAAGTTAGTCTATACTTGTGTGTGTGTGCATCACATAGTAATGCTAGCCTAATAAACCAGAACAAAAGCATATAATGTTGATAAAAATCATATCATGATTAGTAGAAGCTGATCTTTGATCAGGCGAGTGGGGTTGCTCAAATGTATTCATGACCTTCCCCTCTCGTACCTAAGTTCCCAAGCCGAGACAATCTTGATAATGACGGACATGTGGCCTTTGGCACGAGTCATGGGTTTCCTAAATTTCCCCAAAAATAAAATATTTAGATGGCGACTCTGTCTGGAAAAGCAATCCAATTTTGGCATTTTTGATTCAAAATCAATTTTTCAAAAGATTTGCCAGATTTGCACTCTTTGGTGATTATCAATTTCACATTGCACTTGTGAGATTAGATTTAGAACCGCAGGAGTCCGAACTATAGGGCTTATTTCGAACTTTCGAAAAGGGGGCGTAAAAAAGCCGAGCTACACCAGGACATCGTTACAAAGACCGCCCTCAAATTTTCTCGCCTTTTTATAGTCAGTGTCGACAATATGCGGTACAAACCTAGCCAATTCAGTAAACTTGGCCTCATACTTAGCCACAGTCATATTGCCTTCCTTCAGTCCCTCGAATTCAGATAGCTTTCTATCATGGACACACTGTGAAAAATATTTATCATAAAAGAGTGCAAGAAATCGTGCCCAGTCTATGCCCTTGTTATCATCTCGAATTAGCATCCACCACCTTCTTGTCTTATCCTCCAGTGTAAAGGTGGCCAATTGTACTTTCTGTGCTTCAAGGCATGGGAATACTTCAAAAAAAAAATTCAATGTGGAAGACCCAAGCTTCGGCCTTCAATGGGTCTATACCCCCGTGAAACAGTGGTGGCTTTATTTTCTTAAACTCTTTGGTGAGAACTATTGTTCGGTCATCATTTTGTAAGTCATGTACAGGGTGTGCCAGTGGTGGGGGTGGCAATTCTTGCCACTGTTGTTGCCATTGTTGTTGTTGCCTCAATGTTTCTGCCATGTCTTGAATTAACCTTTCCATTCTATCCAATCTAACAATAGAGGATTCCTCTATTTCCTCGACTCTTGTTCTTACCATTGTCTGATGAGACTTGCATTATATTGCATACAAAAACCATGTGCAAAATATCCCTAGACAGAAGAGCACGCATATACAAATAGGAAACAGTTCATATAATTCAGAACACTTAAACATATTCTTAATGCATTCAAGCATCTATTTATCACATGAATACAACTAAAGCCTTTTCTAAACACTTTAGTGCTCATTTGGACAAGTGTGAGAGTTATTAACTCCTGCTCTGAAACCACTCTATCATGACCCGAACCCATCCCTAGAAGTTAGGATCATAACCGGCCAGTAATCGTGAGATTACCTACGGCCTCAGATAGAAAGCAGTCATATATGATATTAATAGGGGGCCAAATGCAGAAGCAGAATTAGAAACTTTGTCCAATGAGCTATGCAAATATGGCATTACAAAAACTTTTCACGTATATTATTAATAACTTACACCATACAGTCAACAAAGATATACGTATCCAAGATCATTCAAAAATAGTCTTAACAGAAACTAAGTTATTTACTTAGATACAGACTTGGTCCTACGAGACCACAAAAGTAAACAAAAGGAAAATTATAAACAAAGCCTCAAACGTGAGGTGTCCATAGCAGACTCCACGATATCTGATATCCTTAACGAGTTCACTAGGGTTGAGATTTAACATCCCGCTGCTCACCTACATACATATAAATAAAGAATGAACTAACGCCCAGTGAATAATACCAAAGTAAAGGGGTTGACTGACTGAGCCCCTTTTAAAAAATAAGCATATCTAATCAATCAATAGGCATTTTACATCAGAATGACCTCGGGTCCAATATGCAACGGAACGACCTTAGGTCCAACAGATAGCAGAATATACATACGAGTTCAATTAGTACTCAACAGAACATAATGGCCTCAAGCCCAATAGTATACAGAATGACCTCAGGTCCAACAGTTAACAGACTCAACAATCGGATTTAGGATTGGTTTGGGATGTTCTAAAAAAAGTGCACTTTTTGACTTATTGGCTTATATGGGTTGGGTGGGTTGGGGGGTTTGATGTGATGCTGTTAGAGAGGTGATGTGATTTAAATAAGATGATGTGACTAAATAGGATAGTGACTTTTGACTTTTGTATATTTAGTAGATGCCAAACTTAGCCTTATCTCTTATCAGAACAAACTTGGGTCCAATCATTTACAGTAGTATAATGGCCATTTAATTATTGCAATTGTATATAAGTCATTCAAACTAGTCAGAGATTCAATTATATCATATTAGTCAATCAGTCTTATCAAAGATTAGAACGACCTTGGGTCCACTTTATTAGATACACAGACGGCCTTAGGCCCAATTTAGATATATCGAGCAATCTCGCTCTATGATTCAGTTATACATACAGTATATCGTTCAGTTGTTTAGTAACTCATTCGCATGTATAGAATCGTTGACTCAAAATAACTTACCATATAAAGACAATTAGAAAATAAAGTATAAGTAAAATATCTTTACTAAGATATTACTCATAGTGGTCAGATGGTTGAATCATCCTTGTCGTTGACCCCACATAATTCGCAACACATTGGGTTATAATACAATTCAATCTGTTCTTAACTTGTTTAATTCTCTTAGGCTTCTTTCGTGTTCTTTAATTCATTTAGAATGCTCAATGCATGCCTAAGAATGCTCAGAAATCAAAAAGAACGGAAATTGAAACATAAAATAACTTTCCAAAGTTTCCTAGAAAAGGACACTTCGCTCTAGCGCAACATTGGTCGCTCGAGCGGTCAAACAATTTGCAAGGGGTTCGCTCGAGCGCACACTTGGTCGCTTGTGTCATCTATAAAGACTACAAAAGTACTGGATGCTCGATTTTTATGCTTAAAACAACTTCTTGGTCGCTCGAGCCAGGATTAAAAACTAAGGTTGGTCGTTCGAACGGTCTTTTGGTCACTCGAGCCAACCTCCAATGTCTATAAAAGTACTGGATGACTTCAATTTATGCCCATGCAGTAACTTCACCGCTCGAGCAATGCGGTTGATTTTTGGGTTTTCTAGAATGGTGTTTGGTTTTCAAAACATGGTTTTAAATAGTACAACTTGCATGTTATGTCCTATATTTGAGCCATACAACTACTAACATGATCATATAAGTCAATTCTACAATATTGAAGTTCAAATCATCATGAATGCATCATGCAAGCCCTAAATCATGGCAAATTCTTTTCCATAACTCCAAACCCATGAAATCAAATTCCATAACTTCATGAATTGTGCATGCATGTGAAATGTAACATCTAATTTCATCTCAAATGGTACAAATGATGCTCAAATTCATGGGACTCAACAAAAATTTTCATGCATATGTGATTTGGCACCTAATTCTTCATGTTAAGTTTATATCTTACATTAATTCAGCAATTCTTCTTGAATTCACAAGCTATAATCCTCAATTCACAATCTAAGGTGTAATTACTCACCTAGAGGCTTCAATTCTCCTAATCCTAGCTAGAACTTGAATTACTCTTCACTATCTTCCAATGCACCAAGCAAATCCTTTAAGTTGAGCTCATTCTCTCTCTAACTCTCACGTCTTTCTCTTTAGTGTATATTTCTAGAATTTTGAGCTCATAATATGAGCTTAAGCACATTTAGGACATATTTATATGTTGGCCTAATCAAAATTGCTAATTATGGTTTAGTGCTAATTGATTAGACTTAATTACATTAATTTAATCTAATTATTTTGATCCGAATCAATTTTTAATTAAATCTCATCATAGGCTCTAAAAATTATGCTAACCATAATGGTATAGTGAATTTCGATTTATGTCATCTCTACGGCCCTCAATTACAGATTATAGCAGAATACTGAACAGATTTTCCTATGATGAATAGATATGAATTCAAAGGCACATATAATCACATGTTTAGTATCCAAGATCAAACTAAGCACATAATCACAAGTATAATTAAAGAGTAACAGCATATCACAAAACGGGGTTATCACAGTGCTTCAACTGTGGAAGCGATGGGCATCGGATGGTTGATTGCCTCAAGAAGAAGAAACCCTACAAAAAGAACCCTCCACAAAACAAAATTCGGGCTCACATGGCTAAGATGGAGGATTTTTCTCAAGATGTGGACGACATACATCTATTAGCTGTCATCTCGGAAGTGAACATGTTGGGTCTAACCCGAAGGAATAGTGGGTGGACACTGGGGTCACTCGTCACATCTGTGCTGAGAAGAAGATGTTCATAACTTTTGAACCAGTTTCAAACGGAGAGAAGTTGTTCATGGGAAATTTTGCGACCTCAATTGTTGAAGGGAAAGGCAAAGTGGTCTTGAAGATGACTTCAGGAAAAGAGCTGACTCTGAACGATGTTCTATTTGTGCCAGACATTCGTAAGAACCTTGTCTTGGGGTCGTTCTTAAGTAAGCATGGCTTCTGCATAGTGTTTGAGGCTGATAAGGTCGTGTTGACCAAGAGCGCAGTCTATGTGGGGAATGGGTATATGTCAAGCGGTTTGTTTAAGCTCAATGTAATGACTCTTATCCCTAAAATTAATAAGAAAACTTCTCCTTCTTCTGCTTATATGCTTGAGTCCCCTAATTTATGGCATGGTAGACTGTGTCATGTAAATTTTGACTATTTACGTAAATTAATCAAATTTGATCACATACCATCTTTCAAGATTAATCCAAATCACAACTGTGAAACTTGTGTAGAAGCAAAATTGACAAGGACTTCGTTTCATTCTATTGAAAGAAGTACCAAGCCTTTAGATTTAGTGCATAGCGATGTGTGTGACTTGAAAATCGTACAATCACATGGTGGCAACAAGTACTTTATCACTTTTGTTGATGATTGCACTAAATACTATTATGTATATTTGCTTAAAAGTAAAAATGAGGCGATTGATGAATTTATTCTTTTCAAGAATGAAGTTGAGAGTTAACTAAGCCGAAAGATTAAGGCTTTAAGAAGTGATCGTGGTAGTGAGTATGAATCCCTATTTGCTGAGCTTTGTGCTCAATTTGGGATTATTCACCAAACCACAGTGCCTTACTCCCTTTAGTCAAATGGTGTTGCTGAGCGGAAGAATAGAACATTAAAGGAAATGATGAATGCGATATTAATAAGTTATGGGTTACCACAGAACTTGTGAGGGGAAGCAATTCTCTTCATGAATTACATTCTTAATAGAATACCTCGGAAGAATGTAAACAAGACTCCATATGAGTTGTGGAAAGGCCACAAGCCTTCATATAAATACCTACGAATGTGGGGTGTCTTGCGAAATTGGCGGTGTCTACACCCAAGCAGGTTCAGATAAGCCCGAAGTCAGTGGATTGTATATTCATTGGCTATGCACATAACAGCAGTGCATATCGATTTCTTATGTATAGGTTTGCTATTCCAGATATACACAAGAATACTATCATGGAATCAAGAAATGCATCTTTCTTTGATGATATATTTCCTTGTTGTCTCCAAGAAAGGGTTTCGAGTTCCGTGGAAGAAGTTGAAGATGACAATGATCACATAGATGATCACGCGGATGATCACATAGATGATCAAGTCAATGATCAAGCTGAGGAAGTAGATGAGCCAAGAAGAAGTAAAAAGGCTAAGACTGCAAAGTCCTTTGGTCCGGACTTCTTGACTTATATGTTAGAGGGAGAACCTCAAACTTTCCATGAAACTATGACTTCACCTGAAAGTCCTTTGTGCAAAGAAGCAATTAAGAGTGAGATTGACTCCATCTTACAAAACCATACTTGGGAGTTGGTTGATCTACCCCTAGACATTAAGGCCTTGAGGAGTAAGTGGATCTTCATAAGAAAGATGGAAACGGATTGCTCAATTGATTAGTATAAAACTAGGCTAGTAATCAAGGGATATAGGTAACGAGAAGGCCTGGATTACTTTGATACATATTCACCTATGACAAAGATGGACTCTATTCGCATGGTGATTACGATAATTACGTTGTCTAGAGATACATCAGATGGATGTAAAGACAACTATTTTAAATATAGATTTAGATGAAGAAATCTACATGGAGCAACCCGAAGGATTTCAACTCCAGGACAAAATAATAAAGTATGTAAGCTTATCAAATCATTGTATGGTTTGAAGCAAACTCCTAAACAATGGCATGAGAAGATTGACAACACTATGTTGTCAAATGGGTTCAAAATCAATAAGTGTGATAAATGCGTATATGTCAAAGACACTGACAGAGGTTATGTCATTTTGTGTCTATACGTTGATGACATACTCATTATTGGTAGTAGTGATGAGATGATTAGATACCAAGAGATTGTTAAACTCTAAGTTTGACATGAAAGATATAGGCCTTGTAAATGTAATTCTAGGCGTTAAGATTACCAGAACATCTGATTGGATTGTACTTTCTCAATCTCACTATGTTGAGAAAATACTCGAGAAATTTGATAAATCAGATACAAGTATGTCTAGGACACTGATAGACTTGAGTCTACACTTGACCAAGAATAATAGTGAGAGTGTCTCTTAGCTAGAATATTCTCGGGTTATTGGGAGTTTGATGTATTTGATGAGTTGTACAAGGCCAGATATAGCCTACTCTGTTAGCAGGCTTAGCAGATACACGAGCAATCTTGATGCCACTCACTAGAAGGGTATCATTTGGGTGTTAAGGTATCTTCGTTTCACCCGGAATTATGGGCTACATTACACCAGATATCCAACAGTAATAGAAGGCTATAGCGATGCAAATTGGATATCTGCTATTAGGGATTCAAAATCCACTAGTGGTTATGTATTCACCCTTGGAGGGGCAGCCGTGTCTTGGAAATCTTCAAAGCATACATATATCTCATGATCAACGATGGAATCGGAGGAGTTTATAGAGTTGGATAAATCAATAGAAGAGGCAAAATGGCTTCGCATATTCGTTGAAGATATTCTACGTTGGTTTAAAATTGTGCCCGCCATTTTGTTTATTGTGACAGCCAATTGGCTATTGGACGAGCACAGAGTAAGTATGTATAATGGAAAGTCTAGGCATATTCGTCGTGGACATAATTCCATACGACAGCTACTCTCTGTAGACACCCCATTTTTGACCGTCCTCAAGACTTGGATATGCTTGCAGGGTACATCCAGCAACAAGTTTGATTGCTCGTCGAGTGTTTGACTTTCGCCACGGAATACTCCAGGTTTGATCCTTCCAAACCCTATTTTCATTCTGTCTCATTTTTTGACCATGTGTTGGTCCTTTCTTTGTGATGTCCTTGGTGGCCTGCCAACCATCAATTTAGTCCTGCCGGCCATCTATGAGGCACTACCGGCCACCACTGATGGCCAGCTGGCCACCATTATTTCAACAGATATATTTTAGATATTTTCAGCCAGCTGTGGCTCACTAGAACTCATCCTCCATACACGTATGGAGGGATGGAGCAAGCTTTTTGCTTGTCTCCTCTATATAAGGGGAGCTCCCTCCCCCTATTTGGGGTTCGCAATTTTCAGAGGAAAAATATCCCTCTCTCTCTAGAATTCTCGCACACTCTCTCTCTCTCTCTATTTGTGCTATCTTGAGCCTTAAAGTGTGTTTTCTTCATACTTTTGCACTAAGACACCTAGTCAAACACCACTAACTTGGAGCTAAGGTCCTTGAAGGTTTGTTTGGAGTTCAAAAAGCTGGTTTTTGGCTCAGAAGTTGGCCTCTTGCTGCTGTGCTTCAAGGGTAAGCATATCTCCCTTTTAAGCTTATTTTTGTATACCATATTAGCCACATTTGCATGCTATTTTAGGCTTGGTTGTTAACTACAAAAAGCTCTGATTTTAAGTGTTAAAAATGTTGGTTTGAGTCCTTGTTGGAGTTAAGGGTGGTCTACCCTCTTTCTTTGCTTATTTGTTAAGCTTTGAGCCATCCTTTGAAGCTTTTATAATAGCCTTTGCATGGCCTTTCTACCACTGAAACTCGGAGGAATTTCATTGGTGAAAATGTGGTTTTGAGGTCCAAAATTGGAGGGGGTGGTCCCCTTTCCTCTTGTCTTGCTTACTTGTGTTATTGGCCTATCAAATGAGAATGTGTTTCTACTTCTTTGTGGCTTTGTTCAAGCATATTTTTGTGACTTTTTAGACCTGCCATAACTCATTTTTTTGGCTTGTTTGATCATTGGTTGCTTGCTCTTTACACTTGTTGTGTAATCTTGCTCACTAGCTTTGTATGCTTGTTGCTTTAGCCCATACACTCCAGAATGCTTTTATCCATGTTTTAGCATGCTTGAGGACTCTTTTGAGTGGTCTTGGCCTTTTGAGGCTTGCCTTGCATAGTTGTAGTGTAAAGGCCCTTGACTAGCTTTGAGTTTCAAAGTCTCTAACATGCTTTACTTGAGTTGTTTACATGCATTAGCATCATTTCTCACATGATTTTAGTGTGTAATGTAGTCACACTCTCATATGTTTCCCTCTTCCATTTCCCTTAAAAGGTGTGCTTGGTGCCTTGTTTATAAGCCAATACGTATGTATGTTTGTCTAAGCTTTAGGGCTACCATTTCAGCATGTTTTGACCTTTATTTTGACCTGATTGAGCTCTGTCCAGAATTGGTTTGGTTATTTAGGCTATGTACTGCATGCTTCTAGAGTGATGCTCTTCACTAGCTTTGGTGTTTTTAGCTTTAAACATGTCTTGCATGCTTTGCTTGCATGGTTTAGTGTCTTTAACATGCCAAGATAAACACATGTTGTTTGCACTGCATCGTGTTCAACTGGACGTTATGTTGAACACAAAGTGGATTGGTCCACTTCATACTCAAAGTGATGAAAGTGAGCCAATCCCCTTTGTCTCCATTGCCTTTGATCATCCATGATAAGGTAGTGGATTTAGAGCCTTGTTTGCATTGCATTCATTGAATTTGTGCAAGTTGGACCCTTGGCCATCATGCATTGAGATGCTTGATTGATGGTTTTGGATCCAATGGTGCCTCTCCCTTGATGTTTTGAGATGATATGGAGTGGCATAGTACACACATGTCCTTAGGAGACCCTCCCTTTTCTCTGTTTTGTGCTCTGTTGCAGTTTAGTGTCACAGCACACCAGTGGCCGACAGTGCTTCACAGATGGCCGGCACTGCTTTATCATTGGCCAGCAGTGCACACCCTTGGCCGGCAGGTGGCCGGCAGAAGCTTCTCATGGCCGGCAGGCCACTGGTGGATTCCTTAGAGTTGGTTTGGTAAGGTGGAGTAGAAAGTTCCTAAAGACACCCTGCAAACAGAGCCTCTCAAGAGCAAACCGGAAGGCGTTTTAAGGCGGCAACCAAGGGCATGCATCCTTCATTGTTCAAGGCAGAAGCTGAGGCAGCCTAGTTTACATATCTTACATGCTTAGTAAGATGCCATGATTAGTTAATTTGTTAATTAATTAAAGTATTGTAATAATTAGTAATTGGTTTGCTAGTTATTCGATTTGGTTGTGTAATAATTAGTCTAATTAGATTATTAGACTAGTTGATTAGCTTAGCTTAGATTAGCTTAGCATATTCAGACCCTCCTGCGAGAGGGCGTATTGTTGTAATAAGGGTGCGTGTGTGTGTGCTTGTCTTTCAACCCCATTTCTTTCTCCTTTTTACTTAACTGCTTTCGATGGTTAGTTTTAGGGCATATTTTGATTAGCATACCTTATGCTTGCATGTTTGCATCATTCATTTGTTTTGCATGCACCGAGCTCGGCGCATCATTCAAACTGCATTGTATTTCAATACCTATTTGAATACATGTATCGAAATGTTGCATTTATATGTCATCTTAGATAGCCGAGCCTATTTTAGTTGCATTTTTGCATGTGTTGCATTAGGCATTTAACATAGCTAGGATCATGCCGTGATTTCTAATTGGTTTCTGTTTTGGCTTGGAGTACACTGTAAGTGTTTACGCTTTAGCATCCTTGCATGTGTGTAAGTGATTGCCATGATAGCATGCTTGCCATGAGGCTATTTGCTTATATGCTAAACTGCATGAATGCCTGTGGATGAAGGCTTTGATTGACTGAATTGGAACAATTCATCAAATATGAGTTTTAAGCCCACTTTGCGGAGTGGCAAAATCATGTTGTTTTAAGCCCACTTGAGGGTGGCAAATCCGCACTTTAGCCTACTTGCGAGTAGTACTTTCAAACCATTTTCAAAAACAAACATGAGTTGTTTTGTTCCAATTCTCGTGATCGAGTCTATACTTGTATGTTGTGCGCATCATATAGTAAGTTAGCTAATAACCGGAATAAGAACACATGTGTTTTTAAAACAATATATCATGCTTAGTAGAGGCCGATCCTTTGATCGGGCGAACGGGGGTGCTCATTTCAGGACCTTCCCCTCTCGTACCCAAGTTCCCGAGCCGAGGCAACTTTGGTGATGACGGACACGTGGCCTTAGGCACGAGTCAAGGTTTTCTAAATTTTCCAAAACAAAATATTTAGGTGGCGACTCTGTATTTGGAAAGCAGTCCATGTTTGGCACTTTTTCATTCAAAATTGATTTTCCAAAACCAATTGCCAGATTTGGACTCTTTGGTGTTTATTAGTCTCACATTGCACTTTGTGAGATTAGATTCAAAACCGTGACAGGAGTCCGAACTGTAGTAGCACGGACCAATTCGCGCCCTCTCCGAAAGGGGGGCGCGCGAGGGAGTTCGGGCGGTCTACACTCTCTAATAAAGTAGTCACTTTAGACTATGTGAAGTGTAAGGACAACATTGCGGATCTGCTAACCAAATGGTTAGATCGATTATTAGGAAAAAAGTCGTCAGAAGGAATGGGTTTAAAGCCTTTAGTGTAAGGTGTTACCGAAATGGAAACCCAACCTAGTTGACTGGAGATCCCAAGATCCAAGTTCAATGGGAGAATCTAATTGCGTGTAATGGTGGTATGTCACTAAGAAGGTTAAACCTCCATCCATTCCTTTTATCAGTGCCATCTGCAAGTATAAAGGTTAAGCTGAGCTTTTAATGACTCTAGTGTGTTGAGTTGAGTCTAGTAGGATACTCAAGTAGAGTCACCTATGTGAGTGTGAAGTGGGGCCGCTTCCATAAGAATTGATAAGGCTGAATTCTTTAAACCACTCACTGAACCAGGCTAGTGTACAAGGGCCAAACCGGACACAACAGTGAGAATAGAACGATGGTTGGAGTAATTCCTGTGTGAGGTCTGTTGTCTTGGTTTACATAAACGGCAGAACAATTCAAGACTTCGTGTACACTAGGCAACCAGTAAATCCAATAGACTTCACTAGGAGGGGTTCAAAGCCAAAAGTTACCCTTTCCAATGCAGGGTTGCACTCTCTCTCCGAGTCTTTGTTGTTAAACATTGTCCGTTTGTTCTTATTTGGACAATTTTTATTCATGTGGGGGATTGTTCGAAAATAATGGTTTTTTTGTGACTTTAATGCAATGTTAAAGTGGGTGCCAATCCTCAATTGAGATGGATTAAAGTGGGTTTAGATTTTTTGTAGTAAAATCTTTACACCACAAAAAAGAATGACCAAAAATCATAAGATTTGAATGAGAAATTGACTCATTAAGTAGGCCTCATGAAAGAGGTGTTGGGAAAGGTATAAAACCTTCTATCCCACATTGATTGTAGAGGACAGCATTAATGGGTATTTAAATCTCATTTCTTGCCTAAGGGTGTGAGCCCTTTGGGCATCCAAATTTTTCGAAGGAATGGAGTTATAGATACTTCAAGGATGGACTTGGGCCAAGACTATGGACCAAGTTGGTTATGCAAAAATTGCCACACTGCTCGCCCAGACTGGGCAAGGTCTAGGTCCGCAGTTCGTGGTCCGTGGGTCGTGGATCGTGAATCTTGGATCTAGGGCTTGAAGCTTGAGGCTTGAGGCTTGCTGGACTGGATTGAGTGTGGGGGTTGGGCTTGGCCCACCCATCTTAATCTTTTTGGGCCAAGCCAGATTTGTGGGCTGCAGAATTATACACATTACACGTGTATAAAATGTGTATAACTCCTCTATAATGATGATAGATTAATCCATCAGTTTTGTAGATTAATTCACAAAATTAAATTTTGCATTTGATGACAGGAGCCTCCTCTTCTCTCCCTCCATGTGTATAAAAGGAGGCCTTCTCCTTCAGTTCCAACACCAGAAAATTTGTGTTCTAGAATTTTTCCCTCTAGTTTTTTTATTCTCCAAGTGAAAGAGTACTGCCTGAGTTCTGTTCACCGAAACTGCACCATAGGTGATTGGTTGTAGCTAGTCTAACCGTCATATCCTAGGAGACAAATGTCAAAGAACCTCCAACACCCAACCAGTGAAGCAGCAAATCTGTTTTAAGGACACTGCTTAGTGCAGGCTTCGATTTGTGTTCTTTTCTTGTGTATCTTTGCAATTTCCAACATGTTTATTAAGTCTGAAATCAAAATTGTTAATCATGAATCGATTTGTGTGTTACATATGAATCTATTCGTGTTATTTAGTTACATCATTTGTACAACAATTTCCGCCACTAGCACCCTGCCGCCTCAGACTCCTATACACCATGAACATCTCTACTTTCTCTACTTGTATGCCTCAGATACCGCACTTCGTTGTTGATCTAAAATCATCTCTCACTCTCCCGATCTCCCCCACCACCCGACGGAGAGGTCGTCGCCGATCGTAGGGGCTTCCAATCGTGGCGGTTCGATGAAGATCTGCTCATATATATATATATATATATATATATGTTTGGTTTGTAGAGGAACAAATAATTGTGTGTTGTTGTGGTTCATTGTTGATGATGTTGTTGATGATGAAACAGATTATAAAAAAAAAATTGACAAATAGATCATATTTGTTCAAAATTTGAACAGATAGAATAGATTTGCTTTAATTAGATATCTCTGTTGAAAATCACATAGATCACACACAAATCTCTGTTGATTTAGACAGATCACACAAATCTCTTTTGAAAATCTGAAGTTGAACAGATATGTGTGAATTTTATAATAAAAAAAAATGTAACAGATAAGAAAAATAATTTTCTAATTGATATGAATGTTTAGGTTTTGGTTGGGATTGGTGGATAGTTTAACTTTTATTTCATTAATTGATCTCTTTTGGCACTGAAATGATTGAGGAACACAAAACACTACTTGATTCTTCTTCTAAATAGTGTGTTTGAACAAATCTGTTGAATAGTTGATTTTCAACAGATAAAATCGCAAATCTGTTCAAAAAAATGAACATATAGGTCAAATAATTCAATAGAAAAAATATGGAATCAAAAGTTAAACAGATAATTGAAATTTTTTAATAGATTGTTAAAAAATTTGAATATATAGTCAAATTTAGCAAATAGAAAAAAAAAATAAGAAGATAGATATAAATTTGAACAGATAGGGAAAAAAATTGAACAGATAAGAAAATATTTGAACATATAGTCAACAAAAGTCAACAGATAAAAAAAATCAACAGAAAATTTAAGGGGTAAAATTGGAAGCAAAATGCACTTTAAAACAAACAAAATAATTTCTCACCAAACTATTTCACGAATGGGTGCACCTATCTCTAACAAAAAATATCCACTAGATCTATACACTCCTCTTAGCTTGGACTTTTCAATAATTTTCCGTTTAGTTTTTGGGCAAAATCTATTTTATTCCTCGTGGTATAACTCAATGACATTTTACCTCATTGTCTTTTAAAAATAGGCACATACCTCTCATGTAGTTTTGAACTAAAGTGCTACAGTTGCATTTTCTGTCCAAACTAACAAAGAGTGTCTCACATGCCTATTGAGAGTGGTAAAAGAAAAATAATATAATAAAAAAAAGGGCTTGTCTTGTCTTGTCTCAAGTTGACATCTCAACTTGAGCGAGTGTTTAGATTTGGTAGGTTCATTTTAGAAACTAATTTCAATGATTCGAACCGTCCACTTTGTAGGACTTATTAAGTAGAATGTATATGCAAAAAATTAAAATGATTGAATATCGATAGCTATATGTTTGAATCGTATTTGTTTTTTAAAAAATAAACGATAAATATAATTATAAGAATAGTCATCCATTTTTTGTAATACAAATTTAATTCAAACATATAGTTATCGATATCCAATCATCTTTATTTTTCGCACAAATATTCTTCGCAACAAGTCTTAAAATATGCATGGTTTGGATCACCGAAAATAGTCATAAAATGACCCTACTAAGCCCAAATGCTCTCCCAATTGAGATGATCAATTTAAGAGAAACCAAACCCAAAGAAATTAGTCAAAATTAAATTTCCATATAAGAAAACGAAATTAGCCTTGTTTTATCCTTTTATCTTCAACCAAACCCAATTAAAATTAGGAAAATTTAACCAAGACCCCTCCATTGGACCATTGTTTGGTAAAAAGAATAACCCGATTTCTTTTGCTTCATAAACCCTCTAAAGAGGAAACACATAATTGAGTAAGGAAAAAGTAAAATTTCTTTTTATTTCTTGGACAATATTGCCTATGTATATATATCTCATAGAATTCTTTTGACAGTGAACACTTTTATTTTATTATATGCAAGTTTTAAATTGTTGTATATGTGTATTTTTGGTTGGTTCATATAGTATGTACTTTGTTTTTTATAACAGTAAAATGTTATTAAAAATCAGATTAACATGTTATTGTTTACGTCAATTTTGACGGTTATTTTTTTATTTTTTAAGAATTCCATAGTCAATATGAATTTTGTTTGATAAATCTTGATGAGAGAATTCCAAAAATACTAATTTTAGTAAAAACCAACATCTAGATCAAAATTTATATTATTTTAAAGTTGAAAATATTAAATTATTCACTAAGTATATTTTGGTAATAGTGATATGTTTGGAACTTTTCAAGAAAAATTTTTTGTGCTTGTCCTTAATTTTTTATTATGAGGGAATTTTGACCAAATTCTCCATAAAATTATATAAACACTGTATTATCATAAAATTACCTTAATTTAATTTTAAATTTTAAATTTTAATTTTAATCCAATTTTTATATTTAATAACATTTTAAATTAAGCATACATATTATATATATATATATATAATTAAACCATAAATTAACCTAAATATCTTAATTTATTATTATAAAAATTAATCATCAAACTACTTTAATCTAATTTTTAATTTTTACCTAATTTTTTATTTAATAAAATTTTAATATAAAAAAATAAGTCATAAATTAATTATAGGATATATATATATACATGTATATCATAATATCTAATTAAAATTAAAAATTAAGTTAGTTAAAAAAAAATATTTGAGAAACTCTAGTTTCTTAAATGATTTGTGTTATGTTTATTTTATTTTTATTTTTTTTACTTAGTCATGGAGATAAATTTATTTATTTATTTACAAATAGAGCAAAAAATAAAAGATGAAGATATAAAGGGTATAATTGTGTTTTTATTGTTAACATTAACAAAATTAAGGTTGCATTTTAATTTAAAATTACATGAGAATACATAGCTATTTTTATCGAGCCATATATACTACAGGAAATTAAAATGAATGTTGTCCCTAGTTTTTCTATTTTTTGGAGCGACAATGCTACGTAGCTCAAATTTTGTGGCTCAAAAGTGGCTCAAATGGCCAAAACGACGTCGTTTTGAGTACAGAACAACATAAAAATGGCCAAAACGACGTCGTTTTGGCCATTTGAGCCACAAAATTTGAGCTCGAGACATTTTCCTTTTGGAGTAGGGTTTTGCCATATCATATGATTGGCTTTCGGTACATGTGTCAACTTAAATTAGAATATGCTCTCTTAAATATCGATGTTCTTTTGTCTTTTTTTTTTTTTTTTTTTTTTTGTGGATGTAATCTATCTTTATTATTTGTACTTTGAATTACATCAATAAATTTCCTTTGACAATCAATGTATACATGTATTGCCCATAACTAGGATTCAATTAAAACATGGATTAATGGCTTGAAAGCCATTGTAGGGCAAGTAATAATGCTAGAGTGCAATAATCTATACACAAATCATGAAAAGTAAGGTGTGATTTAAAGTCGTTATATATAATTTGGATATCGAACCACACTTTTTTTGTTATATTTTTCTTTGCATGGATTTTCGGTCTCTAGCATTATTGATAGGGCAAGTCGAGACAATTGCCCCCAACAAGTTTTGAACTTTTGAATTTATATACATTATTTTATTTTATTTTTCAAACTTTCCCCCCTATAATTCTAAAAAATATATAATTACCACAAATTGTTTTAAAATTATTTTCCACTTACCCCTCTAGAATTTCTGTAATGCTAATTTGTGAATTTTTTTCATTTAAAATTGTCAAATAAAAAAAAAAAAAAAACTTGTTCATAATTTTGACTTCACAAACAAAAATCCTACTCCACCTCTACATGACAGGCTCTATCAAGGCAACTCCTTTACACTGCCTTTGCACTATTGAGAGAAGTCTAACTAGAGTATTATAAAATTAGGAGTTTCTTATTTTTTGTACTTTTATATGATGCCACAAGAAGTGACCATTTGAAACTTGTTATAGTAAGATCAAATTATCGAAATGGTCCTTGAAAGTGAGGCATAAATATTAATATTTGTGTGATCTAGAAGTTCCTACGTAGAAGAGTCAGCATGTTAATGTTGATTTAGCACCCTTACGCTGTGTTTGGTTGGAAAATTTGAGAAGGGATTTGAAAAGGAAAAAGAAAAAGTTATGTGAAATGTGAATAAAATATACTTACATTTCACCTAGTTTCACACACCTTTTCCCTTTCCCTTTCCAAATCCCTCCCCAAATCCCCCAACCAAACACACTATTAATTTGAAGTTGAATGACTTCTCGTTTGGCAATTGGCTTTTTAGTTGGCTCTTTGGTTTTTTTTGATTATTTTAGCTTGAGACTAAAAGTTTGTTGGGTTTGATTTTTTTGACTTTTTTGACTTTGTGAGAGAAAAAATAAAATGATGATTTGAATGTGACATTTTATCTTATTGACTTATTTAGCCTATTTAATATTTCATACTTTTTTAGCCAAAAAGTTCTAACCAAACAAAGAGTAGCCCAAATCCAAATTTTTCAAGCTAGTCAGGCCAATAGTATTTCCACGTGAAAAAAAAAAAAAAAAAAAAAAAAGTTGATAAAGAAAAAAATAGCAAAAGGGGTGGCATAGAGGCTAGAATTGTATTTAAATTATGCTGAGAATTAATATATAATATATATAACACATGGAGTGAATGTTGCAGCAAATATGAAATTATTTCTAATAAATAAAATCTAAAGTAAATTATACTCGTAGTCCTCTAATTTGCTTTTTATGTTCATTTGGTCCTTATAGTTCCAATTGTATTAGTTTTGGCATTAATGTGTAAATTCAGTCTAATTAATATATAACATTAGTTAAGAAATTAGACAAAGCTTAAGAACAAGATGGTCCATTTCAAATCGAATGTCAATCCCTCAATTACTTTGAGAATAATGAATAGAATATTTTGCCTTTTGATTTAAGTTCAATTTTTAAAAGATCTTTATCAATTGAACTAAATTAGCATAGTGTGAAAAATTCTACGATAAAATTTATAAAATTAGAATTACAAAGACCAAATTAGCATAAGAGACAAATTATAAGGACTACAAACTGCTTTAAAATCTACTATAGTCTACATGAAATGAAATTCCATTTTCTTTCGAGTAAATTACACTTACCTCTCTGGAAATTTTGTGAAAACATATTAACTTCCACAAGTTTGACATAATTACATATTGGGCTCCCTTAAAGTTTTAATTCACTTAACATTTTTTTTTTTTTTTTTGATCGGCAAAATAAATCTTTATTGATGGAAACAAACAAAGTGATAGGTTACATCAATAAAAAGGAGCTCAGAACTAGGACAAGCTCAAAGCTCCAGTTGGTGAGAAACCAACAAGAAGAGAAACAAAAAACAGAAACAAACAACCAAATAAAACCTGAACCAGCACAACAGATCCACAGATCATATGTAATTTAATCCCTCATTTTTATCAATAATTTACTAGTCGTATGTATAGAATCTTGTTTATCCTTGTGTTTTCACACAAATTTATATTAGCTTGGGTTGCTTTAATTTTACTTGAGGGAAGTCAGGATACTTATGTAAAATTTGTGAGATTTAGGGTTGGTTTGGAATGTTCTAAAAAAGTGCACTTTTTGACTTATTGACTTATATGGGTTGGGTTTGGGTTGGGTTTAATGTGATATGTTAGAGAGGTGATGTAATTTAAATAAGATGACGTGACTTAAATAGGATAGTGACTTTTTGACTGTTTGTATTATTTAGGTTATGCCAAACTTGGCCTTAATGTATTCTTTAAAACATTAAGAGTGGTAAACCCTTCTTGTTGTAGCAAATTAAAGAACATTAATTTTGCTAAGAACCCCACCCTAGGGGTTCAAATTTCGCTAAGACCCCCATCCTAGGGTCCAAATTTTGAGGAGGGACTTAGACTTGATCAGCCAGTGATACGCTTGCCAATGCAACCACTGGACCAGGTTTGGTCTTGGCAATGCTTGAACATCTTTGATTCATGTCTTAAATGAAAAAATAAATTAAATTAAAATTAAAAAAATAAAGAAAAAGGACACAAAGAAACAATTCTATCTCTGCATTTTTAGGGCTTATTAGGAAGTACAAAAGCATGGATCTGTAGCTGAACTCCTAATTCAGTAGGGTAGGGTCAGGTGCCATTCATATAAATTTATTGGACTAGGCTATCATTGGAGGTATGGTGTCTCAAATCTTATAAGGATAACTTATATATAAGTCTTAATTGGTAAATTTATTATTCAATAAGTCTGATCATAATTTATGACTTTTTTTTATATTATTTTAAAAGTCTGAAGAGTTTATATGTTTTTTACTTTTTCTGTATCTCAAAAATATCCTCTCAAACTTAATAAACATCACACAACAACATGTATCTACCGAACAACCAAAGACCTTCCGAAATTCAAACACCTTTGTATCAAACACCTTCAAATATCATAATATGATTATTTTTTTAATATAATTTCACTATTGCGGCTTATTAATATTTGTCTCTTCCGCTACTACCTTCTCATAAATGGTAAGTGAGAGACATTTTGTGAAATTCAAATCAATAATAAATATTTTTGCAATTGATTTACTTTGAATGAGTGGTGATGATCCAAAAAATTATAAGAATTTGACCATAAACGTATTCAAATAGTTTTTTAATGGGAAAAGAATAAACTTAAGACAAGGACAATAATATACAAATATAAATTTTATAATAAAAAAAAATTATACACAAAGTTGTGACCCTTTTATCTTCATTTAATTTTCAATTAAAACATTCTTTTATGATGATTTATAATTTTAAGATTGGCAGTTACATTAATATTGGTTGAGATTTTTTTGGTTATATATATATATATATAATTATCAATCAAAGATGCATGCTATTAACAGCGAGTGAATCAATTGATTTTACTCTGAAATACATTTCTAATGTTGCTTTTTTCTTCACATTGGTTTGCCTCTAAGGGATGCGCCACTCTTAACACAACATTTTTTCGTCCTTTTTTTTTATCAACAAAAAAAGAATCTTTATTGATACATCATCAAAGGAATTACAACAACAATACAGCAATAAAAGAGAGGCTAAGTGCAAAGAGCATCATAGCGAAACATACCTATCCTAACTATATTGGTACTAATATGAACATCCAATCATGTGCAAGCACATAGCCGAGTTTGGTTAGAAACCAAACAAAAGACAATAGACAAGACCAACATGACCACCTAACAACAAAGAATACAACCAAGACAATCTAACATAACAACACACCAAAATCAGTCCAACACCAAAGAGCAAATCAATCCAATATTTTTTCCATCTTGGACGTAACAACAGCACTGCTTGCCCCTCTCTCTCTCTCTCTCTCTCTTTTCAGCATTTCTCTCAAAATTTATCTATGCAGTCAAACTTGGATTTTATAAGTCCGTTTTAGATTTTTTTTATTTATTTTTTATTTATTTTTGAAGAACACTATAGTATAGATTGAAAAAAGAATCTTTTATTTATTTATTTATTTTGATAACTTGGTATCCGACAAATCCACCAAAAATAAAAAATAAAAAAATAAAAACTATAACTTAATAAATTGTCAACCTACGCCCTGCTATGGACTCTGAAAGTAGACAACTCTTGTTATGTTTGCATATTAGTCTATGGTTTAATTTTAACCATGTACTTCATAACAAATCATTTTGAACATGAGTTAAGAATATATTGGTACATCTAAGATGTTTGAAAATTTGTGTATGCCAATTTAACAATTTAATGCAATTTTTTTTATTCATAATTTGTATTTTTAATTGTCTTTCAAGTACAAGATATTTCTGCAATTTTTAATTTGTATCCATGATTCTTTTGGTAATATATATGATTTATTTGTTTACTTGCTATCTATTTATATAATAGTTACTACTAACTATATATTACTGGAAGCACGTCAAAACACCATAGCCTCGTAAATATATAATAAAAAAATGTCTGACATACGAGGAGAGTACAAAAACTAAGTATGTAAAAAGTTAACATTTTTTTTTTTTTTTGATGACCGGGTGTCTGAGCAGCTTACGTGCACATTGACTAATTTTGAAACTCACGCAAAGCGCCCCCTTCAAGTGAATAAGGCAAATTTCAAACAAAATTGTAAAAATTATGTAGATAGCTTTTACAAACCACGTATGGAAAATAAAACCACAATATCAATAAGTATATATATAAAAAGAAAAGATGATAGAGAATATAGCAACCATTATGGTTATATCCCTAACCTTCTCATTTATATAAGACAAATGTAAAAAGACCCAAATAGTCATGGAGAGAGTACTAAGTGTCAAGATGAGTATAAATATTACGTAAACCTAAACTCAAAATGAAAGTATCACATCAATGGCCACACAGAGTACTGACTGGAAAGAAGGAGATGGGTTACGATGGTGGATGGCAACCAGTGCTCTATAAGCGACGGGCACAGGGTCAAAATCGAAGGGTGATCGCCGGTAAGCTTATTACAATTTTTGTGGACAACTTGCCTGCGGAGATGGATCCGAATAGGTTGTTTCGGATGTATTCCAAGTTCGGAGTTGTTCGCCATGTGTTTATACCCTACAAGAGAAGCAAAGTGGGGACGAGGTTCGGCTTTGTTCGGTACGATTGTGAAGTTGCAGCGGGGATCGCAGTTCAGAGGAGAAACGGGGTGTGGTGCGATAATAAAGAGCTGAAGGTCAAGTTTGCAGACTATGACAAAACCAAGGATCGGAAATCTGCCTTCAGAAATACTAGAGTGCCTTTGGGTGACTTTGGTAAGACCTCACAGGTTAATGGCAAGATCACTAATGTCAAGGGAGTTAAAACCTTCGCGGAAGCCGTGAAACAAGGACGAGGCGAAGATACTGGTCGGTTAGAGGTTTTGGTTTCAGAGGAGGGTAGTGATTGGCTAGATAGAGCTATGATTGTCCGTTTGAAGTCCCTGTCTTTGGTGGGCAGGTTAGAAGTATTGGTAAAAAACTTTAATCCTAATTTTTCTTTTCGTTTTGGAGGTGGTAACATTGTGTTAATCATGTTGGGTCCAAGGATGAATTGGATAAGAATTTCAGTTCGGTAGCTGTGTTAATCCAGGACTTGTGTGATGAGGTACGATCTTGGGGGGAGGATTGTGCATTAGAACCCTCTCGTCTTGTTTGGCTGCATTGCTTTGGCATCCCGTTTCATGTGTGGAATCTGAGTACTTTTCAAAGGATAGGCAACTTGTGGGGAGATTTCATCAGAGTTGATTCTTTGGATTCTAAAGCTCTGGTTTGTGGGAGAATTCTAGTGCACACTAGAGTTTTGGAGTCTATTAGCTCAATCGTGTACGTGGAGTGCAATGATAAGCAGTTTGCTGTTTCGGTGATTGAGGGGCAAACTTGCTTGGGCTTTGCGGAGGAAATGGAGCAGAAGTGGGGTCTCAGTTCGCATGCCGATCACCGATCGGAATCTTCAGTCGCTGGTGGCAGGAGCAAGAAGACGCAGAGGCCTGAAGGGGCGGTGGGTAATGATGAGGAGGTACAGTTTTACTCTCCCCAGAAGGATGTTGGAGCTGTAGTGGCCGGCATGCATGGCCATTGGGACTCGGTGTCGGCAGTGAAAGAATCATGCTCAGCGCTGTAACAACGCCCGCGGGGGACCTCGCTACAGTTCGGACTCGATTTTGTTCGGTTCTCAATCTTGAACCAAAGAGTCCAAATCCGGCAAATCGTTTTGAAGAAAAATGATTTTTTGAAAGAAGTGCCAAACATGGACTGCTTTGCCAGATAACAGAGTCGCCACCTAAATATTTTTTAAATGGGAAATTTAGGAAACCCTAACTCAGTGCCAAAGGCCACGTGTCCGTCATCACCAAAGTTGGCTCGGGAACTCGGGTACGATTGGGAAGGTCACATCGTGAGCACCCCCTCGCCCGGTCAAAGACCGGCCTCTACTAACCATGATATCTGTTTTTGAAAACTTTGTGTTCTTATTCCGATTATTAGCCTAGGATTACTATGTGATGCTCGCAGCAAACAAGTATAGACTGGGCCGTCTGAATTGGAACAAAACATTTCATGTTTGTTTGTTTGAAAATGTGTGATGGTGCTACCCGCAGGTAGGCTAAAATGCAGATTTGCCACCCTCGGGTGGGCTTAGAAAACATGATGTTGCCACTATCTAGTGGGCTTAAAACAAACAGTCAATGCATTGTCCCAATTCAAATAACTCAACCTTCACCCACAGGCATTCAAGGCAGTTATATCACATAAGCACATAGCCTCATGGCAAGCATGCTATCATGGCAACACTCACACGCATGCAAGGATGCTAAAGCATAAAACTCACCTAGTACTCCAAGCCAAAACAGGAACCAATTAGAAATCATGCATGGATCCTAAGTATACAGAATGCCTAATGCAACACATGCAAAATGCAACTATAGCAGGCTCGGCTATTCTAAATGGCATATGAAATGCTACAGCTAACATGTATTCAATTTGGAATTTGAAATACGAATGCAGTTTGTATGATGCGCCGAGCCCGGTGCATGCAAAACAGATGAATGATGCAAACATGCTGTCATACTGTATGCTAATTGAAATATGCCCTATATCTAACCATCATAAGCGGATAAATAAAAGGGAGAAAGACGTGGGGTTGGAAGACATACATCACACTCACACACCCTTATTACATTTGTGCCCTCGCGCAGAGGGTCCGAATAAATATACAGTCCGAAATATACAGTCCAAAAATAATGTACAGATTTCTAATTAATTAACAATTAACTAAGAAAATAAACTGGCGCGCAGCCAGGGAGCTGCCTTGCTATGATGAATAGTGCCTGGGCTGCCTCGGCGGAAATCCACCGGGATGCCCTGATTAGCCTCTGTTTGCAGTGTTTCTCGAAATGCGCGCCAGACTCCGAAAGTTGCTAATCTCTGAATTTTGCTGCAACAGAGAGCAGGAAAAGGGCACAGCAGTGTATTTCACAAATATATGCATGCCTCGATCCTCGTGCCACCAATCACGCATACCGATGCATGATGGCCGAGGAGTCGAATTGCACAACTCAATATAGGATGAATGCAGATGAATGCTAAAACAACACTTAACTCCCTCATGGATAATCCGGAGTGTCGGTGACTTGGGAATTGAGACCCGTTCCGTTACTCGGAGTACGAAACGTGCCTCGTTTCCCGTGCAATATGCATGATATGATGCATGAAATGCAACTAACATACAACCTAGCATGCACGATGCTATGAGAATGAGATGCCTCGAAATGCGTGCCCACTGGCACGCGAACCGAGGTGATGACATAAAGGCACGAAATGCAATGATGGGCTTACACCAACATGAGAAGGCCTCAGCCACACACATACGGGATGCCGGAATGATAAAAATGAGGTGCCTCGAAGTGCGTGCTCACGGGCACGCAAACTGAGACGATGATGAAATACAAATCGAATAAAACAGAGGGCCTCAAAATACGTGCCCACGGGCACGCAAACCGAGACAGAGGCATACGCAATGCAAACCGGATAAAACAGAATGTCTCGAAATGCGTGCACACGGGCACGCAAACCGAGGCGGAGGCATACGCAATGCCAATCGGATAAAACAGAATGTCTCGAAATGCGTGCACACGGGCACGCAAACCGAGGCGAGGCATACGCAATGCCAAGCGGATAAAACAGAATGTCTCGAAATGCGTGCACACGGGCACGCAAACCGAGGCAGAGATGTGAAGTGCAAATCGGATAAAACCGAAGTGCCTCAAAATGCGTGCACACGGGCACGCAAACCGAGGCGATGGCACAAAGCATGAAAATGCAAATTGGGCTTACGCCAACATGAGAGGGCCTCAACCACACTCACATAGGCTGCCGTCGGATAAAAAACAAAGCTGCCTTGAAATGCGTGCCCGCGGGCACGCAAACCGAGGAATGCATGAAATGGCATACGGAATGTAGTGATGGGCTTACGCCAACATGAGAGAGCCTCGGCCGCACTCACATAGGCTGCCAGCGGATAAAAAAAAAGTGCCTCGAAATGCGTGCACACGGGCACACAAACCGAGGCAATGCATTAAAGCATAAAATGACATGGAAAATGATATGCAAACATGCAAAACAAAATTCAGCCACTAAATAAAGGGGAAAACAGCCCCGAAATGATGCGAAACGACAATCAACGCATGAAATCAACCCGAAATGCAATTCTAAGTGCCCGAAATGGCCTATAGCCATGCTAAACATGCACAATTGACATATGACAGCAAAAACAGTAGATAGGCAGTCCCAAAAATGGCATTTTTTCAGTACAAAACAAGGCAAAATTATGATCACAAGTATGGCAACAATAGCTTGCAAAAATACGGAAAAAGAGATGAATTACAAAGCAAGTGATATCTACAATGCTCAAACCCAAAAAAAACAGTTCTACAACATTAAAGAGGGGCCAAAAATATGCACATTATCAAGAGATGACAACCTCTAAATCAGTATGTATATATGCTAAACATAGCATGCAAAATAAGGGCCAAAAGAGGGTTATAAAGAGAGGTACCAAATGGATGCACCAAACCACTTAAGACCCTTGACAAAAAGTGTAGAATAGACCAAAACAAGACACTCTCTAAGCCTTATGGAGGCTCAAAACAGTAGCTAAACAAGTCTAACAAAGCATGCAAATTTACGGAAAAATTAAAGGATTTCAAAGGAAGTACCAAAAATATACACCAAATGTCTTAAGACCCTAAACAAAACATGACAAGGAGACAAAACTAAGGCTATTTCTAAGCCTGATGAAGGCTGAAATCCGGAGCCAAATAAGTCTAACAAAGCATGCAAAATAATGAACCAAAGAGAGGTCTTGAGACAAGTAGTATATAGAAAATTCAAACAGCAAAATTTCCTTCTACAACATTTAAGAGGAGCCTAAAATATGTATATTTACAGTAGATGGAAACCTCAAAATCAGCATAAAATCATGCTAGAAATGCCATGCAAAATAGGGCCACCAAAAGGGCTACAATGAAAAGTATGTAAAGCATTCACCAAATAGCCAAACATTCTTGATGAAACATGTAAAGGGGGTCAAAATAAGACCCATTTCAGTTCTGACCAAGGGCCAAAACCAAAAACACAAAGGGCTACAAAACCATGCAAAAATCAAGGCCTAAAGAGGATTATAAAGGGAGATGGTACAAGCTTTCACCAAACATGGTTGAGCCCTTCTTCAATGTTGAAGAGGGGCTCAAAATAAGCACTTCATCAGTTCATGGCAGCCACGAAATCAGATCATACATAGGCTAGAACTTTGATGCAAGAAATGAGCTAGAAAGAGGGAAATGACCACTCACCCTTGTAGACAAGTCTTGGATGCTTCTTTGCTTGAGAAGTGGTGCCTCCTAGCTGCTAGAAAGCTTCCTTAGCTGCTGGAAATGGATTGGTGGTGGTTGTGCTTGAAGATGATGAAGAAATGGCCTAGAACCTTGAAGCTTTTTAGGGTTTTGGCTATGGAAAATGGAAGCTTTTGAATATCCAAGGCTCAAAGATTTTTTTTCTCCTCTCAAATGAGGTTCGGCAGCTGCTGGAAAATAGACAAGAAAAGAGGGACTAAAAGGAGGGCCAAAGGGTTAGAAATATCTTTCCCAAAATATCTAGATATTTTGAGGGCAAACAAAAAGATTTTGTTCGGCCACGAAGTGGGCATCTGAGACCGCAGTGTTCCTCGGAATGATGGAACAGAGGTACCTGCCAAAAATGAACAGACATCGATGCAAAACGAAAGCTCGGGGACCAAAACCGCGCGGGGTCCCGAAAATGGGCTGCCGGGCACCGGAAGTGGTGTTCGGCTGCGAAGTGGGTATCAGAGACCCCAGTGTCCCTCGGAAGGACCAAACAGAGGTGTCTGCCAAAAATGAACAGACATCGATGCAAAATGAAAGCTCGGGGCCTAAACCGCGAAGTTCGGGGTCCCGAAAAATGGGCTATGAGCACCGAAAGTGGCGTTCGGCCACGAAGTGGGTATCAGAGACCCCAGTGTCCCTCGGAAGGACCAAACAGAGGTGTCTGCCAAAAATGAACAGACATCGATGCAAAATGAATGCTCGGGGCCAAAACCGCGCGGTTCGGGATCCCGAAAATGGGCTGCCGGGCACCGGAAGTGGTGTTCGGCTGCGAAGTGGGTTTCTGAGCCCCCAGTGTCCCTTAAATGGGAGTAAATGAGATGCATGCCAAAAACCGGAGAAATCGGAGATGGTTGGGCGGTCCCGAACCGAGGCACACGGCCTAACGGCTCCGAAAACCGGGAACCGGGCTCCGAAATGGGAAAAATGGCCTACGGCCACGAAAAGTAGCCCACGGCCACTGAGAGATAGTCTACAGGACCACTCCCTTCCCGCGGGAAAGAAAATGGAGAAAACTGAGTCTGGTTCGCAAACCGAGACAAGGCACAGAAGAGAATTCGGAAGTCCGGAGGCAGGGCACACGGCCGCGACTCTGAGACTTCTGAACGAGCACAATATGCATCATCACCGAGCGCTCAATCGGTGACGTCTGAGTCTTAAGGTCGGTCAAAAATGGGGTGTCTACAGTTGCCCCTCTTTGACAGAACTCGGAAGTCACAACAATGACGGGAGTGAATGTCAAAGCCCAGAGACGACCCATTTTTGACAAGGCCGAAGACTTAGACAATCATACAAGATGAACAGATAAATGTATGCCCGCAGGCGTGCCTTCAGGCAAAAAGGGGGCAAAATGCAAATGATATGCAGAAAGATTTTGATAATTGGACTTACACGCTACGCGAAGCCGGTTTGAAGATTGGACTTACACGCTACGCGAAGCCGGGCATTACTCATGATCATGCGAAGAGAGCTATAATGAAGCAATTATGCAAAATAAATACAACATTTTAAGCGAATGCTATGCAAGCAAGTAAACTCGAGCCAAACTACATCTCATGCAGAAAGGATGAAAGAGAATTAAGCAATTCTCACGGTTTCTCACGCGGAGAAGGCTAAAAGTGACTACCGAGAATACCCGGAGTCTCAAGCACAACATCTCTCAGTGTATCGTACACAGGAGAGGAAAGAGTAACACTTCTCAGCGTAGTACACGCGAGAGAAGAAATAAAATTTCTCAGCGTATCACACGCAAGAGAAGAAGGGCAGACCTCTCAGCATATCACATGCAAGAGAGGGGAAGATCATCTCTCAGCGTATCACACGCAAGAGAGAAAAAGGTAAATTTCTCAGCGTATCACACGCATAAGAAGGAAGACAGACCTCTCAGCATATCACATGCAAGAGAGGGAAAGAAGCATCTCTCAGCGTATCACACGCAAGAGAGGAAAGGTGAATTTCTCAGCGTATCACACGCATAAGAAGGAAGACAGACCTCTCAGCATATCACATGCAAGAGAGGGAAGGAAGCATCTCTCAGCGTATCACACGCAAGAGAGGAAAGGTGAATTTCTCAGCGTATCATACGCATAAGAAGGAAGATAGACCTCTCAGCATATCACATGCAAGAGAGGGAAGGAAGCATCTCTCAGCGTATCACACGCAAGAGAGGAAAGGTGAATTTCTCAGCGTATCATACGCATAAGAAGGAAGATAGACCTCTCAGCATATCACATGCAAGAGAGGGAAGGAAGCATCTCTCAGCGTATCACACGCAAGAGAGGAAAGGTGAATTTCTCAGCGTATCACACGCATAAGAAGGAAGACAGACCTCTCAGCATATCACATGCAAGAGAGGAAATGAAGCATCTCTCAGCGTATCACACGCAAGAGAGGAAAGGTAAATTTCTCAGCGTATCACACGCAAGAGAAAACAGGAAGCATCTCTCAGCGTATCACACGCAAGAGAGGAAAGATCAACAATGCGAGTGAAAAAGGTGCATAACAATGCAGGTAAAGTGTGCATAACAATGCAACGAATGGGCATAACAATGCTAGTGGATGTGCATAACAATGCAAGGGAAAAAGGTGCATAACAATGCTAGATAGATGTGTATAACAATGCAACGAATGGGCATAACAATGCTAGATAGATGTGCATAACAATGCAACGAATGGGCATAACAATGCTAGATAGATGTGCATAACAATGCAACGAATGAGCATAGTGTGATTGATACACGAAGTGAGCAGAGTATGATAGATATACTAAAGGTGAACACAAAGCGTGATAGATGCACTATGTGAACAAGTGTGATTGATACACTAAAGGTGTGTGATGGATACACAAAAAGTGAATATGTGCGTGATAGATACACAAAATGGATGAAGTGTGATTGATACACTAAAGTGAAGAGAGTGTGAGTGACACACTAAGTGAAAATGTGTGTGATAGATACACGAAATGAATGAAGTGTGATTGATACACTAAAGTGAAGAGAGTGTGAGTGACACACTAAGTGAAAATGTGTGTGATAGATACACAAAATGAATAAAGTGTGATTGATACACTAAAGCAAATGAAGTGTGTTAGATACACTGAGTGAAGCAAATAAAGTGTGATTGATACACTAAAGAATGATCTTAAACGGAACTTCTTTGAATGAACCGTACATACAATATCGTGCATGACTGAGAAAGAAACTTGACAGGTACAATGCATTACAATGCATGATGCTTAAGGAAAGCAATAAATGGACAAAGCGGCGCTTTAGAAAGCACCTCATGAGGTGAGTGGCGGTGAACCGCTCTACTCTGATGGGGATCTCCCCTCGTGCTCTTCGAACACTTTACCTTGAACACACAGCACAAAGGCTCTGGAATGCTAACAAGTAACAATATCTGCATGTAGGAGCCACGGCTGCCGCTTGTTTTCCTGATCATACTCACAACTTTCCCTATTCTCCAACGGGGTGACAGACTAGGTTGGTCCAGTATCCAGAATTGAGGTGCACACATGCTATCTCAACCTATGGGGCTTCCATATAGATTTCAAGCCGAGGGCGCGCCTCTGGGTATTTAAACCAGACTTTAGTCTCGGAAATCCGAACCTTTGCGTTCTAGGCCACGGCCATTCGAACTCTAATTTCCACCGTCGCAGTTGGTCTCCTAGGAACTCATCGCAAACACGGCCAAGATGCCTCTGGCAGGGAATGGTACTCAAGGAGAGCACTCCTGATCGCCATTCTGGCTTGAAGTAGACTTGATTTTGAGCTTGAGGTAGAGGCACACTCATACGTCGGAACATTGGCAAGACCTGAAGAGGTACACACGGGATGCAATCTCGGAACTTACTGAAGTTGGAGCAAACTCAGATGCCCGACATTTTCCTCTTTTGCTTTTGCTTTGCAGTCCGGAACACATAGCTTCAATAGGTCCTGGTTTTACTGTTCACACTTAACGGGGTGGGCCCTGCGGTTTTATGAAAGAACAAATATTGTTTTGCACAAATGTGGAGAACGACACGGCACTCGGAGCACAAAACAATTTTTGAAATTTGAGAGTGAGCAAAGTTCTCAACGGGTATTGAGCCTACGACTGAACACAGTGCACTACGACTCAACAATGGAAAACAAAAGGCAACAACCTAGACACACGAGTAACACTCGAACGACCAAAACAAAATGAGATAAAACAAAAGACACGACACTCAGACGTGCACAGGGAGCCTGTTTCACCAGGTGTGTTTCCCACCATTTCTATTTGTGGTTCTCACATCACTCGGCCCTCAAGCTCTGTTTTTCTGAAAAAGCCCTTTTCTCACTTTTTCTCTCATCGCACATCTCTCTATTCTTCAATCTCTCATTTTTCATCCCTCCCCTGGGTGGTTGATAGATAAACACAAGTTGTGGACTCGTGCCCCTAGCATTCTGCTAGATTCTTCTTTTCTGCTCACAACAGTGAGTTTCTCCCACAGAGGGGTGTGCTGCAACAGGATGTGTAGTAAATCTGCAGCTGACATCGATTGATGATGCTTTGCTGGGGAGTTTGGACGTAATCAGATCTGTCCAGATGAGGAAGTGGAACATCTTGATCCATTCTAGTTTGTGCTTCGCACTTGGCTTGATACCTCGCTGCTTGGAGGGTGAGAGAGCCTTTTCGACCATTTTGTTGTCACCTTCAGTTGTGCCTTCTTCTGGCAGGTAAAGTGCCCTTCTTGGCGAGTATGTTGATAAAGGGGGAAAGACAGAACTCCTGACCCAACTGTGCCCCTAGTTCATCATTCTGACCATTTTTTATTTTTGCTTTCTAAAAAAATTTGGCCAAAATGGGAGTTAGATTAACATGCTTGTTCGATTTTTGATTTGAAATCATGCAAGTCAGGCTATGAGTACTGAAAATTTTCCTTTTTTGGGTCCAAGAAATGGTTCAGTTTTTTGGAAAAGATGGAACAATTTTCGAGAGAACTAGTCAGCCTCAGTAAAAATTCTCAAAATCTATTTTTGCAAACGGCCACTGCTCAACGAGCATAGAACCCACTCTCGAGATGCACAACCTCGGACCCAAAGGAAAACTGTCTCGTGCTTGAAGAGGGCTGCATGGCAACGGAAAGGTGCCCCTTGTTTGAACGGCACCGCGGCGCATTGAATGGCAACGGAAAGTTGCCCCTTGTTTGAACGGCACCGCAGCGCGTTGAATGGCAACGAAGAGTTGCCCCTTGTTTGAATGATGCCGCAGCGCATTGTAGTCAGTCCTCGGAGCGACGAACACAACCAGTCTCTCGGATACAGAGGAGGCAAAGATGATCAAAACTATCACATGGACATAATTGAATTTGAATTGTTTTACGGCTGGACTTCAGAATGAAGTTGCCTACGTATCCCAAAGATGGGAATCAAGCCTTACGTAGTTCGGGGTTGAGGTACACTCGGGTATTTAACCTCTCCTTTTTATGCTCTAACTTTTGCCAAGGCGCCCATTGCAGGTTTTCAACCTTGCGAGCTTTGTTCTTCTTTTTTTTTTTCTTTCATTCTTTTCTCTTTTTTTTTCTTTTCTTCTTTTTTTGTTTGTTTTTTTTCATTCTTTTTTGTATTTTTCTCTTCTTTTTTTGTTTGTTTTTTGTATATATTTTTTTTGTCTCGCTCTAACTTTTGCCTGGGTCGCCCTTTCGGGTTTTCGGCCCAGCGAGCCTCTCAAAGGGTAAAAGTGTAACAGTCCATGCCAAATGGTTTTGAGATTGAAGTCTATATCCAGGAATGCTGCTGTATTGATTGCAAAAGGATCCATCTTTGGCTCTTCGAGCACATCGGATATTTTTTGCCCCTAGTTCGAGGGTACTGCTGTTCTAGCTTTGCAAGCTTTCTGATGGGTCTGACCTTCTTGATCTGACTTTGGTGCCTCTTGTTCGAGGGCTGCTTCAATCTGGCCACACAGGCCTACATTGTAGTGACCGTTGAACATTCTGAATTCAAGTTCAAGGTTTGAAGCAAAGGGGTGAGTCTCGAGGCTGAGAGCGATCCTAAGCTGCACAATCTCAAGAGCGATTCCACACATGTCTTCGCAGGACCGCGCAAAACATTTTTTGAAAGTTTTTAAGAAAGCGACAAATCGCTCGCGCTGAAGACAGTGTAGGACCAATCTGGATCAAAGCTAGGGTCCTTCTCAGTACTCACACTAACAAGCATGATTTCATTCATTAAGGGCTTAGCACGCCTCTCTTTCTCTCAATTGATCAAAATTTTGCAAACCCGAGGAATTCCTTCCTCTTGTTTTCACCGCAGTGTTCAAAAAAAGTTTTGAAAAACTCAGGTCATTACAATGACTTCAAGGCACAAGAGAGCAGGTGGAATGCACTGCCATTTCATTCAAATCCCGGTACAACTAGCACACGGCAGAAGCAAATGTGAGAGCGTGAAAATCACTGCTGTTTCATTCAAAGTCTGGCGGCATAACTGGCTCCCCGGCAGAAACAGACTCAAAACAAAAAAAAAAGACAAACACGAAACAAAATGGTGACGCCCGAGGTAACACCCCCGGAATCACCCGACTCCTATACAACAGACTGACTCGATACAACAAGACAGACCCAAAACAAAAGAGACAGACTCAAAACAAAAGACAGACTCAAAACAAAACAACAAAACTGACCCAATACCCAAGTCAGAAAGCAATTATCAGCACTTGTACATTGCTCAAAACAGTGCATGCCATTCACCATAGCTGGGGTAATCTGAGCGCCATCCGCAGGTGGTTCATCCCCCAATCACATCACATTATCCCCCACAAGTTCACTGGTCAAGTGCCGATAGACTTTGTAGGACTCGGTGCAAGGACGACTCTATTGTCGATCAGATCTTGTATTTCGTGGCGAAGACGAAAGCACATGTCAGTGTCATGGCCAGCTCGCTGATGGAAGGCACAGTAGTCGGCTGGGTTGTGTGAGAGAGGGAGGTTCTTTGGTAGTGGCTGCGGCTCCAGGGGCTTCAGATGCCCTTTCTTGATCAAAACCCCCAGAACTTTGGATAGGGGCATGTATAGTGGAGTGAACACCCTTTGGCCCTGAGGTGGGTTTTTGGCTATTTGCGAGCTAGCTCCGGATGCACCGATAAAAGGGGTGGCCGTTTTTTGTGTGGTGGTGGTAACCATGCCCACGTCTGAAGCTCTGGCATTTTCAGCACTACTTATGCCTGCATTTGCGTTACGGTTGAAGGTCCTCCTGGGTTGCTCCCTGTCGCTGTCAATCAAGCCCTGTTTCATAGCATCCTCAATTTGTACCCCCATCTCATGCAAATCTGAAAAGGTAGGGAAGGGGAGCACGATCATCTTTTGCATCAGCTTGGGTTGGAGGTTGCGCACAACCATCCTTATCTGGTCTTTATCAGTGGGCCTTAAAGTCATCATTGATGCCTTCGCCCTCCACCGCATCACAAAATTCGAGAAACTCTCCTCGGGCTCTTGCCTTGTTGTCTCAAGATCACGGGTTGTGATCTCGATCTGAGTGTTATAAGAGTATTGCGCGACGAAGGCCTCGGCCATCTCCTCCCAGCTTTGTTTCATTGAATCCTCTAATTTGGCGTACCAGATGACCGCAATACCCGACAGGGTCCTACCAAAAAGGGAGAGCTTCTGTAGTCTTGTCAAGCCCATCGGGCGCAGAACATCTGAAAACAAACTCAGGTGGACCATGGGATCTCCTGACCCGTCAAAACGGTCGATGTGAGGCATCTTGAACCTGTCCGGCAGTGTCACAGCTGCGTCGGTGTACCCGTCCTCAATGTCCGGGATGGACTTTACCCCCTGGGATTTCTTAAACATCTTCTCAAGTTTGCTCAATTTTAACGCTGTAGGGTCGACCTCGAACTCGAAGGGAGAGTCCGGCAGATTGGTAGGCGCTTTGGATAGCTGGGGTAAAATTGGGGGCGGAGCTGGCCCTGTTGGAAAGCCTGTATCCTCTTGGACATTTTGGACATTTGGCGTCTCCTCGGGTATCAGAACCCTTGGTGGGGGAGGAGCCTGATGCGAAGCAGATGCCTCGGCTTGCTGCTGTAGCTTGGTTATTAGCTCTGCCTGTTGGGCCATGATCACAGTCTGTTGCTTGGCGAATTCCGCTTGGCGGACAGCATCTTGCTGCATGAGTTTCATACTTTCTTGCATCTGGCGCATCATTGCCTCCATTCCTGATGTGTTCTGCTGATCCATCTAACTGACTGGTATCTATCCCTGCAGTAGAAATTGAGACCTCAGCCTGACTGTTTGCTGGTGGGGCGGATAAGGGCCACTGATCTGGTAACTGCTGAACTGGTGATCTGTGCCTGACTGGTCCTTTTCACCCTGCCTCTGATAAAGGAACACTGATTGCCCTTGAACTGAATCTCTGACCCGACAAAGTCTATCAGTACAAGTCTAATGATCCTCGGGGGATATTGGAGCCTTCTGAAGCTATGGTTCCCAAGACTACCTAGCAAAAGAGAAAACAGACAGCATCTCAGCCTGATTTCACCTGAACAGATGCGAGCATAGTTGAATGAGTGTGCCCTCTCCTGAATTCTGCCCCAAAATTCTGCCTGTAAACTGCTACCCTCAGGTAAACTGAATCCCACCAAATACTGATGCCCGCAGGCCTGATACCCAAAATACTGAATTGGTGCCCGCAGGCCTGATGCTCAAACTCGCAAACTGATACATGCATTCCCTGTAGAGACGCACTCTAACAAGCACATAACAGATAAGTGAGAGCCAGAACACCCCTATGTTGGGGTAGGGTTTCCCTGTCCTATTTTGTCAGGAGCTAGGGTTTCACTATGCACGCAGCGGCTTCAAACAACCTATAAACGGGTAAGCAACCTGTCCTAGTTTGGAATGGTCACTATGGATCCGAATATGCACTAGGTCGAATGGTAAAAGGGTGCCCCGGTAAAACCGGGGTTTGTGTTCCCATGCTGTCAGAGCCCAGAGCCGATCAGCCTTATGGACATGCCTTGACAAGACAAGCCTCCGGCAAATCGTTCGGGAATGGCATATGGCAAACACGGTGTCCTAGGCGCACCAATGCAAATGCAATGCAAAGAAACACACAAGTGTAGTCAAAAGCAGATATCATGAGTTCGAGTCAAGTTCTCTAAATCCCCAGCAGAGTCGCCAGAAACTGTAACAAGCCCGCGAGGGACCTCGCTACAGTTCGGACTCGATTTTGTTGCGGTTCTAAATCTCGAACCAAAGAGTCCAAATCCGGCAAATCGTTTTGAGAAAAAACTGATTTTTTGAAAGAAGTGCCAAACATGGACTGCTTTGCCAGATAACAGAGTCGCCACCTAAATATTTTTTAAATGGGAAATTTAGGAAACCCTAACTCAGTGCCAAAGGCCACGTGTCCGTCATCACCAAAGTTGGCTCGGGAACTCGGGTACGATTGGGGAAGGTCACATCGTGAGCACCCCCGCTCGCCCGGTCAAAGACCGGCCTCTACTAACCATGATATCTGTTTTTGAAAACTTTGTGAGTTCTTATTCCGATTATTAGCCTAGGATTACTATGTGATGCTCGCAGCAAACAAGTATAGACTGGGCCGTCTGAATTGGAACAAAACATTTCATGTTTGTTTGTTTGAAAATTGTGTGATGGTGCTACCCGCAGGTAGGCTAAAATGCGGATTTGCCACCCTCGGGTGGGCTTAGAAAACATGATGTTGCCACTATCTAGTGGGCTTAAAACAAACAGTCAATGCATTGTCCCAATTCAAATAACTCAACCTTCACCCACAGGCATTCAAGGCAGTTATATCACATAAGCACATAGCCTCATGGCAAGCATGCTATCATGGCAACACTCACACGCATGCAAGGATGCTAAAGCATAAAACTCACCTAGTACTCCAAGCCAAAACAGGAAGCATTAGAAATCATGCATGATCCTAAGTATACAGAATGCCTAATGCAACACATGCAAAATGCAACTATAGCAGGCTCGGCTATTCTAAAATGGCATATGAAATGCTACACTACATGTATTCAATTTGGAATTGAAATACAATGCAGTTTGTATGATGCGCCGAGCCCGGTGCATGCAAAACAGATGAATGATGCAAACATGCTGTCATACTGTATGCTAATTGAAATATGCCCTATATCTAACCATCATAAGCGGATAAATAAAAGGGAGAAAGACGTGGGGTTGGAAGACATACATCACACTCACACACCCTTATTACATTTGTGCCCTCGCGCAGAGGGTCCGAATAAATATACAGTCCGAAATATACAGTCCAAAATAATGTACAGATTTCTAATTAATTAACAATTAACTAAGAAAAACAGTAAACTGGCGCGCAGGCCAGGGAGCTGCCTTGCTATGATGAATAGTTGCCGGGCTGCCTCGGGCGGAAATCCACCGGGATGCCCTGATTAGCCTCTGTTTGCAGTGTTTCTCGAAATGGCGCCAGACTCCGAAAGTTGCTAATCTCTGAATTTTGCTGCAACAGAGAGCAGGAAAAGGGCACAGCAAGTGTATTTCACAAATATATGCATGCCTCGATCCTCGTGCCACCAATCACGCATACCGATGCATGATGGCCGAGGAGTCGAATTGCACAACTCAATATAGGGATGAATGCAGATGAATGCTAAAACAACACTTAACTCCCTCATGGATAATCCGGAGTGTCGGTGACTTGGGAATTGAGACCCGTTCCGTTACTCGGAGTACGAAACGTGCCTCGTTTCCCGTGCAATATGCATGATATGCATGAAATGCAACTAACATACAACCTAGCATGCACGATGCTATGAGAATGAGATGCCTCGAAATGCGTGCCCACTGGCACGCGAACCGAGGTGATGACATAAAGGCACGAAATGCAATGATGGGCTTACACCAACATGAGAAGGCCTCAGCCACACTCATACGGGATGCCGGAATGATAAAAATGAGGTGCCTCGAAGTGCGTGCTCACGGGCACGCAAACTGAGATGATGATGAAATACAAATCGATAAAACAGAGGGCCTCGAAATACGTGCCCACGGGCACGCAAACCGAGGCAGAGGCATACGCAATGCAAACCGGATAAAACAGAATGTCTCGAAATGCGTGCACACGGGCACGCAAACCGAGGCGGAGGCATACGCAATGCCAATCGGATAAAACAGAATGTCTCGAAATGCGTGCACACGGGCACGCAAACCGAGGCGGAGGCATACGCAATGCCAAGCGGATAAAACAGAATGTCTCGAAATGCGTGCACACGGGCACGCAAACCGAGGCAGAGATGTGAAGTGCAAATCGGATAAAACCGAAGTGCCTCAAAATGCGTGCACACGGGCACGCAAACCGAGGCGATGGCATACAAAGCATGAAAATGCAAATTGGGCTTACGCCAACATGAGAGGGCCTCAACCACACTCACATAGGCTGCCGTCGGATAAAAACAAAGCTGCCTTGAAATGCGTGCCCGCGGGCACGCAAACCGAGGAATGCATGAAATGGCATACGGAATGCAGTGATGGGCTTACGCCAACATGAGAGAGCCTCGGCCGCACTCACATAGGCTGCCAGCGGATAAAAAAAAAAGTGCCTCGAAATGCGTGCACACGGGCACACAAACCGAGGCAATGCATTAAAGCATAAAATGACATGGAAAATGATATGCAAACATGCAAAACAAAATTCAGCCACTAAATAAAGGGGAAAACAGCCCCGAAATGATGCGAAACGACAATCAACGCATGAAATCAACCCGAAATGCAATTCTAAGTGCCCGAAATGGCCTATAGCCATGCTAAACATGCACAATTGACATATGACAGCAAAAACAGTAGATAGGCAGTCCCAAAAATGGCATTTTTTCAGTACAAAACAAGGCAAAATTATGATCACAAGTATGGCAACAATAGCTTGCAAAAATACGGAAAAAGAGATGAATTACAAAGCAAGTGATATCTACAATGCTCAAACCCAAAAAAAACAGTTCTACAACATTAAAGAGGGGCCAAAAATATGCACATTATCAAGAGATGACAACCTCTAAATCAGTATGTATATATGCTAAACATAGCATGCAAAATAAGGGCCAAAAGAGGGTTATAAAGAGAGGTACCAAATGGATGCACCAAACCACTTAAGACCCTTGACAAAAAGTGTAGAATAGACCAAAAAAGACACTCTCTAAGCCTTATGGAGGCTCAAAACAGTAGCTAAACAAGTCTAACAAAGCATGCAAATTTACGGAAAATTAAAGGATTTCAAAGGAAGTACCAAAAATATACACCAAATGTCTTAAGACCCTAAACAAAACATGACAAGGAGACAAAACTAAGGCTATTTCTAAGCCTGATGAAGGCTGAAATCCGGAGCCAAATAAGTCTAACAAAGCATGCAAAATAATGAACCAAAGAGAGGTCTTGAGACAAGTAGTATATAGAAAATTCAAACAGCAAAATTTCCTTCTACAACATTTAAGAGGAGCCTAAAATATGTATATTTACAGTAGATGGAAACCTCAAAATCAGCATAAAATCATGCTAGAAATGCCATGCAAAATAGGGCCACCAAAAGGGCTACAATGAAAAGTATGTAAAGCATTCACCAAATAGCCAAACATTCTTGATGAAACATGTAAAGGGGGTCAAAATAAGACCCATTTCAGTTCTGACCAAGGGCCAAAACCAAAAACACAAAGGGCTACAAAACCATGCAAAAATCAAGGCCTAAAGAGGATTATAAAGGGAGATGGTACAAGCTTTCACCAAACATGGTTGAGCCCTTCTTCAATGTTGAAGAGGGGCTCAAAATAAGCACTTCATCAGTTCATGGCAGCCACGAAATCAGATCATACATAGGCTAGAACTTTGATGCAAGAAATGAGCTAGAAAGAGGGAAATGACCACACCTTGTAGACAAGTCTTGGATGCTTCTTTGCTTGAGAAGTGGTGCCTCCTAGCTGCTAGAAAGCTTCCTTAGCTGCTGGAAATGGATTGGTGGTGGTTGTGCTTGAAGATGATGAAGAAATGGCCTAGAACCTTGAAGCTTTTTAGGGTTTTGGCTATGGAAAATGGAAGCTTTTGAATATCCAAGGCTCAAAGATTTTTTTTCTCCTCTCAAATGAGGTTCGGCAGCTGCTGGAAAATAGACCAGAAAGAGGGACTAAAAGGAGGGCCAAAGGGTTAGAAATATCTTTCCCAAAATATCTAGATATTTTGAGGGAAATATCTAGATATTTTGAGGGCAAACAAAAAGATTTTGTTCGGCCACGAAGTGGGCATCTGAGACCGCAGTGTTCCTCGGAATGATGGAACAGAGGTACCTGCCAAAAATGAACAGACATCGATGCAAAACGAAAGCTCGGGGACCAAAACCGCGGGGGTCCCGAAAATGGGCTGCCGGGCACCGGAAAGTGGTGTTCGGCTGCGAAGTGGGTATCAGAGACCCCAGTGTCCCTCGGAAGGACCAAACAGAGGTGTCTGCCAAAAATGAACAGACATCGATGCAAAATGAAAGCTCGGGGCCTAAACCGCGAAGTTCGGGGTCCCGAAAAATGGGCTATGAGCACCGAAAGTGGCGTTCGGCCACGAAGTGGGTATCAGAGACCCCAGTGTCCCTCGGAAGGACCAAACAGAGGTGTCTGCCAAAAATGAACAGACATCGATGCAAAATGAATGCTCGGGGCCAAAACGCGCGGTTCGGGATCCCGAAAATGGGCTGCGGGCACCGGAAGTGGTGTTCGGCTGCGAAGTGGGTTTCTGAGCCCCCAGTGTCCCTTAAATGAGTAAAAGATGCATGCCAAAACCGGAGAAATCGGAGATGGTTGGGCGGTCCGAACCGAGGCACACGGCCTAACGGCTCCGAAAACCGGGAACCGGGCTCCGAAATGGGAAAAATGGCCTACGGCCACGAAAAGTAGCCACGGCCACTGAGAGATAGTCTACAGGACCACTCCCTTCCCGCGGGAAAGAAAAGGAGAAAACTGAGTCTGGTTCGCAAACCGAGACAAGGCACAGAAGAGAATTCGGAAGTCCGGAGGCAGGGCACACGGCCGCGACTCTGAGACTTCTGAACGAGCACAATATGCATCATCACCGAGCGCTCAATCGGTGACGTCTGAGTCTTAAGGTCGGTCAAAAATGGGTGTCTACAAGCGCATGATGTCAACGGGTTGATTGTCAAAAAGAGGGTGGTAAGGTTTTGAATCGTGTAGGGCCTGATATTGATGTGGGCCTTGTTAGGTCCCAGATGGGCTTCATGAGGAGTATTAGTAAGTCTATTGGGCCTTAACCAGGTTTGAATTTAGAAGTAGTGCTGGGTGAACCTCCATTGTTGGGCCTCTTCTTGGTACAAGGGGTGGGTTTTCTGAGTTACAGAAGGTGGGTCAGTTTATGGAGGTTGAGCCTTCTATCTTTGGGGATCATCTGGAGGCTGTGGACACAGAGGGTGGCTCACTTGAGTCGGTGGAGGAAGGCTTCTCTGGGAGCACCGTTGCCGTCGCCAATCAAGCCCAATCGAAGGCCAAACTTCAGCTCAGGGGCGGCATAAAGGGATGCAAGAATCCTCTTCCTGCGGAACTGTTTCAGGGGGCTGCGAGACCTCAAGGGCAGAGGAGCAGAAATCAATTGCCCTATACGAAGAAAGGAGCCACCCTTAAAGCTGCGATTGCAACATTTTCGTTGGCATCATCTTCAAAGTCAGATTCCAGCAGTGGGAGAATTATCCTTAATGAAGCCCAAGCATGTGTGCAGTTGGGTAAAGCCCTGGGTATTGACTTTGATACCCAGGAGGATGTGGTGCTTAGCAAAATTGCTGATTTGGAGAGGAACGACTTGGCAAGGATCGAGCAGAGGAGGAATCAACAGGGTAGGTAAGTCTTCTCAGTGCTTGGGGTTTGCTGGCGTTTTTTGTCATCTCTTATGCATATTTTGTCCTGGAATATTAGAGGTTTGGGGAGAGAGGTTAAAAGAAGGAAGATTCGGAAAGTTCTTAAGAGGAGAAAGTAGACATGGTGTTTTTTCAAGAAACTAAGAGAGAGGGTCATCATTCTGATATGGTGAGATCCATTTGGCCTTTTGATAGCTTTGATTTCCTGGAAGTAGGCGCGATTTGGCTCTGCTGGTGGTTCTTGTGTGTTTGGAATCCTGGAGTTTTTTTGCTTCAAGATTGTTGTTGTTCCAGGAACTTTATTGTGGTAGCTGGTAAAGTTAAATCTGGTTTTGATGGTGTGCTAGTCAATCTTTATGCTCCTAATGACGTTGTTAAGAGAAGAGAATTATGGGATTCGATTCTTAGGATCAAGCCTCTGTATCCTAAGCCCTGGTGCATCGGGGGTGATTTTAATGAGATTAGGTGTTTAAGTGAAAGAGTAGGTTGCTCCAGGAGAAGTGTGGGTATGCAGGATTTTAATGAGTTCATTGATAACCTTGAGGGGGTGGAGCTGCCTATGTTAGGGAGAAAATTCACGTGGAGCAATTCCAGGGAAATTGGTAATTGGAGTCGCATTGATAGGTTCATTCTTGATTCTGAGTGGCTTGTTGTCTTCAATTTTAAATGTTGGGGTTACCTAGGACTGTTTCTGATCATTGCCCTATTGTTTTGAAGGAGGATAATAGGGATTGGGGTCCTAAACCCTTTCGGTTTATGAATTGTTGGGTTCTCCATTCTGACTTTCTGCCTATGGCTGAAAAGGTTTGGCTTGAAGAAGGGTCTAAGGGGTGGGCTGGATATAAGTTGTTCAAAAAATTGGGTCGTTTAAAGAAGCATCTTAAGGAGTGGAATGTATCGGTGTTTGGCAACCTTTCATCCCAACTAAGTCTTGCTGAGGAGGAGTTCCATCAGTTGGACTTGCTAGCCGAGTCTAGAGAGTTATTGGTTGTTGAGAGGTCCAGAAGAGCTGAGTTGAAGGAGTTAATTTGGAAATTTAGTAAAAGGGTGGAGTGGTTTTGGCTCCAAAAATCCAGACAAGATTGGGCTCTTAAAGGTGATAAGAACACAAGGTTCTTCCATTTGATGGTTAAGTGTAGACAGAATATTAATCTCATTAATTCAGTGGTAGCTAATGGGGTGTTGGTTGATGATCCAGCAGCAGGAAACTAGAGATCTGGAATCACTTCAAGAATGCTTTTTCAGAATCTTGGAAGGTCAGGCCAAGAATAAGGGGTGTCTTTCAGACCTTAGCTGATTCCCAAGCTTCTGATCTTGAAAAGGAGTTCTCAGAGACCGAGGTGTGGAATGCTTTAAAGGCCTGTGATGGGAACAAGGCCCCTGGGCCAGATGGTTTTAATCTCTTGGCTATCAGGAAGTGTTGGAATTTTATGAAAGGGGATATCATGTTATTTTTCACAGAGTTTTTTGCTTCTGGGAAGCTGGCATCCGGTCTTTGTTCTTCTTTTATTGCTCTTATTCCTAAGAGTGATAATCCTAGTAGCCTTAATGAGTACAGACCGATCAGTCTTATTGGCTCCATGTACAAGATTCTGGCCAAAGTTCTATCTAATAGACTTAAGTCAGCTATTCCTTCTATTATTGGCCCTTCCCAGTCAGCTTTTTTGGGGGGGAGATTCATCATTGACGGGGTGCTTGTTGCAAACGAGGTGTTGGATTGGTGGCGAAGTAAAAAGAAGAGAGGTGTGATTATTAAAATCGACTTTGAAAAAGCGTATGATTGTGTTAATTGGAGTTTCTTGCTTAATATGATGGAGAGTTTTGAATTTGGTCATATATGGAGGAGTTGGATTCAAAACTGTGTTACTAATGCTAGAATTTCTGTCTTAGTCAATGGCAGCCCTACAAATGAGTTTATTGCTGAGCGGGGTCTTAGGCAAGGGGATCCTCTCTCCCCCTTTCTTTTTAATCTCGTTGTGGAGGGCCTTAATATTTTGATCTTGAGGGCTAGAGAGTTAGGACTCTTTAATGGGGCTGTTGTTGGGAATGATTTGATTAAGGTTTCACACCTTCAATTTGCGGATGACACCATCTTGTTCTGTGAGGCCAATATTGAGGAAATTCTTTGCATTAAAAGGCTGCTTAGATGTTTTGAAGTTGTGTCTGGCCTCAAGATCAACTACAGCAAAAGTATGGTTGTTGGAGTTGGTGTAGAGGAGGTCAGTCTGGACCAGTTTGCTGAAATTCTTAATTGCTCTAAAGGTGTGCTTCCTATTTCTTTTTTGGGTCTCCCTTTGGGTGTTAGTCCTAGATTCAAATCAACTTGGGCTCCTGTCGTCAGGAAGTTTAAAGTTAAGCTTGCCAGCTGGAAGAGAAGGCATCTGTCTTTTGGGGGAAGATTATCTTTGATCAAATCTGTGTTGAGCAATCTGCCCGTTTATTATTTATCCTTGTTCAAGTTACCTGAAGGTGTTGCTAAAGAACTTGATAGTATTCAGGCTTCCTTTTTGTGTGGGGGTTCTGATCTTAAGAATAAAATTCATATGGTTAAATGGCCTGAAGTTACTAAAGAATTGAGAGATGGTGGTCTTGGTATTAGACGGATTAGAGATGTGAATCTATGTCTTCTGGCTAAGTGGTGGTGGAGGTTTGGGTGCGTGGAGAAGGCTCTTTGGAAAGACATCATCTGCAGCAAATACAAGTATGAGCCAAAATCTTGGTTGCCTTCAACTGATTCCCAGTTAAGTGGCTCTAGAGTTTGAACTGACATTCTTTCAGCAGTTGTATCTAAGCCTATCTTCTTTGATTTTCTGCACTCTCATGTCAGAATTGATTTAGGAGATGGGAATAGATGTTCTTTTTGGAATGACCCTTGGACTAATGCTGGTTGTCTAAAGGTGGCTTTCCCTAGACTTTTTATGCTATCTCAGGATAAAGAGGCTTCTGTCTCTGTGATTTCGAGCAATAGGTCTTCTCCTAATGGATGGGTGTTAAACTTCAGAAGAAGACTCTATTCCTGGGAATCTGTAGATCTCTCTAACCTTATTCTTTTGCTCAACTCTGGCCCAGTGTTAAGACCTGGTGTTAAGGACAAATTGGTGTGGACTTTTGGTGCCTCAGAGGTGTACTCAGTTAAACTTGCTTATGATTGGATTTCCTGCACTGTCTGTCCAAGTGTTCAGGTGCCTAGGTTACTTTGGAAGGGCTTTTCTCCACCTAAAATGCAATTCATCTGTTGGTTGGCATGGAGAGGCAGACTCAAAACTTCTGTGTTTCTTCAGAATATTGGAGCTCTTGATCCCAGTGGTCCCTCTCTTTGCTGCTTTTGTAATTCCTGTGCTGAGAAGTGAGTCATGTTCTTCTTCATTGTCAATTTGCTTGGCGAATCTGGTCTGACTTGGTAGAATGGTGGAGTCTGGTGTGGGTTGTGCCTCATAATGTATCTCATGCTGGATTGGTGGAGTGGCTTTAAATTTAAGAAAGTGCTTCAAGCATGTGGGAAGCCTTGCCTTCTGTGGTTATGTGGTTTGTCTGGAAGGCCAGGAATGAGATTAGATTTCTGCTGGTTCAGTGTAACTGGTGCAAAGTCTGCGAGTCCATCAACTTCACATTCATTGTTTTGGTGAAGCATCATATAAAGGGTGTGGACTATTCAATTAATGATTTGCTGTATAACTTGGATTCCATCAGGGGGCTTTGAATTGTGGCTGCTTGTATACCCTCTGCTTCCTGCTGATGCTGTTTGCAGAGTTGCTCTGCTCTGCTGCTGCTGGAGCTGCTTCTCTGTCGGAGATGCAATGCTGCTGGTGCAACTCTGCTGCTGGTCTGCTGGGGTGTGCTGGGGTGAACTCTTGTTCTTCTGGTGTGTGGTTCTGCTTCTTCTGGTCTGCTGTGAGTGGTGATCTATGGTGAGTGGCTCTGGTCTGCTGTATGGCTGTGTAGAGTTGCCTTGCTGCTGCTGTTGTGTGCTTCTGTTGGCAGTGGCTATGCAGTGGCTTCTGGCTCTGGTCGGTTTATGGCTCTGTAGAGCTGCCTTGCTGCTGCTGTATTACTCTAAAGATTTGTGTTAGGGTGTTTTTGTTTGTCTCCTCTAGGGTGTTTTTGTCTGGTTGAACTCTTATCAACCAACCCTTGGCTTTGTTTGCTCTCTTTTGGGTGGCTTTCTTGTGTTCCCTTGTTTTTCCCTTTATTGATGTAAGATGTAAGGTTTCCTCCTTGGTTCTTATTCAATAAAGTTCTTTTCGCTGATCAAAAAAAAAAAAAAAAAACAAAAAAAAAAGGTCAAGATGAGTGAAGTTTCAAGTTCGAGTTATGAAATGACATTGGCATGTATTATAATCTAACATACTAACCACTATTTTGTGCGCAAAAAAAAAAAAATTAAAAGAAATTTTAAATCATTGAAATGAAATGTAATTACCTCTAACTTTAATGAAGAACATGTATTACTATTTAATTTAAATTTAAATTCAAATGGCAAAAAAATAGATGAATGAAATTTAAAATTTATAACTTCAATGAAGAACATGTACTAATATTTAATTTAAATTCAAATTAAAAAGAAACTTAAAATCATTGCAATGTAATTATCTTTAACTTTAGTGGAGAATATGTATCTCAAATTTTAATTCAAATTCAAATGGCTGGAAGACAACATCACGTGCACTGCACGTGCTCATTTACTAGTATTGTTAAAAAAAAAAGTCACTAATTGTTAATTTTCAGTGACAGTTTAAAAAATTTATCACAAAAATTTCACTAATTATATGTTTTAGCAACAGTTTAAAAAAAATCGTCACAAAAAAATATCACTAATTTTTAACTTTCAGCGACAGTTTGAAAAATTCATCACAAAAAATGTCACTAATTGTAAGTTTAGCGACAATTTATAAAAATAGTGACAAAAAAAAGTCACTAATTGTTAATTTTTAGTGACATGCAAAAAATCGTCACAAAAATTATTTTTATCGACGATTTTACTAGAACTTATTTTCAATTTGGCTTAATTGGAATTAAGTCCAACTATTATGACCTATTAATAGTTTACTCATCTGGTAATCATATCTTTCAAAATTACATTTATCATTTATTTTTTTTAAATAAATATAATTAAATTAAGAAAAATTATATATAAGTCCACTTTCTAGACCCAATGATGTGTAAGTAATATCATTGGCTGATGATTAGATGAGATAGAAGAGAGAGTGTTCTATTAGATATCTTAATTAATTGTTACATTATTAAATTTTAAAAGTGAGTATAATTTTTGATCTTGAATAACAATACTCTTAAATTAAACAATTATAATTATGATATGAACTTTAAATTTTTTTTTATTTTTTTTAATCAACGAAAAAGGAACAAACTTTATTGATCAAGTTGGTAAATACAAGATTTGAAATTACATCAATAAAGGAGGGAGGAATTCCCGTGACCAGCCATGCTTCTTTCAAACTGGAGAGAAACTACCCAAGCAAGACACCACAATCTTGAGCAATTGAAGCCGTGTCCCATAAGGTCTTTTGGAAGGGATAGAATTTAGACTAAAGAGGTCCAGTTGGTGAGCTGTGGGCTTACTTTGCATTTATTTTGGTGATTTGAATTGTTTATTGTGTATCACATCGAGAAGATTATTCATTTAAAAAGAGCACATGCAGTTGTACAAACATCACGTGCACTGCATGTATAAACTTTATTTTGGTAATTTGAATTGTTTATTGTGTACTGCACGTGCTCTTTCACAATCCTTTCTACAATCTTAAAAGCAAGCTATTAGTGATAGATAATAGTAAAAATCACATCTATTAGGATTGAAATACTCTCCATTACATAATCTTTGTGTGAGAAACTCCCTATAGTATCAACAATACGATAATGATACATGGAAGTATCATAATGTTCTTATTAATTTTCCCCAATCTCGTAGATTAAGAAAATGTAATTTATTTTGTGTCAATTGATTCTCTATAGTTATAAACAGATTGATCTCTTTTTTTTGAATTTTTAATTTTATGTCGGTTTAGTTTAATCTAATCTTTTTAATCCGATATCCGAATAAATGCCGACTTATTAAAAATTAGACAAGATCATGCACATCTCACATGGTCGATTTTTTTTTTAAAAAAATGATAAATTAACCACAACAATCATCTCCCCTTCTCCAACCAACTTGTCGCTCGGCCACCACTACACACCACCACTTCCACCAACCACTACCTCCAACAAAACCGCCCACCACCCCACCTCCGTCAAACCACTTCACCCCCAAACCACCCCTTCCTTAATTACTATCCCATCACTGGCAAACCAATCAACCCCATCCCTAGCACACCTCTATCACCTCCTCCCTCCTCCCCAACCCAATTAACCCAACTCAAGTTAACTAATTGAGTTTGAAGGGTATTCGAGGGATTTTACAATTTTGTCTCTAAAATGACGCTACATGTGCACAATGCCCATGAAAAAAATTTATAACAAATGTAATTGATAGGACTAAATTGAAAAACTAAAAAATTTGACTGTAAAATTGAACCAATTAAAACAAAAACAAAAAAAAAAACATACAAACAAACAAATTAATGCAAATAACATATTACAAAACCAACGGTTTAGCTTGCCTAAAGAAAATCAAACACACATATCATATACCCCAAAAACAACCCATAGAAAATAAAATTATTGAACCAAACCATTTTGAACCACACCACTAATTTTCATGCACTATAATTCTATGGAGCCATCTTAACCTAATCTACCACCGCCACCAACCTACCACCACTCTTCACATACTTTTTTTCATTATGCATGCCAATTTCATTAACCACACCACCACCACCACCATCATCATCATTCAGAATAAATCAAACCCTTTGCCCTTTGAAAACAACAAGATAAGAACTGTGTAGAAAGCTGGTTCAAAGTTAACCCAAAAACAATAAAGGAAGACAAAGAAAAAGAAAAGAAAAAAATGCAGGAGATCTAACAGTGACCAATGGAAATATGTCAAGGACGAAAACGACTCATCATTTGAACAGAATCAATGTGGGTTCAAAAGTAGAGAGAGAGAGAGAGAGAGTCATCTATGTTGCTTATGTATGTTATCATCATCAGCAGCAGGTTCTCTTTATTGGTTTTGTTTCACTTGTTTGCCCTTAGTTCTCCTCCTAACAAACGACACATCTTTGTCACAAATTAACATATCGAAAATGCTAGAGAGATAATGAAACAGTGTATCGCAAAAATATCTCGAAGTTGTCACGAGACGATCAGAGAAGTTTAGGATTGGCTGGCCAGTCAACCTGAAAAGTATTTACGACGATTTTGGTGAAAAAAATTTCATGGCCTGTAGTACAGTGCAAATTTTGCTATGCCAACTTCTCTATTTTACACTTTTTTTTTAAACTAGAAAAAAAAAAAAAATGCTTTGTGGTGTCGTCATCGCATCTGTGGACCATGGTCTTGGGGTAGCCGATTGCCGGCCAGATTTAACCTAACCCATATGAAGGGATTCGTTACAGAAGAGCTCGTCATCACATCTGTGGACCATGGTCATGGGGTAGCCGATTGCCGGCCAAATTTAACCTAACCCATAGAAAGGAATCCGCTACAGAAGAGCTCAGCATAAATCAGAATACAGTGTGAGATCTCAAATAGAGCTAGCTAAGAATCCAGTCATTTTTCTGACCCCAAGGATTCGAACTTAGGTCACTCCTATGGAGGGAATTGTTGTTGAATCCACACCATGTGAAGTTGTTTTTGGAAGTCAAGAATGGAGGCTACAGATCTGGGCTACAGATTTGTTGAAGATTTTCAAACCTAGGGTGATTGTGTTAATGGCTCTCTATTTATTTTTTGGTAGTTGGTTGTCGGCAAGCAGCTCTTCCGTTTGTGTATAAATGGGAAGAGCTGTGAGCTAAGTTTATCATCAGTGGAAAAAAAAAAAAAAACAAAAAAGAGTTGTGAAGAGTGTATCTGTGAGTTGAGTTGAGAGAGTGAGTTCCTCCTCCTCTGTTTTGTATTTGTTTTGGTTTATAGTGAAACTTTCTCTCTTTTTCCGTGGACGTAGGCATTGAGCCGAACTACGTAAATATTTGTGTCTCAGTTTTGTGTGATTGCTTGTTAATTATTTTTTGGTTGTCTTTAATCTCAAGAAGTGGTATCAGAACATGGTTATGTGTTCTTTGGAAAAACTGAGTGCGTTTGCCCAGAAATTAAAGTGGTCGAAATCCACTTTTGATCACACTAGATGAAAGCTCTCGATGAGACGAGCAAACAAAAAAAAAATCGCGTCGAAAAAGGATGTCGAAGGAGGCCGCATACGCCGCACGCGCCCCTAATGTCGTTCCCACACACCAGTGACCTACCGCACGTGCTTCACGCGCGAAACCAGTGAAGAAGACAATCTGATGTCAACAACTGACGTCATTAGGTTGACCCGCTCCGACCCGCGACCCGAACCGCTGACTAGCCGCTACCCAAAGCCGTTGACCTGAGCCGAGCCTCGTTGACCGAGCCGCTAACGTCAACTGACACCAGCCGAACCTGAGAAATGATCTGGTGCTTCTCAGCCGCTCCAGATTCTGCCGATGTGAACCGTTCAACCTGTTTTGGCTTGAACTGAGCCATTCTGAGTCCGTTTTTTACGATCCAATAGTGCTTTCCAACTATTTGGAATATTCTGGACACATGCGTATGGTCAAATTTTGCAAATCAGATTTCAAAATTTTGTAATTTTTATTTTAGCAATCCGAGGTTCTTTTCCGACTAATTTGACTAGTTCGGACACAATGACAAAGTCTAATTGTTCAGACATAGATCATTTTCTGTAGAGACAATTATTGATAGAGGAATCAATATCAACTTTGGGATCCATGATCAAGCTGAATGCTTCCAACTATGCAATTTCGAAGCCCAGAATGGAGGATGTCCTATACTGCCGAGATTTGTTTGACCCCATTGAGTTTAATGGAGTTAAACCAGCTGAGGAGAAGGATGAAGACTGAAAATAGAAGAACCGAAAGACCATCAGTCAGATTAGACAATGGATCGATCATAGTGTCTTCCACCATGTCGCCCAAGAGACTGATGCCTATGCTCTTTGGACAAAATTAGAAGGTATGTACCAGTTGAAGACTGTTCAAAATAAAGCCCTCCTAATGAGAAGGCTTGTAAATTTGAAACTGAAAGGCGATGTCTCTGTTACAGAACACACTAGTGAGTTTCAAAATCTGGTGAACCAACTAGCAACTGTCAAAATGGAGTTGGATGATGAGATACAGGCCCTATTGCTGCTCAGCTCCTTACCAAATAGTTGGGATGGTGTCCCTCAGCAACTTTGCACCTAAAGGAAAACTGACCACAAACATGGTCACTGATGCTTTATTAAGTGAAAAGTTAAGAAAGAAAGATATGGATGGAGATCAGTCTCATGCCCTCGTCACAGAAAATAAAGGTAGAGGCAGAGGCAGGGGAAGATGCAAAAGCAAAGGATGCAACAGAGGAAGATCTCAAGACAGAGGGAAGTCTAGAGAAAGTACAAGCCGGCTAAGGTTCATGTGTTACCATTGTAGCCAAGAGGGCACATAAAGAAATATTGATATGCCTTGAAGGGAGAACAAAAACAAGGCAATAGGCGGCCAAAGAATGAAGATGGGAACACTACAGTTACTGTCTCAGAGAATATTGCATTATTCTCTGTTGAAGAAGAAGATTGCCTCCATATGTTAGACAACGACACCAAGTGGGTGGTAGATACAGTAGCTTCCTACCTCACTGTAGACGTCCCCGAACGCCCCAGGAGGATGAGTCCATTCTGTTCATTTTGGGCTCACTACAGTTCGGACTCAAATTGTCACGGTTCTTAATCTGAACCAAAGAGTCCAAATCCGGCAAATCGTTTTGAGAAAACAGATTTTTAGAAAAGAAGTGCCAAACATGGACTGCTTTGCCAGATACAGAGTCGCCACCTAAATATTTTATTTTTAGGAAATTTAGGAAACCCTGACTCGTTACCTAAGGCCACGTATCCGTCATCACCAAAGTTGCCTCGGCTCGGGAACTTGGGTACGATTGGGGAAGGTCACTTCGTGAGCACCCCCGCTCGCCCGATCAAAGATCGGCCTCTACTAGCCATGATATCTAGTTTTGAAAACATTATGCGTTCTTATTCCGGTTATTAGCCTAGATTTACTATGTGATGCGCACAGCATACAAGTATAGACCGGGTCGCCTGAATTGGAACAAAACATTTCATGTTTGTTTTTGAAAGATGGTTTGCTACTTGCAAGTAGGCTTAAAATGCAGATTTTGCCACCCTCAGGTGGGTTTAGAAAAGATGGTTTTGCCACTATCTAGTGGGCTTAAAACTCGCAGTCGATGAATTGTTCCAATCCAAATAACCCAACCTTCACCCACAGGCATTCAGGCAGATATATCACATAAGCACATAGCCTCATAGTAAGCATGCTATCATGGCAGTCACTCACACACATGCAAGGATGCTAAAGCATAAAACTTACCGAGTACTCCAAGCCAAAACAAAAGCTATATTAGAAATCCATGCATGATCCTAACTATACAGAGATACCTAATGCAACACATGCAAAAATGCAACTATAGCAGGCTCGGCTATTCTAAAGATGGCATGTGAAATGCTACAACTAACAAGTATTCAACTCAGAATTGAAATACAATGCAGTTAGTATGATGCGCCGAGCCCGGTGCATGCAAGACAGATAAATGAATGCAAACATGCTATCATACTGTATGCTAATTGAAACATGCCCTAATCTAACCATCATAAGCTGGTAAATGAAAGGGAGAAAGACGTGGGGTTGGAAGACATACATCACATGCACGCACACTTATTACAACATTGCCCTCGCGCAGAGGGTCCAAATAAATAATACAGTCCCGAATGAATAATACAGTCCAAATAAGTACAAAACCCTAATTAATTAACAAATTAAACTAGGAAAGCGGATAAATTGGCATGCAAGCTATGGACCGCCTCAGCTCTGTTCCGAATGATGAATGATGCATGCTTGAGTTGCCTTGCGCGGAAATCCATTGCGATGCCACAATTAGCCTCTGTTTACAATTAAGCTCGGAATATTGCACGGAGCTCCAAAAGACTGCCGATTTCTGATTTGCTGCAACAGAGAGCAAGAAAGGGGCATGGCAAAGTATTTTCACACATGTATGCATACCTCGATCCTCGTGCCACCAACCACGTATCTCGATGCATGATGGCCGAGGAGTCGAATTGCACGACTCAATGTGAAATAAATGCACATATAAACACAACAAGACCGAGACTCTATCATGGTTAATCTGGAGTATCGATGACCGGGAATTGAGACACGTTCCGTCACTTGGAGTACGAAACGTCCCTCGTTTCCCGTGTTTGGGCTAACTCCTATCCCAAACACAATGCAATATGCATGACATGCATGAATGCAATCCTAACATACAACCTAGCATACGCAATGCTATGAGATGACATACACAATGCACGATGTAACATGGCATACACGATGCTCTAACATACAACCTAGCATACGCAATGCAAAGGGCTAAGATGACATACACAATGCATGATGGACTTACACCAACATGAGTGGACCTCAGCCACACTCATATCAGTAGCCATTAGATGAAAATGAGACAATCGAAATGCGTGCACACATGCACGCAAATCGAGGACCGAACCTAAGGCATCAAATGCCACTCTACCAAAGCATGGCAAGGGGTGCAATATGGCATACAAACTCACAAATTTCAGCACTGAAACATGATACTAAATGGCCCCGAATCATGGAAACATGGCACCCGATGCATAGATGAGCCCCGAAACTCAAACTAGGTACATGTATTGACTTATAGCTATACAAAGCATGCATTATTTGACTATGACACAAAGACAGAGCTAAGGCAGTCCCAAAACATGAACATTTCTAGTTCAAAGCATGACCAAAAGATGCTAGCATGATGGACTAAAATAGCATGCAATTTTGACTAGCAAACATGGGTTACATGGCATGTACATGAAGCAGGTGAGAACTCATCAAACCAGCAAAAATCAGTGAATAAAACATGCCAAAACATGCCCAAATAACCTCTGAAATGCAGCCAACACGTACACAAATGATGGGTTCTTTTAGAGGGCCATACAAGGGGTTATTAAGCACATGCAAGATAGACACTTAGCATGGCAAAATTAACTCTAAAAATCAAATATGATAGCCCTAAAACTCACCAAATTGGCCCTGAAATCAGTCAACAAAGCATGCAAGATAGGGCCTCTTTGGAAGGCCAAAAAAAATCATCAAGCAAAACAAGGTGAGAGGGGGTCACCCCCCTCTGCTTTTGGCCTTCAAGAAAACACCTAAGCCACTGAAAATCTTCTGGATTTCAGTGGCTAAGAGGCCAAGCCATGGCCAATGCAAGAGCTCTAATGTATAGCCCTAATCATGGAGAGATGAAGCATGCATAGGGGGAAGATGACCCCAAACAGAAAATAGACCTTAATCAAACATGAATATGATTTCAAAAAAAGACTTTTTTCAGTTTAGGTCGAGGTCCAAAAAGGCTTACAAATAAGGCTAATGTATCATGCAAAAACAGCCCTAAAAGAGAGATTGGACAAACATGGCAGTAAAAGGCCTCAAACAGCCAAGTTCCGTTCAACAAAGTTGAAGAGGGGCTCAAAGCAAGATACTTTACAGTTTATGAAAAACCTCGAATATGCTCACAAGTAAGGCTACAATATGATGCAAAAATGGCCCTAAAAAAGAGATAAAGGGTAAGGGGAAGTAGATGGCCTCAAATAGTAAAGAGCCTTTAAACAAAGTTGAATAGGGGCTCAAAATAAGATACTTTACAGTTTGGCTCGAAGCCCAAAAATACTCAAAAGCAAGGCTAATATATCATGCAAGAATAGCCCTAAAAGAGAGATAAAGGGAAAAGGGCAGCAGATGGCCTCAAACAGAGAAAAGTCCTTGATCAAACATGAAGATGAGCTTAAAATAAGACTATTTTCAGTTCAGGTCGAAGCCCAAAAATGCTAGAAAAAGGGACTAAGAGATGAAGCAAAATAGGGCTAGAAAAGGGGAAAAGAGGACTTACCCTTGTAGCACAACAATGCAGCAACTTTTGGTCCAAGAAGATGAGCTCCTAACCTCTGAAAATCAGCCTCAAGGTGTTGGAATGGAGGATGGAGGTGGTGGGCTATGAGTTGGTGTGTAAATGGTGCAAGAACAAGGGTGTTTTGAGGCTTGGATGAGGGAGCTATGGAGGTTTGTATGCAAAGGCTCCAGCTGGTTTTCTAACCCTTAGAAATGGAGGTGGGGTGCTGGTTATATAGAGGGAGAGGAGTGAAAGAAAAGGGGGGAAAAACCAATTCAAATTTCCCCCCAAAAGACAGACCCTCGGGCAGAGGATCTGGTGCAACACAGCTGGCACAGCTGGAATGCACCAGGAGGGAGAAACATGGCCGGCCAGGTGCAAAAGGTTCAGGTGGCCGGCCGGCCACCTCCCCTGGCCGACGACGGGTCAAAGGGTCAAGCAAAATTGCTGGCCGGCCACCCCAAAAGGTGGCCTCCCATGTGACAACACAGCTGTATGGTCAAAAACAGAAAATGTAACCAGGAGAGAGAAAAACCAACTTTTTAGAGGGGTTCAAAAGGGTCAGGAAGAATTGCTGGCCGGCCTACCCATATTGGTGGCCTCCCAGGTGTGTACAACACAATGGTGTGGTGGAAAGTCAGAAAAAGTGGCCCGGGGATGGGAAAAATCAGCTTTCTAGTGAAGAAAACGGGCGATGAAGAGCGATGAAGGAATAAAGCTGGTTTTCAGAACAATTGCTGGCCTCCCACCTTCCTACAACCTTCTAACAATGAAAATAAGGTCTCGCCAAAAATGAACCCAAACCGATGCAAAACGAAGGTTCGGGGGCCAAAACGCGCGGCCGGGGCCCCGAAAACTGACTATTAAGCACCGGAGGTGGCGTTGACCACGAAGTTGGTCTCTCGGCCACAGTGTCCCTCAAAAGGGAGGAAACAAGGTGTATGCCAAAAACCGGAGCAAACGGAGGTGGTTAAGCGGTCCCGAACCGAGGCACACGGCCGACGGCTCCGAAAAGAAACCGGGCTCCAAACGGGAAAAATGGCCTACGACCACGAAACGTAGCCTACGGCCACTGAGAGATGATCTACGAGACCTCTCCCTCCCTTCGGGAAGAGAAAACAGAGAAAACAGGGCCTGGTTCGCAAACCGAGGCAAGCACAAAAGAGTCCGGAAGTCCGGAGGCAAGGCTCGCAGCCGAGACTCGAAACCTCTGAACGAGCACAATATGCAACATCACCGAGCGCTCAATTGGTGACGTCTGAGTCTTAAGGTCGGTCAAAAATGGGGTGTCTATAGTTGCCCCTCTTTGACAGAACTCGAAAGTCATAAGTGACGGGAGTGAATGTCAAAGCCTAGAGACGACCCATTTTTGACAAGGCCGAAGACTTAGACAAACAGGCGAGATAAACAAAGATGTGCCCGCAGGCAGGGGGCAAAATGCAAAACAATGCAAAAGCCGAGTAACTCGTGATCATGCAAAGCAGCAAGCTGTAATGAAGCAATATTCACAATAGATGCAACAGTTTTAAGCAAGAATGCAAAGCAACAACTACATTTCATGCAGTTAAGAATGCGGAGAATTGTTCAATTCTCGTCACGTCTCACACGGAGAAGTACAATACCTGTGCGGCTCGTCTGGTCGCACCAGCCTCAAATGAACCGTACATACAATATCGTGCCTGCAAAGAAAGAAACTCAACAAGCACAACATATTTAACAACATATGTTCAACGTGACATCGAATGCAGACAAACGTGGTGTCGATGGGTGAGTGCATCGCAATGCGAGAAGCAACGCGCGTGACATGTAAGTTAAGCACAAGGGTATGACAATACTTGTGAAACGTGCAGAACAGTGCAAGTGGTGTGCAGGATAATGCAAGTGACGTGCATAACAATGCAGGATAAGTGTAAACTCGAATGCACATTTTGAAACGAAACAACGAGCAAAGCAATGCAAGTTTCGACGAAGGTGGCTCAATCGCGACCTCCGATTTACCTCCCGGAGGGTCACAACATATTCAAAAAGGATACACCTTGCTTTTGACGAGTAACGATGAGACACGCATCGAAAGTTGGAGTTGAAGTTCCGCGGAGGGATTTCGCGACGAAAAGTGCACTTTCCTTGTACTTTCTCGGGTGCCGGGGACTCCAATCATCACCAAAATTTGCAGACCTTGGAGACCACCTTGGGAATGCTGGCCAGGTTTGGTCCAAGGGGAGGCCACCGGCCAGGTTGAGGGAGAGGGTGGCCGGCCTACCAGAAAAGGTGGCCGGCCGGCCACCTAGCCCAAATCCGGGGCAGTTTGGTCCTTTTGCTCTCATTTCTTTAAATGTGCTTATCCAAACACTTTTCCTCATAACTTCAGCTCCGAAATTGCTCTCTCCTCCTTCCCAAACCATTTTCTTCTTCAGATCTGCGCTCATACGCGTTTTCCAACGCCCCACGCCAAGTTGTTTCGCGAAAACTTTCAGTTTTCTTCACTTTGAACCGATTAAATTTTGATTTTGGTGCTTCTTTTCTCATTTTCACCACTTGAGGTAAGTTTGTCTCAACATTTGGAAGATTTTCTCGGGAGTTGACTTTTGTTGACTTTTCCGTTTCCTGAGAGTTGACTTTTGTTGACTTTTTCCAATTTTGGCTCATTTTGCTCATTTTTGCTTCTTTTTGCAGATTTTTCGAGATGGCGGGTCATTTTCCCTATGGAGGAAGTTCCCCAGGTGCCGGAGGTGAGCCAGACATCATGTCTTTACCTCCGAGGGTTCGACCATTCATCCCCGAGAGGTACGACCCTTCGGCACATATACTCCCTCAGGCAGTTTTCTACCACTTTACTGACTTCGATGAGCGAGCGCCTGGGATCTGCTTTTGCGAGAGCCGGAGTCCCACCTCTCTCATCAGGCACGAGAGGTATTCACTTTTACATTTTCTGCCATGTATTCTGCATTTTCCGCATTTCGTGCTTTTGCTATGTTTATCTGCTCACTCAAGCACACAGCTTGTTTTGAATGTTTAGTCTATAACACCGTATTCTGTTTTGCATCTTGAACACACAGTTCAAACACTCTGACTTTCTGAACACGCGGCCCGTATATTGATTGTGAACACACAGCCTACACTTGTTGAGAATTGAACACACAGCCCAAACTTTGAGATGAACACACAGCCCACTGATTTTGAAATCTGAACACACAGTTCAAATACTTGACGATGAACACACAGCACACACTTTGAGGTGAACACACAGCCCACTGATTGAGAGTTGAACACGCAGCCCACTGATTTTGAAATCTGAACACACAGCTCAAATACTTGATGTTGAACACACAGCTCAAACTTTGAGATGAACACACAGCCCAAAATTTGTCAGTTGAACACGCAGCCCAGACTTTGAATTTCTGAACACACAGCCCAAATTGAAGGTGAACACGCAGCACACACTTGTTGAGAGTAGAACACACAGCCCACTGATTTTGAATTTTGAACACACAGCTCAAACACTTGAATTGTGAACACGCGGCTCATTGTTAAGGTGAACACACAGCACACACTTTGAGAGTAGAACACACAGCCCACTGATTTTGAATTTTGAACACACAGCTCAAACACTTGAATTGTGAACACGCGGCTCATTGTTAAGGTGAACACACAGCACACACTTTGAGGTGAACACACAGCCCACTGATTTAGAGTTGAACACGCAGCCCAAACACTTGAATTCTGAACACACGGCTTATACTTTGAATTTCCTAAACACACATCCCAGATTCTGTATCTGATTTGATTTTGCACACAGCCCATACATTTCATTTGCACGCAGCTTATTCATTTCATTTGTACGCAGCTTATACATTTCATTCTGAAACCGAATACATGTGTTCATCCTGAATGCAGGTGACTTCTCGTACTGCGCGAGGATATGGCTCCATTGCGGCGAGAGAGTGGTACGCGGAGCTCCCGGAGGCTGTCCGGGATTTGGTTGACGTGGCAGGGTTTGGGCCCTTTTGCACTGGGATATCTCGCTGTCCTGCTAGTAGGACGCTGATGGGTGCCTTAGTAGAGAGATGGTGGGACACCACCAACTCCTTCCATTTCTCTGCCACCGGGGACATGACTATGACCCCGTTTGACTTCGCGGTATTGACTGGCCTTGATGTGGGAGGTTGGGCTATCCCATATGACGAGGACATAGGCCAGTGGGAGGCTGCCTGGATATACTTATTAGGAGCTCGCCTGCCAGTTGACAGATCTTCGGGCAGAGTCCGATATACCTGGTTTTCTTCCCATTTCAGGAGGGTGGAGATGGAGCCTGAGACCCTTGAGGAGGTAGCACAGTACACCCGCGGATTTCTGATGTTCCTCTTCGGGACCACTCTGTTCGCCGATAGGGGGAACACTGTCGGGCTCTATCTGTTGAGTGCTCTAGTGGACCTATCACAGGTCAGCCGATATGATTGGGGTGGCGCCAGCCTGGCCACTCTCTATTGCTATATGAGCGCGACCTCCCACGGACGGGGGAACATGGTTAGCGGCTATTGGAGGGCCTGGAAGGTACTTTCTGCCCTCTTGATTTACATTTCTGCTTCTCATTATTTGTACATTGCACACACGGCGCACTTTACACTCTATACCTTGCACTTTGCTCTCAGCATTTTGTATTTACATTCTGCACTCAGCATTCTGTATTCTGATGGCTACTGCTCTGTTTCTCACAGTTATGGGTCTACGCGTACTTCCCGACACTAGCCCCAGAGCTTAAGGTGGAGGTGCCCCTCGTGATCCCATATTCACTTGTATTCGAGGGCCAGTACCGGCCGAGACCTCGGGAGTCTTTCCTCTACCTGCGGCAGTACTTTGATACAGTGCGGCCGTCAGAGGTATTTCAGAACTCTCAGTTCTTCATGTTTCTGATCTTTGATTTATCTTGCACATTCACAATTTCTGACCAGCTTATGCATCGGTTCCGCAGATCTCGTGGCAGCCCTGGGCACCTTTAGGCAGAGACCTCCGATTTCAGTTTGCCGGGGCATGGGGAGCCTCTCGGCATAGGATCATGTTCGAGGGGCCAGTTGGTAGGGCCTGGTTTTTGGGGGATCGCTTCTTGCGCCAGGTATGGGGCTACCCTGCTCAGGACATTCCTTCACCACCTCCAGACGATATGCGGACCGCTGATAGGCTCCTTCCCGAGGGTGTCGTCAGTGCTATGCAAGGTACCGACGCATTACTTCATTTGGAGCAGGGGGAGTACGCGACTTACCGTCACACATACTTGATGCCTCCACTGACGGGAGTCCGTACCCCAACAAGGAGGTCTGCTGGTATGCCCTCATCGAGCCGGGCTCGGACTGCAGATGTCCCTTCCACTAGCAAGGCTGGCACATCTAGAGGCGGGGGTGGATTGGTTCCCCCGATTCCTCTGACTCATCATCATCCTGGATGGCCAGATATGCCGACTGAGTTGATGGGATGGCGATATGGGACTTTCTACCCGATTCCGATAGAGCCTCCTATGCCTGATCACTGATATGTCAGTGACCCTGACTCACCACCGGTATGTTCCACTGTTTTCCGTTTATCACTCAGATACTTTGGTGTTTGTTTATTCATTGATGACTTGAGCTTGTATCTGCAGCCACCCAGGGAGTACATGGACGAGGTGCTCGAGATGGTAGCCTCACTTGAGGGCATGGTCCTGCGGAGAGAGGCGCAGTTGTCCATCATGGGTGTCTAGGTATCCGTTAGTTTTCTTGCATTTATCATACTCCTGATGACATGTTGATCTTAAACATTTTATTGCATTGATAGACTGTCTGTGTGGAGCACATCTGACACACACCACATTCATGTACTATACCTGTGTGCGCCCATTTCATGTAGCTTCCTTATATATGCATCTGATATACATATTTGAGCTGATGCGTCCAAATTACACTCTTCCTTTTCAGATGCTTCTCATATATACTGGGCCACAGGCCGGGCCACCTGGGCCTTCCCGAGGAGCTGGGCCATCTAGGCCTTCTCGAGGAGCTAGGAGAGGGGAGTTGTCTCGCGGACGAGGCGGACGCAAGGCGCACATCATAGAGGAGGAGTCCAGCGAGGAGGATGAGGCTGCAGATCCCTAGTCAGAGACATCTGCTGACAGAGAGGGTGGCTCTGATCCCGGTTCCGGTAGTGGAGATGCGGCTGAGGAGGGTTCCGAGGATGGCAGCCCCGACTCAGATGATGGTGCAGAGGCTGTTCCGCAGAAGAGGACGAAGAGGGCCTCTCACTCTTGCTCTTGAGAGCATTGATACAGTTGTTCCCTGCTTTATTTACCTTTTTTACTAGTAGTTGTAGCACATTGTACATTATTAGGCAGTTTTATTTTCTGTAAAACTTGTACCCTTGTTGTAAAATGTTGTAACAAAGGAAACATGATGGAATGAAACAGCTTTTGTTCAAAAAGTGTTGTATTTTATGTTCTTAGCATCGCATCGCATCATTTTGCACAAAAATGAGATTGAATGGGAATGTGCATTGTGTATTTGCCAAGGCAGGTAGTGAACCGACACGACAAACTAAACAGCTTAACTCACTAAGAAACAACAAAACCTTAGTAAGTTTACAACTCGATAAGCAAAACACAACAATGTTAATAAACAAAGAGTAACGACTCAAAGCACGAAACTTGATGACTTGATAAACAAGACTCGATGAACAAAACAGCTCGACAAACACAAACAACAACTCGATAAACAAAACAACAACTCGATAAGAAAAACTTAACAACAACTTTATAAACAAAGTGTATTTCGGACGATCTGGGTGACGGAACGCATCCGAAACAGAGGGAAATGGAGGCCTCCGACACTCCCGATGCATGGAAATGCTAGGAACTTCCTTCTAGAGGGTAGAACAGGCCAAAGACACACTTTGCAGCATGGCCGACCACCTTTGGAGCTGGCCGCCAGCTTTTTGCATTGGAGGGGAGAGGGTGGCCGGCCTACCAGAAAAGGTGGCCGGCCGGCCACCTAGCTCAACAACCACCAACTTTTTGACACGTGTCCCCCGAACAGTGTCTTATCCTCTTTAAAAGCCCTAGCCTAGTGGTTGATTCATTTCATCTCAGTTTTGCACCAAAATGGAAGCGTTTCTCGTTGAAAATCTCACAGCTTGGATCGCTTCTCTAGATGGCTCGGAAAAGTTGAACTTCCGGGGCTTCGGCTTGAATGCACTATTCACGCTGAGCCGTACTCCGCTGCACCTTCCCTTCCTTCATGCCGCGGCGAGGTTTTGGAAACTGGTAACGCATGTGTTTAGCTTCGGCGGGCAAGAGGTATGTCCAACTTTCGAAGATTTTCAAGTTTTGATGGAATCTGAACGTTATGAAGAGATCTTGCCTCAGTTTCGCTTTGGCCACGCCCAAGCTTTAGGGTGGATGTGTGGACTCACCATGCATGACGCTCGGTCTCTGATCTATAATGGGAAACTGTAACAAGCCCGCGGGGGACCTCGCTACAGCTCGGACTCGATTTCGTGTCACGGTTCTTAATCTTGAACCAAAGAGTCCAAATCCGGCAAATCGTTTTGGAAAACAGATTTTTTGAAAGAAGTGCCAAACATGGACTGCTTGCCAGATACAGAGTCGCCACCTAAATATTTTATTTTTGGGAAATTTAGGAAACCCTGACTCGTGCCAAAGGCCACGTGTCGTCATCACCAAAGTTGCCTCGGCTCGGGAACTTGGGTACGATTGGGGAAGGTCACTTCGTGAGCACCCCCGCTCGCCCGGTCAAAGACCGGCCTCTACTAACCGTGATACTGATTTGAAGACATTGTGAGTTCTTATTTCGGTTATTAGCCTAGGTTACTATGTGATGCTTGCAGCAAACAAGTGTAGACTGAGCCGCCTGAATTGGAACAAAAACATTTCATGTTTGTTTGTTTGAAAATGGTTTTGATGTGCTACCCGCAGGTAGGCTAAGACGTGGATTTGCCACCCTCAGGTGGGCTTAGAAAACATGATTTTGCCACTATCTAGTGGGCTTAAAAACAAACATTTGATGAATTGCTCCAATCCAAATAAATCAGCCTCCACCCACAGGCATTCAAGGCAGTTATATCACGTAAGCAAATAGCCTCATTGTAAGCATGCTATCATGGCAACACTCACACGCATGCAAGGATACTAAAGCATAAAACTCACCGAGTACTCCAAGCCGAAAACAGAAACTGATTAGAAATCATGCATGATCCTAATTTATACAGGAATGCCTAATGCAACGCATGCAATAATGCAACTATAGCAGGCTCGGCTATTCTAAACATGGCATATGAAATGCTACAACTAACATGTATTCAATTTGGAATTGAAATACAAATGCAGTTTGTATGATGCGCCGAGCCCGGTGCGTGCAAAACAGATGAATGATGCAAACATGTTGTCATGCTGTATGCTAATTGAAATATGCCCTATATCTAACCATCATAAGCGGGTAAATAAAAGGGAAGAAAGACGTGGGGTTGGAAGACATACAACACACTCACCCACACTTATTACAATATTGCCCTCGCGCAGAGGGTCCGAATAAATAATAATACAGTCCGAATAAAAGAATAATACAGTCCGAAATATACAGTCCGAATAATACAGTCCGAATATTATACAAATCCCTAATTAATTAACAAATTAAACTAAGAAAAACTGTAAAATTGGCTTGCAAGCCAGGGGCTGCCTTGACTCTGCTCCGGATAATAAAATGATGCATGTTGAGCTGCCTTGCGCGGAAATCCACGGTGATGCCCCGATTAGCCTCTGTTTGCAGTGTTTTTTAAATGCAGCCAGCCTCCGGAAAGTTGCTGATTCTCCATTTTGCTGCAACAAAGAGCAGGAAAAGGGCATAGCAATGTATTTCACAAATATATGCATGCCTCGATCCTCGTGCCACCAATCACGCATCTCGATGCATGATGGCCGAGGAACCGATTTGCACAACTCAATATAGGATGAATGCAGATGAATGCTACAACAAAACCTAACTCCATCATGGGTAATCCGGAATGTCGGTGACTTGGGAATTGAGACCCGTTCCGTCACTCAGAGTACGGAACGTGCCTCGTTTCCCGTGCCCGGGCTGACTCCTATCCCGAACATGATGCAATATGCATGATATGCATGAAATGCAGCTAATATACAATCCTAGCATGCACAATGCTATGAAAATGAGATGTTTCGGAATGCGTGCCAGACGGGCACGCAAACCGAGGCGATGATCCTAAGGCATGAAATAGCATAGAAATGATATGTAATGATGCTAAAATGAGATGTCTCGAAGTGCGTGCCCGCGGGCACGCCCAAACCGAGAAAATGGCATACGGAATGCAACGGAATTAAAATGAGATACGCGATTGCAATATGGGCTTATACCAACATGAGAGAACCTCAGCCACTCTCACATGAGAGGCCGGAGATGAAAATGGGGTGCCTCGAAATGCGCGCACACGGGCGCGCAAACCGAGGCAATGCGTTTAAGCATGAAATGACATGGAAAATGATATGCAAACATGCAAATGGATTTCAGCACTCACAAATGATGCAAAACAGTCCCGAAAGGCGGGGAAATGACACCAAATGCACGGAATGGTCCCGAAATACGATATTAAGCACCCGAAATGGCCTACAGCCATACTAAATATGCATAATTGGAAAATGACATGCAAAACAGTAGCAAGGCAGCCCCAAAATAGCATTTTTTACAGTGCAAAACCTGGCGAAATAATGAGCATAGATAGGGCAACAATGGCATGCAAAAAACGGGCCAAGAGAGGGGTATTGAAGCAAGTGATGCATGCGATGTCCGAATGGAAAAGTACCCTTCTACAACACTGAAGAGGGACTAAAAATATGCATATTTTCAGTAGATGATATCCCCCAACTCAGTATGCAAACATGGTAAAAATGCTACGCAAGAACTAGGATACATAAGGCTATAACATGATGTACCCCAAGCATTCATCAAACCAGCAAAGACCCTTAACAAAATATGTCAAGAAGATCAAAATAAGACTCTTCCTAGTACTGATGATGGCCGAAAACAGAAGCTAGATAAGCTTAAAAAAGCATGCAAAAATGGGGGTCAAAGAGGGATATAAAGACAAGCACAACATGGAGACCCCAAACAAGATTGATCCCTTCTACAATGTTGTATAGGGACACAAAATATTACTTACACACGTTCATGACATGCTCCAAAACAGACTGCATGTAGGTCAAATAAATCATGCAAATTTACGGTAAATTGAAGGAATTGTGAAGCAAGTTCATGATAGAGAGGCCAAACAGGGTTGAGCCCTTCTTCAATGTTGAAGAGGGGCTCAAAATATGCCCACTCACAGTTTACATTATGCTCGAAAACAGATCACTCATAAGCTAAGATTTCATGCAAAACAAGAGCAAAACATGGATTCAAAGCAACTTGCATATGGAGCATGAAAACAAGGTTGAGCCCTTCTTCAATGTTGAAGAGGGGCTCAAATAAGCACAATATCAGTTCATGAGATGCTCCAAATCAGATCATACATAGGCCAAATATTCAATGCAAAATAAAGGCATACAAGAGGATATTGAAAGAAGTGCAAGATGGAGGGCTCAAACAGGGTTGAGCCCTTCAACAAACATGAATAATAGCTCAAAAGAGGACCACTTTCAGTATTGGTCGGAGCTCAAAACAGTGAGCAAGTAGGGTTAAGAAAAGAGGCAAGAAAGTGTGTAAAAGAAGAAGTTTGAGACTTACCCTTGTAGACAACTTCTTGGCTGCCTTTTGCTTGAAGAAAGTTGCTTCTAAGCCTTTGAGGAACCCCTCCTTGCTGCTGGAAATGGAATGGTAATGGTGATGCTTGATGATGATGAACAAAGGCACCAAAACTTGAAGATTATGGAGTTGTATGTATGTGTATCCTTCAATCAACACTTGTAGCTTGTCTTCTTGAGGTGGGAGGACACTAATATGTGCAAGAAGGAAGAGAGGAGTTTTTTTGGAATGGAGGGAAATGAGCTCTATATTTCCCTCCATAGGGGGTCCCCCCGGAGAGATATTTTTGGGGGAAATTCGAAGCACAGCTGGAAAGCTCACATCCCAAGGAAGCTGGCCGGCTAGCCACCTTTATTGGAGGTGGCCGACCGGCCACCCCCTATGGCCGGCCGGCCAAGGGCAAAAATGGAAAGTGACAATTACTGGCCGGCCACCAAAGGTTGGTGTCCTCCCATGTGTGTACACAAGACCTATGGTTGGAAATTGGCAACTCTGAACCAGGAGAAACAACAATCATTTTAGGAGAGGCTCAAAAATGAAAAAAGAATTACTGGCCGGCCATGGCCATGTGTTTTTAGTGTCCTCCATGTGTGTACAACACGAATATGTGGTTTTGGCTCGAAGAAAATGGCCCTAGGGTGTTTCAACATTAGCCCAGAAGTGAGAAAAACGGGCGCCGGGGGGCGCCGGAAGAGCATAACAGGTTGCTTGGACAATTACGAGCCTCCCACCCTCCAGTGACCTTCCTTATGATGAAACAGAGGTACCTGCCAAAAATGAACGAAAACCGATGCAAAACGAAAGCTCGGGGACCAAAACACGCAGTTCGAGGTCCCGAAAAAAGGCTGTAAGCACCGAAAGTGGCATTCGGCCACGAAGTGGGTATCTAAGACCCCAGTGTCCCTCGTTAGGGAGTAAATGAGATGCATGCCAAAAACCGGAGGAATCGGAGATGGTTGGGTGGTCCCGAACCGGGGCACACGGCCTGACGGCTCCGAAAACTGGGAACCGGGCTCCGAAATGGGCAAAATGGCCTACGGCCACGAAATGTAGCCCACGGCCACTGAGAGATGGTCTACGGGACCTCTCCCTCCCCTTAAGAAAGAAAACAGAGAAAACTGAGTCTGGTTCGCAAACCGAGGTAAGGTACAGAAGAGAGTTCGGAAGTCCGGAGGCAAGGCGCACGGCCGCGACTCTGAGACTTCTGAACGAGCACAATATGCAACACCACCGAGCGCTCAATCGGTGACATCTGAGTCTTAAGGTCGGTCAAAAATGGGGTGTCTACAGGAACTGGACATCCTCAGCTTGATTCATCACTTTTCTGATGCCGGTGACCACGGCAACCATCATTGGCAAGGTTTTCGGCAACACGCCATTTGCTTGTGCATGCTATCTCACTTTTTGCTTGCCCCAGGCTTTAGTGGATCTAGCATTCGTCTGATTGAAGTTGCTCAAGGCTTGAAGGAAGGAAAGAGCTGCATCGCCATGACATTGGCCGAGACACTGATGGGCTTGGACGCTTTCTATCGCCAAGAGGCGACCAGATTTGCGGGGAGTCCACTACTGCTGCAGGTAATGTTTCCCACCCGATTTCACATATGTATTGCTCACATCACTCGGCCCTCAGGCTCGTTTTTTTTTTTCTCACAAAACCCTTTTCTTACTTTTCTCTCATCGTACATCTCTCTATTCTTTATTCTCTCATTTTTCATCCCTCCCCAAGTATGGTTGATGGATAAATTGCAGGTTGTGGACTCTTGCCCAGCCTACTCAGCTCGCGGCTACTTCTTTCGACAACGCCTAGTCGATGCCCTTATGAGGGTAGGGATGGTGGTTCGACTGGATGTGCAATTTGTCCGCAGATCGCATGCTTGGCGCTCTGTCCTTGGCTCAATCTCCCAGCAATGAGCTATAGCATGTCCCGACAGACCGGGATCCAGTTGATTGGTCTGACTCATTGTGTGTTCAACTTTCTGTTCCGCTTCCAGCGCCAGTTCAGTCATGATCAGACTTGCCCGCCAGAGGGGATGGAGTATCCTGCCACATTCCCGGTTCGAGGCGCACAGCTTGCCCGGTATGCCACAGCATGGAGGACTAGAGAGCTCCTGGCCCCCGCTCCCACTTTCAGTTGCACTTTGTCTAACGAGTGCTTGGATTGGCTCAATGAAGAGGCACAGATTGGGCCCAGCTTGGCATCAGAGGCTTTGACTAACTCTGGGAGGGGGCGCAGGGACACCTGACTTGACTATGCCCCGAATTTATTGCTTTATTAGTACTTTCAAGTTTTCTTTATGATTGTAATAAAAAGCAACTTCAATTTGTATGCAAGAGCAGGAGAACTCTGTTTTGAAATCAATGAAATTGAAAGTTGTGGGTACTGAAAATTTTCCGCTTTGGTCCAAAAATGGTCTTAGTTGTAAAAAGATTAATTTGAACAAAGTCAACTTTTATTAAAACTTTTCAAAACTATTTTCGGTATGGATCAAAACTGGACACGCCTGAAATTTGTCACTAAGATACACAACCCCGGATCCTAGCAACTGGAAAGTTGCCCCTAGTCTGAATAGTACCGCGGCACTGCACAGCAACGAAAAGTTGCCCCTAGTCTGAGAAGCACTGCACCGGAGATTACAATCAAAGCTCTTGAATGCTGAATAGATAAAGATGACTGAGATGATCAAATGGACAAAGTTGATCGGGGAAAAGATTATGGCTGAACTCCGAGACGAAGTTGCCTACATATCCCAAAGATAGGAATCAAGCCTTACGTAGTTCAGGCTCAGGTTCACTCGAGTATTTTCACTCTCCTTTTACGCTCTAAATTTTGCCAAGGCTGCCCTTTACGGGTTTTCAACCTTGCAAGCTCAGTTTTTATAATTTTGAATTTTTTGTGCTCTGAGTTTTGCCTTGGTCGCCCTTTCGGGTTTTCAGCCTAGCGAGCCTCTCAAGGGTAATATTTCTTCAACTTGTCCATGTTGATCGGCTGTGAGCTCCAAGCCATCTAGATCCATCAGAACCACAGCTCCACCTGACCAGATAGACTTAATGATGTAGGGGCCAGTCCAATTAGGTCTGAACTTGCCCCTTGGGTCGTGATGGGAGCTCGGTTATCCTTGAGTACCAAATCTCCTTCCTTTAAATTCCTGACTTCACTTTCTTGTTGAAAGCCCGGGCAATTCTGCGCTGATAACCTTGAACATGGTACAGTGCTTTCAGTCTTCTTTCATCAAAGAGCATGAGTTCCTTAAACTTACTCTGCTGCCAATCTGCTTCGGCTATTTGACACTCAGCCATACTCACAATGACGGAACTCAATCTCGATAGGTAGAACGGCCTCCATCCCATATACTAATGAATACGGAGTTGCCCCAGTAGAAGTTCTGATTGAAGTCCGGTAGCCCCACAGAGCAAACGGCAGCTTATTATGGCCAATCCCGGTAGGTTTCCACCATCTTCTGCAGTATGTGTTTGATGTTCTTGTTGGCAGCCTCCACCGCTCCATTGGTCTGCGGCCGATAGGTAGATGACTTATGAAAAGCCACATTGTATTTTTCCAACAAGTCAATCACTTCCTTCTTGAAGTGGGAACCGTTATCTGAAATAATCTCGTTTGGGACCCCGTAACGACAGATGATGTTGTTTTTGATAAACTTTGCAACGTGCGAAGCCTTCAACACTGCATAGGATTGGGCCTCGACCCATTTTGTGAAATAATCTATCGCGACAAAGATGAACTCATGCCCATTCGACCCCTTTCGGAGTGTACCCAGCCCCGATCACATCCAATTCCCAAACTGAAAATGGCCCATGGCGAAGTCATATTGTACAGCTTCGACGGCAGAATGTATGCGATTTGCATGAATTTGACATTGTGGCATCGCCGAACAAAGCCGATGCCAATCCTCCTCCATGGTGGACCAGTAGTACCCTGTCTGAGGATCTTCCGTGCTAGCATTACTCCGTTCATATGCACACCGCATTCCCCTCCATGGATGGCCTCCATTAGGCGCTTCGATTCTTCGACATCGACACACAGCTTATGCATTCCCAGATGACCTCTTTTATACAGCTTACCCCCACAGATGATGAACTGAACGGCCATTCTTCTTATTGCCCTTTTATCCTTGGCATTTACCCCTGGCGGATATGCTTCCTTTTCCAAGAAATTCCAAATGTCGTAATACCAGGGGTTTTCGTCCTGAACCTCGTCTATAGCAGCAATTGACTCGTAGGCTGGCACAAATTTCTGGTCAATGATGACTGGACACATCCGAACTCCGAACGGGATGTTTATCATGGAAGATAGAGTTGCTAAAGAATCTGCGAACCTGTTGTTCTCTCTTAGTAGATGGGCAAAGTTTAGCTTCTCAAACCGAGGAATTAACAAATCCAAGGTCTAGTGATATATCATCATCTTCTTTTCTTTGACCTTCTAGTCTCCTTTTGCTTGAGACACAACAAGGTTCGAGTCCCCGATGACGTCCAACCGTCTTGCCCCTAGTTCCAGGGCTGCTTCTAGACCGGCAATGCATGCCTCATATTCTGCTTCGTTGTTGGAGACTTTGAAATGGACTTTGAAGGCTAGAGGGATACGGGAATTATCGGGTGCTATCAGCAACACTCTTATCCCATACCCGTGCTGGTTTGACGCTCCGTCAAAGTACATCGTCCAAGTTTCATCGTCGATGTGCAAAATGGCTTCATCTGGAAATAAGTACTCGACTGCTTCACCCCCTTCTAGAGATGGCAATGGGGACCCGGCCCGACGGGGACCCGACCCCCCGATCCCAAATTGAGTGGTGATTCCTCGAAAAATATCCCCGTGGAAAATTTCATCCCCGATGATATACGGGCCGGGGACGGGGATACAGATTTCAGCCCCGGACCCGCCCCGATCCCCGCCCCGAACTTCCCCGACAATCCCCGGAGGTATATATATATGTTTAACCTTTATTATATAATATCTAATATAATATGTTTAAGCTTTATTATATAATATCTTTTTGATCAGAAGGATCTTTTTGATTAGAAGGCTATGACTCATCTATGTATCTAATATCTAATATATCTATTATATCTAATAGCTATCAACTCTCGTTTCAACTCTCACTCTCTCTCTCTGTGTACTCTCAAGTTCTGAACTCTCTCTCTCTCTAGATGAATGAGCAGCTTGAGATGAATGAGCACCTTCAAAGCGAAGCGGCGACGGAGAAATGTAAAGAGAGATCGGCGACAGAAGGCTCATTCCAGATCTGAAATCGCGATGAACATTTCTGCTTCGTCTCCAGATCTACAGCCACGGTTCTGAGATAATATATATACACACACACATATATATATACACACACTGGTTCTCAAGATCTTCACTATATCAACATCATTGATATAGATATAGATATAGATATAGATATATATTTTGTTGTTGATGTTAATGATGATGATCATTGATGATGAATTTGTAGACTGTGTTGATGTTGATGATGATGATAGCTGCTGTGTTTGCTCTTTTCTTTTTTTTTCTTTTTTTTTTGCCCGGGGAATTTACGGGGTCGGGGAAACCCGATCCCCGTTGGGGCCGGGGCGGTGATGGAGATAAGTTCCCCGTCGGGGATCGGGGCCGGGGGTGTTTTCACCATCGGGGATCGGGGACGGGGAGTGTGATCCCCGGCCCCGCCCCGCCCCGCCCCGTTGCCATTCCTACCCCCTTCTACCGGATGATCGACTAAGAATTCTGCTACTGCTCTTCCCTTGACTGACTTGCGTGTCACATATTTCAGATCGAATTCGGAGAGCAACAGTAACCAACGAGCCAGCCTACCCATAAGTGCTGGTTTCTCAAAAATATTTATGATCGAGTCGTGAAACCAACATTACGGAGTGAGCTAACAGGTAGTGCCGCAGCTTCCTGGTAGCCCATACCAAAGCTAAGCAAGCCTTCTCCAACGGTGTATAGCGAGTCTCATACTCTAGCATCTTCTTGCTCAGATAGTAGATGGCTCTCTCCACTTTGTCCTCTGATTCTTGCGCAAGCATACAGCCCATTGTAGTCTCAGTCACTGAAAGGTACAATATCAACGGTTTCCCGTTCTGGTGGTGACAGCACGGGCGGGTTCTGTAAGTATTCCTTGATCTGTTCAAAAGCGGCTTGGCATCGGCCGTCCCATTGGAATTTCTTTCCTTTCTTCAGGAGACCAAAAAGTGGTTCACAAGTCAAGGTTAATTTTGAGATAAACCGTCTTATGAATTGCACTTTACCCAGAAAGCCTCGCACCTCCTTTTCAGTCCTTGGTGGTGGCATTTCTAAGATGGCCTTGATTTTGGAAGGGTCGACTTCGATGCCCCTTTGTGTAATCAGAAACCCCAGCATTTTTCCCGCTGTAACACCAAATGTACACTTCTGAGGATTCAGCCGCAACCGAAATTCTCTGATCCTTTGGAAGAACTTTTGCAAGGCGGTGTAGTGGCCCTCTCTTTCTTTGGACTTGACAATCATGTCGTCCACGTACACCTCAACCTCTTTGTGGATCATGTCGTGCAATATTGTGGTCGCGGCTCGTTGATAAGTAGCTCCAGCGTTCTTCAACCCAAACGGCATTACTCTGTAGCAGTATGTCCCCCACGGGGTGGTGAATGCAGTCTTTTCCCGGTCTTCAGGTGCCATCACTATCTGATTGTAGCCTGAGAAGCCATCCATGAATGAGAGCAAAGCATGCCCTGCTGTAAAGTCTACTAACTCATCGATGTGCGGCAAGGGAAAGTCGTCCTTCGACTAGCTCTGTTCAAATCCCTGAAATCCACGCATACCCGGATCCTGCCATCCTTCTTCGGCACTGGAACGATGTTGGCCAACCAAGTCGGGTATTCGGATACCAGCAAAAACCTGCATCATTTGCTTGGTGACCTCTTCCTTATCTTGAGAGCCCAGTCCGGGCGGATCCTCCTGAGTTTCTGCTTGACGGGTCGGGCCTCGGGGTCAAGGGGGATCCGATGCTGTACAATCTCAGGATCGATTATATCTTCGTAGGACCACGCGAAAACATCTTTGAAATCTTTTAATAAAGCGACTAAGCGCTCGCGTTCCTCCGAAGACAACGTGGACCCGATCTGGACCAGCCGCGGGTCCTCCTCAGTACCAATATTCACATAGTGATTTCATCATTAAGGTTTAACAAATCTCTCCTGCTCTTGTTCAATTAAGCGTTGCAAAACCGGAGGAATTTCGTCCTCGTCGTTTTTCAAAGTTTTGAAAGTCTGAGTTAATGCAATAAATCAAGGGCACAGAAAAGTACTCAGAAACCACAGTACTTGATTCTCATTAAGCACATCCAAATCGTCCGATTCCTCGGTTACAACAGACTCAAATGAGGAAGAAAAAGACAACCTGGACAAAACTGTGGCATCTGGGTTATCATCCCCAGGATTACCAGACTCAGACTCAGTCGAGCTGGAACCTGATTTCGACTCACAAGACTCGGTGGAATCAGATTCCGGCTCACTACCTGACCCGGTGCTGCTGGACAAAAACCCCTCTTCGTATTGCCAAGTGAGAGAGGGTGCGATAGATGCATCCAAAATAGTTGCTGATAGGCCCACAGCCGTTTCATTCCCGATCATGGAAACCGAGAAGTTATCCCCCAAGCACTTATGGTCGATCGGAGGATCTGAAAGTAGACATGCCAGTGCTACCCCCATTTCAATTTCAGCGCCCTCGGAGTCCACTGCCTTACACTGCTCAACCTCAGCTGATGGGTCTGTCTGCTCTTCGGCAACGTCATCCCCGGATATTTGCAGGTCGAAGAAGATCTCGAAACCTGGCACGCGCTTCTTCTCCGCGTTCAGCCATGGCTCTGGGAAGCCACAAAACGGAAAGTCCTCCCCCTCCAAACGAATACCCTGAATGGGCCTATGCATCAGCTCAAAAGGCTTCCCAGCCTGCTTTGCTCTGGCTCTTCCAGCCATTTCCTTTCCCTTTCGCATCCAATCCTCTTTGGTGGGCAGATAACCCAAGCCAAAGGTATGAGGGTTGTGTGGCACTTCGGCCAATGCTGCGACGCCCTTCCGGCCGCTCCTTCCCAATCCCATCCCGGGGATGTGTTGTAGCTTGTTCATGAGGTATACAGATTGAGCACTGACGTACACTCCCTCATTAACAGCCATGATATTCACAACCCGAGCCTCAGCCAGAGTAAACCCTGATAAGAACACATCCTCCGTGCCGTGCTCGATTTCCAAGACTGGTGTAGACACTTCTGGCGGTGGATGGATTGACGAATTCCCGAAAACAATGGCCACCCCCTTCCCGTGAGGGTACTTCAACATCTGATGCAAAGTGGAAGAGACTGCCTTCACTTGGTGCAACCACGGCCGCCCCAAGAGTAGATTAAAGGTTGCAGGAACGTCCAAGACATGGAATTCAATGTTGTGTTGTCCTGGACCAACCTGGGTCTGAATTTTGACAGTCCCCATCACCTCCCTGCTGGTGTTATCATAGGCTCTGATCACTTGAGTAGTCGGCACGAAGTCCGCGGGCTTTAACCCGATTGCATATGCCGTCCTTGACGGGCACACATTAATGGCGGATCCCGTGTCGACAAGAACCACTGGCACCCACTTGTCTCTACATTCCACAGAGATGTAGAGGGGTTTGTTATGATTTGCGCCCTCAGGCGGCAGTTCTTTGTCCGAAAAGGTTAATGTCGGGGAACCTCCTCCCGGAAAGACCAGTCCAACTAGCTGCTCTGGTGTGGTATCTATAGAGAGTTTAGCCTTGTCCATAGCAGATAGGACAGCCTGTCTGTGCACTCGTGACGCCATAAGCAGTCCCCAGATGGAGATGTCTGCTTGTATCTTTTTTAACTGCTTCAGCACAGCTTCTTCTTCGATTTGCTTCTCCTTCTGTCTCTCAGCTTCCTTATCCTTCCCAGATGCCTCTGGCTGGTCTAGGTGCGGGGGCTTGAAATACCACCCGCTTCTTGTCATGTGATCAACCTCATCGAGATACCAGGTGTCGTTGGTTGATTGCTCCCCAATCTTCATCTGTGCGGGCAAGACATAAATCATCATCTTCCCACCACATTCCGTTGGCATTCAAAAGGCACCTGTCTGGCTCCGGCATGATTGTACTTGCAGTACTTTCAGCCCATATGCTCGCAGCATCTTCTGTCCTTGTGCCCACAGCACTTTCAATCCCTTCATGGGCTTTGGCTTTCCGGATTCTCTCAGAATCCCAAATCTTTTCTTGTTCCACCTGCGTTAGCGCAGTTTGTTGTTCAGCTTTCCCTGCATTCACAATGCTCCTGTTCTGAGCGAAATTCTTCGTACCGGCGCTCTCCGGCAATGTACTCTGACTTTCGGCCCTTCCGGCCACCACTGGTACCCTCGCCCCTGCCGGGCCTTGTTCTGGTTGGAACTCTACAACATCCGGTTGATCATCCAGCCATCCGGTAGCCTCTGCCGATTCCTCATACTCAAACCAGTTGACTGCCGCATCCCCTGATTCTTGGTCATTGAAGAACTGGAGGTTGGCAAAGTCCTCTTCTACAGCCGTCAAATCCTCTGTCCCCTGCTCAACTCTATCCCCCTGGATCATACACAGTTCTGTTCTCTCTGGCAATTCTACACTTGGCTCTGGCTGGCCTGCCAACAGAATGTAGTTGCTCGGATCGTAGGCTTCCCCAGCAAAATTCCCAGACTGCTCAAACCCTGACTTAACAGTTCCATCCTCCTCTGCAACCTCCCCTGTACTCTCTTCAACAGCCACCACCACTGGCTCAGGTTGGGTTGTGGAGATGTCCATCATGCACAAAAGGTCAGTGCAATCAGGAAGGAGCACCTCCGGCTTAGGTAGATGGGAAGGAGTGATATAGATGCTAGGATCGTAAGACACGACCCCAGTCTGGATAAAGTTAATTCTTTTGGGAGTGGAGCTTGGTTGTGTGTAGGGAGTGGGTTGGTTGTGACATTAGGTCTCTCTGAGGCAAAATCACATTTTTGTCAACGAGATCTTGAATCTCGTGACGCAGTCTGAAACATTGGTCGGTGTCATGACCGTGTTGCTGGTGATATGCACAGTATTTGGCTGGGTTGTGAGTGGGGGAAGTGGATTTGGCAACGGCCTCGGCTCTAAGGGTTTTAGATGCCCTTTTCTGATTAAGACCCCTAGAGCCTTGGACAAGGGCATGTACAATGGGGTGAAAGTTCTTTAGCCTCTGGGTTGGTATTTAGTGGTCTGTGTATTGCTTCCGGATGCACCGGAGAAGGGTGTGGCTGCCATGGGCCTTGGAAGGGGAGGGGGAATGGTGGCGACCATGCTTACCTCCGAAGTTCTTGCAGTTGCAGCGCCACTCGGGCCTGCATTGTTGTTAAAGGTTCTCCGGGGTTGCTCTGGTCAATCAGACCCTGTTTCATCGCATCTTCAATTTGTACCCCCATCTCGTGCAGATCCGAAAAGGTGGGGAAGGGGAGCACAATCATTTTTTGCATCAGTTTTGGCTGGAGATTGCGCACAATCATCCTGATCTGGTCCTTATCGGTGGGCCTTAAAGTCATCATCGAGGCCTTCGCCCTCCACCGGGTCACGAAATCCGAGAAACTCTCTTTGGGCTCCTGCCTTGTTGTTTCGAGATCACGAGTTGTAATCTCAATTTGGGTGTTGTAAGAGTATTGCGCAACAAAGGCCTCGGCCATTTCATCCCAACTCCGCTTGACATCATCCTCCAACTTCGCATACCAGATAGCGGCCACACCCGACAGGGTCCGGCCGAATAGCGAAAGCTTCTGGGTCTGGTGAGGCCCATTGGCCGTAATATATCTGAGAATAGGGAATGGCACCAGATCCGTCGAAGCGATCGATCTGCGGCATTTTGAATCTATCCGGCAGCGTCACAGCCACATCGGTATATCCGTCCTCGATATCCGGGATAGCTTTTACCCCCTGGGATTTTTTGAATAGCTTCTCGAGCTTGCTCAATTTCAGTGCTGTACTTCGAACTCGAAGGGAGAGCCCGGGTGGTTGATGGACGTATGTACCTGGATAAAGCGGGGGCGAAGCCGGCCCCGTTGGAATATCTGTATCCTCCTGAATGGCATGGACATTTGGCAAAATGTTCTGGGGATTTGGCAGGGCATTGTGGGTAGTTGGTGTCTGCTCGGGTATTGGGACCCTTGGTGGGGGAGAAGCTGGATGTGAGGCTGATGCTCCGGCTTGCTGCTGTAGCCGGGTAATTAGTTCCGCCTATTGGGCCATGATCATGGCCTACTGCTTAGAGAACTCCGCTTGGCGGACGGCGTCCTCCTACATTTGTTTCATACTCTCTTGGAGTTGGCGCATCATTTCTTCCATTCCGGCCATATTCTGCTGATCCTGCTGACTGACTGGTATGTGTATCTCTATGGCAGAAACTGAGACCTCAACCCGACTGTTCACTGCTAGGGTAGACCACTGCTCTGGTAACCTCTGCTCAGACACACTGCGCTTTCTCGGCCTTCTTCTGACAACCGGGGGTAGAGAATGGAACACTGGCTGTCCGTCAACCAGATCCTCAGATCGATTGAGCCGACGACCTCTTGTCCAAAGTGCTTGGGGAATATCTGCTGGGTCGGAAGCAATTGTGCTAAAACTGCCCTAGCAAAAAGATAAATAAAGCAATAAGGAAATAAATAACCAGATAAACGAACAGCATAACAGCTTAAAATAAATACACAACACACAGCTGGGCATAACGACACACGGTCGATAAGCTGAATACACACTGTCCTCAAACACTGATCAATATCCCTGAATCACTGTCCCCGAAAACTGAATCTAATACCCGCAGATAACTGATTCTCAAACACTAACTGATGCCCGCAGGCCTGATGCCCAAACTCATAAACTGATACATGCATTCCCTGTAGAGACGCACTCTAAAAGCACATAACAGATAAGTGAGAGCCAAAACACCCCTATGTTGAGATAAGGTTTCCCTGTCCTATTTTGTCAGGAGCTAGGGTTTCACTACGCACGCAGCAGTTTCAAACAACCTATATCGGGTAAGCAACATGTCCTAGTTTGGAATGGTCACTATGGATTCCGAATATGCACTAGGTCGAATGGTCAAAAGGGTGCCCCGGTAAAACCGGGGTTTGTGTTTCCATACTAGCAGAGCCCGTAACCGGTAAGCCTTATGGCACGCAGCCTCTGGCAAACCGCTCAGGAATAGCAGATGGCAAACACGGTGTCCTAGGCGCACCAATGCACATGCAATGCAAAGAAACACACAAGTGTAGTCAAAACCAGATATCATGAGTTTGAGTCAAGCTCTCTAAATCCCCAGCAGAGTCGCCAAAAACTGTAGACGTCCCCGAACGCCCCGGGAGGATGAGTCCCGTTCTGTTCATTTTGGGCTCACTACAGTTCGGACTCAAATTGTCACGGTTCTTAATCTGAACCAAAGAGTCCAAATCCGGCAAATCGTTTTGAGAAAACAGATTTTTAGAAAAGAAGTGCCAAACATGGACTGCTTTGCCAGATACAGAGTCGCCACCTAAATATTTTATTTTTGGGAAATTTAGGAAACCCTGACTCGTTGCCTAAGGCCACGTGTCCGTCATCACCAAACTTGCCTCGGCTCGGGAACTTGGGTACGATTGGGGAAGGTCACTTCGTGAGCACCCCCGCTCGCCAGATCAAAGATCGACCTCTACTAACCATGATATCTAGTTTTGAAAACATTATGCGTTCTTATTCCGGTTATTAGCCTAGATTTACTATGTGATGCGCACAGCATACAAGTATAGACCGGGTCACCTGAATTGGAACAAAACATTTCATGTTTGTTTTTGAAAGATGGTTTGCTACTCGCAAGTAGGCTTAAAATGCAGATTTTGCCACCCTCAGGTGGATTTAGAAAAGATGGTTTTGCCACTATCTAGTGGGCTTAAAACTTGCAGTCGATGAATTGTTCAAATAACCCAACCTTCACCCACAGGCATTCAGGTAGATATATCACATAAGCACATAGCCTCATGGTAAGCATGCTATCATGGCAGTCACTCACACACATGCAAGGATGCTAAAGCATAAAACTTACCGAGTACTCCAAGCCAAAACAAAAGCTATGTTAGAAATCCATGCATGATCCTAACTATACAGAGATGCCTAATGCAACACATGCAAAAATGCAACTATAGTAGGCTCGGCTATTCTAAAGATGGCATGTGAAATGCTATAACTAACAAGTATTCAACTCAGAATTGAAATACAATGCAGTTAGTATGATGCGCCGAGCCCGATGCATGCAAGACAAATGAATGAATGTAAACATGCTATCATACTGTATGCTAATTGAAACATGCCCTAATCTAACCATCATAAGCTGGTAAATGAAAGGGAGAAAGACGTGGGGTTGGAAGACATACATCACACGCACGCACACTTATTACAACATTGCCCTCGCGCAGAGGGTCCAAATAAATAATACAGTCCCGAATGAATAATACAGTCCAAATAAGTACAAAACCCTAATTAATTAACAAATTAAACTAGGAAAGCGGATAAATTGGCATGCAAGCTATGGACCGCCTCAGCTCTGTTCCGAATGATGAATGATGCATGCTTGAGTTGCCTTGCGCGGAAATCCATTGCGATGCCCCAATTAGCCTCTGTTTACAATTAAGCTCGGAATATTGCACGGAGCACCAAAAGACTGCCGGTTTCTGGTTTGCTGCAACAGAGAGCAAGAAAGGGGCATGGCAAAGTATTTCACACATGTATGCATACCTCGATCCTCGTGCCACCAACCACGCATCTCGATGCATGATGGCCGAGGAGTCGAATTGCACGACTCAATGTGAAATAAATGCACATATAAACACAACAAGACCGAGACTCCATCATGGTTAATCCGGAGTGTCGATGACCGGGAATTGAGATACGTTCCGTCACTCGGAGTACGAAACGTCCCTCGTTTCCCATGTTTGGGCTAACTCCTATCCCAAACACAATGCAATATGCATGACATGCATGAATGCAATCCTAACATACAACCTAGCATACGCAATGCTATGAGGTGGCATACACAATGCACGATGTAACATGGTGTAATAAACCCGACCCTGATTAACGCTAATTGGAGCTTAGTTATGCCTAATGATAATTAAGGGGAAATCTGAAATTAATTAGCATATGCATTACATGAATTATGTGTTTTTATCTGTGCGGTGTCGGAATATCTATTCGTGTTTTACACTTTAATTTGTAAATTGGAAGCCTTATCGGCGCCCGATTCCGAAATTGATTAGCGTTTTAGACTAGTTAGATTTTATGTGAATTAATGGTAGGTTCAATTAAAATTCGATTTGGAATGTTTAAATCTGATTAATTAACATTTTAATAATGAACTTAGCTTATTTATAATAGTGCCATTGAAGGCCACTAACTTAGACAATTAGGAGATTTAGTCTTGGAACATTTTTTTGCTTTCACACTCTTGAGAGACCAACGTGGGAGAGACAAATGAGAGTGAAGAAAACTTGATTCAACAAGGCTTGGCTTAGAAAATTGGAGGAATTGTAGGCAACTTGGAAGAATTGAGCTCTCACACTCAAACTTGAAGGTCTAAGGTAGAAATTCATCCCCTCATTCTTGTGATTAAACTGGTTCTTGCATATTTTCATGACATATTGAAGATTAGAATCTAGAATTAGCTTGAATTGTTGAATTGGGTAGTGTAACATACATGCATGTACACATTCATGGAAATTGAAGTTGTTGGGTGTTAAATTTCTACATGCATGTGCATATTTTTGCTAAAGCCTTTGAAGTCAACAAATTTCTGAGTTAAATGTTGCCTTGGATCATGATTTGAAGCTTTGAAATGGATTTGAACTCATGCATGTGTGTTTAAACTTGGTTCTTGGAAATCTTTGGCAATGGTGCTCAAATTGACTCACTCTTGGGCAATGATTTTATAAATTGGCTTTTGGAACTTGATGTACTATGTGTTTAAAGAGTTTTCCCAGAATTTGGGCCCAAGAGGTTGAGTTTTGGGTTGTAGAATGCTTGGTTCGAACTTGGAAGACAAATCTGGAAATTCCAGATTTTGCTTCCTCGCTCGAGCGAAGGATTCCTCGCTCGAGCGAGCACCTTTGTCCAGGGCTCCGCTCGAGCGAGCATCGAGCGACCATCGTGCGAAAAAAATCAGCATCCAGTACTTTTACTGTTTCATCAGACCGCTCGAGCGAAGGAAGTCTCGCTCGAGCGAAGCCTTTGATTTTGGAAGCTCGCTCGAGCGAAGGAAGGCTCGCTCGAGCGAGGCTCCTATTTTCAGCAACTTTTGAAAAATGTTTTCTAAGGCAATTTTTGCATCCACATTCCATCCTAGGCCATGTTTAAGACTTCTTAATAAGGATAAGAGGTTAGGTACACACTTAGAATCATTGGTGTGAGTTTTGTACGTTTAGAAGTGCGTATTTCAAGTGTGTATCCGTGATGTGTTATGTAGGTCACGTGCCGCAATCCGTTTGACCCTCTTGACTTCGTCTACTTGTATCAACGCCCACTGTGAGTAATAACTTTGTGAAGTTATGTTCAATGTTATGTATTTTTAGTATACTATGATACGAAATGATTGGTTCTTGAAAAGCTATGATATGTTGGAAATGAATGAATGAATGTCCAGTTTTTCTGAAAAGTATTTGTGGCACCCTTAGTCGATAAGGCCCTCGCCTGGGGGATACAATACCATGGCATAAGGCCCTCGCCCGGGGGATATAATACCGTGGCTACTTACGCGCAAGATATGGACCTTTATGGTTGTTGGTACCAACTCTGTCTGTGGTCTCTAGACCAATCTGATCTGTTAGCTAATGGGTGTACCACATATGATCTTATGCAAAATCTGAATATGAATATGAATATGAGTATGTATCTGTATCTGTTTCTGATTTGAAATCTGAAAATGCATAAGACCCTATTTCTGATATGATTGTGTTTCTGATATGAACTTTGGTTTCTAACTCTGTGATGGACATCATTCATTAAAATCTTTACTCTGTTATTATTCACTGGGCTTTCGCTCACAGTTTATTATATATATGTAGGCGAGCCGGCAAAGACCCTGGCCAGAGTTGATGGCCCTCTGTTTTGTTTTTGGTCAGCCACCTGTTGCGCCTCCCGAGGAGGTTCCGCCTGAAGTCTAACACCGTGGCAGTTTTGTACCTCGTGCTAGTCTGTGGTAGTGTCTTGTAAAGTCGGATCCTGGGACGTACTTATGTAAACATTTTGTACATATGGGTGTATCTGACTAGCATGTTTATGTATATAAATAAGTTTTAAATTTTCTGTCCCATGTATGTCATCACAGCTCATTGGACCTTGTTTATTTTACATTATTGCTTCCGCAGCCCCTTAATATTTGTTAATCTGTTTGGAGGCCGTAGGTAATCCACGGATTACTGGCCGGTTACGTCGCTAAACCTATAGGGGCGGGTTTGGGTCGTGACACATGGCATACACGATGTTCTAACATACAACCTAGCATACGCAATGCAAAGGGCTAAGATGACATACACAATGCATGATGGACTTATACCAACATGAGTGGACCTCAACCACACTCATATCAGTAGCCATTAGATGAAAATGAGACAATCGAAATGCGTGCACACATGCACGCAAACCGAGGACCGAACCTAAGGCATCAAATGCCACTCTACCAAAGCATGGCAAGGGGTGCAATATGGCATACAAACTCACAAATTTCAGCACTAAAACATGATACTAAATGGCCCCGAATCATGGAAACATGGCACCCGATGCATGAGATGAGCCCCGAAACTCAAAACTAGGTACATGTATTGACTTATAGCTATACAAAGCATGCATTATTTGACTATGAAGCACAAAGACAGAGCTAAGGCAGTCCCAAAACATGAACATTTCTAGTTCAAAGCATGACCAAAAGATGCTAGCATGATGGACTAAAATAGCATGCAATTTTGACTAGCAAACATGGGTTACATGGCATGTACATGAAGCAGGTGAGAACTCATCAAACCAGCAAAAATCAGTGAATAAAATATGTCAAAACATGCCCAAATAACCTCTGAAATGCAGCCAACACGTGCACAAATGATGGGTTCTTTTAGAGGGTCATACAAGGGGTTATTAAGCACATGCAAGATAGACACTTAGCATGGCAAAATTAACTCTAAAAATCAAATATGATAGCCCTAAAACTCATCAAATTGGCCCTGAAATCAGTCAACAAAGCATGCAAGATAGGACCTCTTTGGAAGGCCAAAAAAAACCATCAAGTAAAATAAGGTGAGAGGGGGTCCCACCCCTCTGCTTTTGGCCTTCAAGAAAACACCTAAGCCACTGAAAATCTGCTGGATTTCAGTGGCTAAGAGGCCAAGCCATGGCCAATGCAAGAGCTCTAATGTATAGCCCTAATCATGGAGTGATGAAGCATGCATAGGGGGAAGATGACCCCAAACAGAAAATAGACCTTAATCAAACATGAATATGATGTTAAAACAAGACTTTTTTCAGTTTAGGTCGAGGTCCAAAAAGGCTTACAAATAAGGCTAATGTATCATGCAAAAACAGCCCTAAAAGAGAGATTGGACAAATATGGCAGTAAAAGGCCTCAAACAGCCAAGTGCCCTTCAACAAATTTTAAGAGGGGCTCAAAGAAAGATACTTTACAGTTTATGGAAAACCTCAAATATGCTCACAAGTAAGGCTACAATATGATGCAAAAATGGCCCTAAAAAAAGATAAAGGGTAAGGGGAATTAGATGGCCTCAAAAAGTAAAGAGCCCTTCAACAAAGTTTAATAGGGGCTCAAAATAAGATACTTTACAGTTTGGCTCAAAGCCCAGAAATGCTCACAAGCAAGGCTAATATATCATGCAAGAATAGCCCTAAAAGAGAGATAAAGGGAAAGGGGCAGCAGATAACCTCAAACAGAGAAAAGTCCTTGATCAAACATGAAGATAAGCTCAAAATAAGACTATTTTCAGTTCAGGTTGAAGCCCAAAAATTCTAGAAAAAGGGACTAAGAGATGAAGTAAAATAGGGCTAGAAAAGGGGAAAAGAGGACTTACCCTTGTAGCATAGCAATGCAGCAACTTTTGGTCCAAGAAGATGAGCTCCTAACCTCTGAAAATCAGCCTCAAGGTGTTGGAATGGAGGATGGAGGTGGTGGGCTATGAGTTGGTGTGTAAATGGTGCAAGAACAAGGGTGTTTTGAGGCTTGGATGAGGGAGATATGGAGGTTTGTATGCAAAGGCTCCAGCTGGTTTTCTAACCCTTAGAAATGGAGGTGGGGTGCTGGTTATATAGAGGGAGAGGAGTGAAATAAAAGGGGGGAAAAACCAATTCAAATTTCCCCCCAAAAGACAGACCCTCGGGCAGAGGATCTGGTACAACACAGCTGGCACAGCTGGAATGCACCAGGAGAGAGAAACATGGCCGGCTAGGTGCAAAAGGTTCAGGTGGCCGGCCGGCCACCTCCCCTGGCCGGCCGACCAGGGTCAAAGGGGTCAAGCAAAAATGCTGGCCGGCCACCCCAGAAAGGTGGCCTCCCATGTGTGCACAACACAGCTGTATGGTCAAAAACTGGAAAAAGTGAACCAGGAGAGAGAAAAACCAGCTTTTTAGAGGGGTTCAAAAGGGTCAGGAAGAATTGCTGGCCGGCCTACCCATATTGGTGGCCTCTCAGGTGTGTACAACACAATGGTGTGGTGGAAAGTTAGAAAAAGTGGCCCGGGAATGGGAAAAATCAGCTTTCTAGTGAAGAAAACGGGCGATGAAGAGCGATGAAGGAATAAAGCTAATTTTTCAGAACAATTGCTGGCCTCCCACCTTCCTACAACCTTTCTAACAATGAAAATAAGGTCTCTGCCAAAAATGAACCAAGACGGATGCAAAACGGAGGTTCGGGGGCCGAAACGCGCGGCCTGGGGCCCCGAAAACTGACTATTAAGCACCGGAGGTGGCGTTTGACCACGAAGTTGGTCTCTCGGGCCACAGTGTCCCTCAACAGGGAGGAAACAAGGTGTATGCCAAAAACCGGAGCAAACGGAGGTGGTTAACCGGTCCCGAACCGAGGCACACGGCCGACGGCTCCGAAAAACCGAAAACCGGGCTCCAAATGGAAAAAATGGCCTACGACCACGAAATGTAGCCCACGGCCACTGAGAGATGATCTACGAGACCTCTCCCTCCCTTCGGGAAGAGAAAACAGAGAAAACAGGACCTGGTTCGCAAACCGAGGCAAGGCACGAAGGAGTCCGGAAGTCCGGAGGCAAGGCTCGCAGTCGAGACTCTGAAACCTCTGAACGAGCACAATATGCAACATCACCGAGCGTTCAATTGGTGACGTCTGAGTCTTAAGGTCGGTCAAAAATGGGGTGTCTAACTCACCACATCCCCGAAAGGAGTTCTTCAGTACGTACCAAGCTGGAGATTTTGGTACAGTGAAGATGGGTAACTCCAGTTTTTTGAAGATTGTGGGAATCGGTGATGTTCGCATCCAAACCAAAATTGGGTGCACGATGGTGTTGAAAGATATCATGCATATTCCCGATTTACGCATGAATCTTATTTCAAGGATAGCCTTAGATCGACAAGGCGATGAGAACTACTTCGGCAAAGGCATGTGGAAATTAAAGAAGGGATCTCTGGTGGTAGCCAAAGAACAAGCAACTGGTACGTTGTGCAAGACTCACGTGAATATGATTTCAGATAGCCTCAACGTAGCAGAAGATGAGGCATCACCAAATTTGTGGCACAAAAGGTTGGGTCACATGAGTGAAAAAGGGTTGTAGATTCTGGCAAAGAAGTCTCTTATTCCTTTGCCAAAGATGGGAAATTGAATCCTTATGACAACTGCTTGTTTGGGAAGCATCATATAGTCGTTTTCCACTCATTATCTAGAAGACAATTAGAGTTGTTGAGTAGAGTATACTCTGATGTATGCGGTCCCATAGAAGTGAAATCTTTGGATGGCAGAAAATAATTCCTGACGTTTGTTGATGATGTATCACGAAAGGTATGGGTTTATGTCCTAAAGACCAAAGCTGATGTGTTCCAGCATTTTCAAACATTTCATTTTATGGTGGAAAAAGAGACCGGAAAGAAGCTGAATTGTCTCCGAACAGACAATGAAGGCAAATACACGTCAAAGGAGTTTGAAGCCTACTGTGCTACTCGCGGCATCCGACATAAGAAAACTATTCCTGGAACCCCATAACACAATGGTGTAGCCGAGAGAATGAACCGGACCATTGTGGAGAAGGTCAAATGTATACTCAAAATGGCAAAGCTGCCAAAGCCATTTTGGGGAGAAGCTGTTCGTGTTGCTTGCTATATGATAAATAGATCACCATCAGTTCCACTGAATTTTGAGATTCCAGAAAAGGTATGGTCTGGAAGGGAGATTTCTTACTCTCACTTAAAAGTGTTCCGGTGTAAAGCATTTGCACATGTATCCAAGGAGCATAGGCAGAAGCTGGATGATAAAGTTACTCCATGCATTTTTATTGGCTATGGAGATGAAGAATTTGGATACAGATTGTGGGATTCGAAAAACAAGAAGGTCATTCGAAGTCGAGATGTGGTGTTTCAAGAAGGCTAGACCTTATAAGACTTTCTGCAACCAGTCAAACCCAAAGTTGAAGATGTTTCAAAAATTGTTCCGAATCCTACACCATCACAGCATGCCACTGATGAAGAAGAGCTACCGCAGCATGCAGCCAATGATGTAGAGTTGTAGAATGGATTTCCAGAAAAAGATGGTGTTGAGCAGTGGAAGCCACAACCCCCTCTGTCAGAGACTGTTGGTCCACAGTTACGAAGATCAACGAGAGAGCCTAAGCCGTCATCAAAATACCATGCTTCTGAGTATATTTTCCTTATTGATGAGGGGGAGCCAGAAAGTTTTCAGAAGCTCAGCATCATAAGGAGAAGAATAACTAGCAGCAAGCTATGCAAAAAGAGATACAGTTCTTGCAGAAAAATCAAACTTATGATTTGGTAAAACTTCCCCAAGGTTGAAAAACACTAAAGAACAAATGGGTCTAAAGAAAGATAGCTACAGAAAGCTAGTCAAGTATAAGGCTCGATTGGTTGTCAAAGGTTTTGGGCAGAAGAAAGGTATTTATTTTGATGAAATCTTCTCGCTAGTTGTTAAAATGGCATCCATTCGAGTAGTTTTGGGACTAACGGCCAGTTTGAATTTGGAACTTGAACAAATGGATGTGAAGACGGCATTTCTCCATGGTAATTTGGAGGAAGAAATTTACATGGAGTAACTAGAAGGTTTTGAAGTAAAAAGGAAAGAAAACTTAGTTTGCAGATTAAAGAAGAGTCTCTATGACCTCAAACTAGCACCAAGACAGTGGTACAAGAAGTTTGACTCGTTCATGGTGGGTCATGAGTATAAGAGAACTACTGCAGACCAGTGTGTGTATGTCAGGAAATTTCTCGGTGGAAACTTCATCATACTCCTGCTCTATATTGATGACATACTGATTGTTGGACAAGATGCCACAGTAATCAGATCACTAAAGAAGGAGTTATCACAGTCCTTTGACATGAAGGACCTAGGCCCTGCACAACAAATTTTGGGCATGAAAATTATGCGTGACAGGAAAACCAAGAAGTTGTGGTTGTCATATGAGAAGTATATTAACAGGTGCTTGAAAAGTTCAACATGAAATATGGCAAGCCAGTTAATACTCCGCTGGCTAATCATTTCAAGCTGAGCAAGAGTTCTTTTCTCTCTTCTACAAAAGAAAGAGAAAAGATGGAGGCAACTCCCTACTCATCCGTCATAGGGAGTTTGATGTATGCAATGGTGTCTACCCGACCAGATATTGCTCATGTTGTTGGCGTTGTATACAGATTTCTTTCTAATCCAGGAAAAGAGCATTGGGAAGCAGTCAAGTGGATTCTGAAGTACCTTAAGGGTACATCTAAAATGTGTTTGTACTTTGGAGAAGCAAAACCAATCTTGGAAGGTTATACAAATTCAGATATGGCAGGTGATCTTGATGGAAGAAAATCTACATCAAGATTTCTGTTTACTTTTGCAAGGGGAGTTGTGTCTTGGCAATTCAAGCTGCAAAAGTGTGTTGCTTTATCCACAACCGAGGCAGAGTATATTGCCGCAGCGGAAGCTGGAAAAGAAATGTTGCGGTTAAAGCGGTTTCTCGAAGAACTAGAACTAAAGCAAGAGAAGTTCACGATACATTGTGACAGCCAGAGTGCCATAGACCTAAGCGAGAATTCTATGTACCATTCTCGCATGAAACACATTAATGTTCGGTATCATTGGATACGCAAAGTGATGGAGAAGCAATTATTGGAACTTTTCAAGATCTACACAGATAAGAATCCAGCCAACATGCTAACAAAGGTGGTCTCAAGAGACAAACTCAAAGTATGCAAGGACATTGCTGGGATCGACTTCCAGTAAGGATCCTACCCCACATAAGTGTGGAAAGGGAGAATTGTTGAATCCACACCATGTGAAGTTGTTTTTGGAAGTCAAGAATGGAGGCTGCAGATCTAGGCTACAGATTTATTGAAGATTTTCAAACCTAGGGTGGCTGTGTTAATGGCTCTCTATTTATTTTTTGGTAGTTGGTTGTTGGCAAGCAACTCTTCCGTTTGTGTATGAAAAATCTAGAAATCCGCTAGATATTGATTTGTGATTATGTATCAATTTTAAGCAATAAAACAATCCCAATCAAACAATCAAGACAAATCGACACAACGATTTTAACGTGGAAAAACCACAATTGGAGCACCTCCAATTGTGATAAAAAACCACGGGCAACAGCCACAAAACAATCCACTAAGAAAATATAAAGGAATTACACAGGTATACTCTCAATTACCTAGCGAATCCACGCCCGAATTGAACCAACCCCTATGTGCCTCTTCCAACCCCGTCTTCACCTCGGAATTGTCTTGACGATGAGCCACTCCAGAATCCACCAAAGCTTCAGGCTCGAATTCTTCAGAATCCACCAAAGAACAACTCTCTCTTTTGTGTAGAACAAACAAATAATCTTTTGATGTATACTCTTTAAACCATAAGTTGAATACTCAATCAAAACATCAAAGAAAACTAGCAAAATATCCCCAAATATAAACCCTAGAACCCAAGAAGAAGATCTGGAGAAGTCACCCTAAATTTGGACTGAAACACGTATTTATAGAAAACTGTCCCGCGATCTCCGCTCGAGCGTCAGATTGGCCACTCGAGCGGACCTACGCTCGAGCGCAGAAAGTTCCGCTCGAGCGGGAAAAAACAACATCCAGTATTTTTGCAGGCAAACTAAACTTCTGGAACTCAGCATTCTCCGCTCAAGCGGACAGGCAACTTTGAATGCATTTTTGCATTTTGCTTCGGGGGCGCTGCCCCTCGACCCCGCCTGGGCGCTGCCCCGCACCCGCCAAGGGGCACTGCCCCCTCGACCCCCACGAGCTGACCGGGCAGCTCGATCCCCGTCATAATCAGCGAAGTGGCAATCTTGAAAGAATTAAACACCACAAACTTCTCTGCAAAGCACGATTCGGGTTAGATTCGCATCTAACAACTCATAGCCTCATTGAAATAAAAATGAAAATAAAATTACAACTTAAAGGAGTTTTGTCAAACGGGATTGCCAAGAATAAAACCTAACAATCTCCCCCTTTGGCAATGTCGTGACAAAACACACCTAAACAAATAAAATCCTAAACACCCCAACCCATTACAGCCAACAAAAGCCAACTTCTTTCTCAAGGTCATGATCTGCAAAACAGTTATTAGTGCCACAATCTCCAAAACAACTATTAGTCCCACAAGAGTATATGAAAAAGCAATAAACATATAACAAGATTATCTTGAAGTATGAGATGGAAAACATGAATAGATGCGTCTTGGAGATTTTACGAACATGTAGGATGAATAGATGAAAACTAAGACACATGCACCTGACACATGACATGAATACATGAATACATGAAATCCTAAGACACATGAACTTTCTCCCCCTTTTTGTCACGAATTGACAAAGAAAGCTCAATCAACTAAAGCAATGATATGATGATGGAAATATCAGGAGCATGCAAGAAGGAAATAATGAACAAACAGTGCATAGCAACACACAAACCAACTAATGCCAAACTCCCTTACCAAACTAATCCAAAAAGAACCAAACACCCTCTCACTAATAGCAACCACAAATTGAAAAAAAATGAACAAGTAGAAAACGACAAAGAATAGTATGGTGGAGCAAACAACGAATTTTAGATTTGGATCTTAAAACACACAAGATTATCCAAGAAGCACAATTACTTGAAAACACAATGTGCACAGCCTCTAGAAGATTTCTCATAAAAGAAAGTGATGCATTATGTGAAAAACATAGATCTCATGAAAAAAATGTGTGTGTGACTCTTGGGATTTGACAAACACTAGATTCAAATCCTAGTAGTGATATGAAAGCTGGACCTCTGACTAGAGAATCTAAGCACAATTAAGGAAAGTCAAACCACTAGGAATCAAGGGGTATTTGGTGAGTAAAAGCGGAAGCTCCCCCTCAATCAATGAATCCTTTTTTTTTTCTTTCTTTTTCACATTTTTTCTTTTCTTGCTTTTGCACATTTTTTCTTTCTTTTTCACATTTTCATTTTTTTCTTTTGCACACTCATTGGTGGCTAACACGCTCAAGAATATGGAAACCGAACCAGAGAAGTATGGATATAATAAGGACGGCCTGGTTGGTGACTCTGAGGTAGCCTTTTCCTCATGGCTGGAGTACAAAGAATAGAGGAGAAAGCCATGGAGATGCAAAAAGATGGAAGATGGTTAAGAGACTCAACATCACCCATGATGTGCTAGTATAGGTCAATTCCTCTAGAAAAGAAAAAGATACAATGCCAGAAGTCCATAGAGAAAAATAATCACTAAGGCGGAAGACTCCAAAATTTACTAATCCAAGAGTGTGTACAGAATGAGATATACTAATCAAAGCACACACACTCCAAAATGAGTAATGACCACAGAAAGCACACACATATTAACATATAAATGATATTCTCATCAATTCCAATATGCACCAAGGACTACTAAAAAAATTTCAAGTTTGCAAAACCATACTAAGTAAATCTTTTTGGATTTTTTTTTTTCAATTTTTTTTTTTTTCTAAACAAACGCAAGTCATAAAATGAACAAGGACATACTAAATGATACCACATATTAAATGACCCAATAAGAAAAAACAAAATAGAAACCCAAAAACTAAAATGAATAAACAAATTAACACAAGTCAAGTTTTCTCACCCAAACCGCTTTAGTATGAACAAAGTTGTGAGAATTGCGGTTCTTGGGTGGTGTCTTGACGTTGTGGTTCCCTTCCCTTTCAATGGGAACCCGTCCCGACTTGGTTTCCGACTTCCTATTTTTAGGTCTAGGCAAATACAAACTTGCTCCATGTTTGGTCTCAAGCACATTTAAATAACGAGATCTATTATGACCCTTAACCTCATTACCACAAATGAAGTGTCTCCTACCCCACAAGATGTTGGAATTTCTTCCATCTCTATGAGATACTCTCCCATGCAACTCATAACAATAAGGGCGAATATGACCATACATACCACAATGATGACAAATAAAAACAGGGTGTACAGGATGTACCTTCTTTTCTTTGACCTTACCAACTCTAGAAAGATTGAGAAGTCCATCCTCATATTGAACTTTTTGTTCTCCCTTTCCTTGAGTTCTTGTATCATGAGATGTGGAAGCACTCTGTTTTTGCTCTTTCTTACCACCAAAGCCAATGCCACTCTTGTCAGAACAAATTTGTTGAGACCCAATGATATTGTCCAAAGTCTTTGATCCTCTGTTCCAAAGACCAATGGTAGCCATAGCACACTTGAGTTCTTCCTCTTTCTTGATCATTAGTTCTTCCAAAGCAACTTGAGACATCTCGAGAGTTTCAATCTTTTCTTCATATGTTGCATAGATTTGCTGTAGCTCATTCCTCTCTGTCTCACAAGTCAAGAGTTTTGCACAAAGTGCTTGTCGATCATTAGAAATCTTAAGGGCATCATTCCTAGCCTCGAAAATCTCTTTCTTTAATTTGACATTCTCACTTTCACATGCTTTGAGTTTCATAGTGAGTTTGTCATTCAATTTGGATAAGTTAAGAGACTCCTTATACAACTTTTCATAAGCTTGCTCAAGCTCTTCATCATCACTCTCCGAGGATTCATCATCAGTGGCATTCTCAACCGACCTTTTCGGATACTCTGTTCGTCCTTCAGTTTCAAAAGCCGCCATGAAAGCAAGGAATTGTTTATGTCCCTCTTCGCCTTGATCTTCGTTGTCACTTTCATCTTCATCAGATTCTGATTCATCATCCCAAGTGATGGCGAGGGCTTTCTTCTTCTTCAAACGGGTGGGGCATTCTAAAGCAAAATGGCCAAATCCTTGGCATTCATAGCATTGGACTCTTTCAGAGTTCCCTTGTATCTTTCATTTCTCCTTCTTGGCTATAGAATTAATTTTGAGTTTATCTTTGCCTTTAGATTTATGAGTATGAGTAGATTCCAAAAGATTAGGATTTTTTTTCAAAAAAGATTTTTTAAATTGTTTAACAAAAGCAGCCGTAATCTTGGAATCTATCTCACAATCCTCATCAGAATCCTCTCCAACTCTATGAGCACTACTAAAAGCAATAGCATCTTTTTGTTTCTTTTTGAAATTCCTATGTGCCTCATAAGTTTGGAGATTTCCAACCAAGTGATCCAGCTTGAGGTTGTCAACATCTTGAGCCTCCTCAATAGCTGTAACTTTTGGTTGGAACCGATCGGGCAAGGATCTCAAAATTTTTCCCACAACTTTGGATTCTGGTATTTTTTCACCTAAATTGAAGCTGGAATTTACAATGTCACTCAACTTCACATAAAATTCATCAAAGGTCTCACTATCTTTCATTGAAAGGTTTTCGAAACTAGACGTGAGTCTTTGAAGTTTTGAGCGTTTAACAGAAGGAGTGCCCTCATGAATAGTTTGTAAGATATCCCAAGCCTCTTTTACGACTTCACAATTGCAAATTCGACTAAACTCTTCAGGTGTGACAGCGCAAAAGAGAGAATTGATAGCTTTACTATTCCAGCTACTATTTTGGTAATCAATTGTGTCCCACTTATCAATTGGTTTGGGGAAAGTTACTCCATCAACGGTAATCGTCAGTTCAGTCCACCCATACATGACAGATTGCCAAACTTTTTCATCAATAGATTTTAAAAACGATCTCATCCGAGCTTTCCAAAACGAATAATTGGATCCGTCAAGTAGGGGTGGTCGAACCATAAAATTTCCCTCACGAATTGAATCCATTATCACAAATCAAACAAGATCTCGTTCTAAAAGATTTTTTTTTAAACAAAAATAGAACGACCTGCTCTGATACCAATTGAAAAATCTAGAAATCCGCTAGATATTGATTTGTGATTATGTATCAATTTTAAGCAATAAAACAATCCCAATCAAACAATCAAGACATATCGACACAACGATTTTAACGTGGAAAAACCACAATTGGAGCACCTCCAATTGTGATAAAAAAAACCACGGGCAACAGCCACAAAACAATCCACTAAGAAAATATAAAGGAATTACACAAGTATACTCTCAATTACCTAGTGAATCCACGCCCGAATTGAACCAACCCCTATATGCCTCTTCCAACCCCGTCTTCACCTCGGAATTGTCTTGACGATGAGTCACTCCAGAATCCACCAAAGCTTCAGGCTCGAATTCTTCAGAATCCACCAAAGAACAACTCTCTCTTTTGTGTAGAACAAACAAATAATCCTTTGATGTATACTCTTTAAACCATGAGTTGAATACTCAATCAAAACATCAAAGAAAACTAGCAAAATATCCCCAGATATAAACCCTAGAACCCAAAAAGAAGATCTGAAGAAGTCACCCCAGATTTGGACTGAAACACGTATTTATAGAAAACTGTCCTGCGATTTCCGCTCGAGCGTCAGATTGGCCACTCGAGCGGACCTACGCTCGAGCGCGGAAAGTTCCGCTCGAGCGAGAAAAAATAACATCCAGTATTTTTGCAGGCAAACTAAACTTCTGGAACTCAGCATTCTCCGCTCGAGCGGGGAAATGTCCGCTCGAGCGGACAGGCAACTTTGAATGCATTTTTGTATTTTGCTTCGGGGGCGCTACCCCTCGACCCCGCCTGGGCGCTACCCCAAACCCGCCAAGGGGCGCTGCCCCCTCGACCCCTGTGAGCTGACCAGGCAGCTCGATCCCCGTCATAATCAGCGAAGTGGCAATCTTGAAAGAATTAAACACCACAAACTTCTCTGCAAAGCACGATTCGGGTTGGATTCGCATCTAACTACTCATAGCCTCACTGAAATAAAAATGCGAAAAAAATTACAACTCAAAGGAGTTTTGTCAAACGGGATTGCTAAGAATAAAACCTAACAGTGTATAAATGGGAAGAGCTATGAGCTGAGTTTATCATCAGTGAAGAAAAAGAGACTTGTAAAGAGTGTATCTATGAGTTGAGTTAAGAGAGTGAGCTCCTCCTCCTCTGTTTTGTATTTGTTTTGGTTTATACTGAAGCTTTCTCTCTTTCTCCCGTGGACGTAGGCATTGGGCCGAACCACGTAAATATTTGTGTCTTAGTTGTGTGTGATTGCTTGTTAATAATTTTCTGGGTGTCTTTAATGTCCACAATTGCTTTCTCCACTAGGCCATCACCTCCGGTGGTCTCTCTATTTTACACTTGATTTTATTTTTCAAGTCAAGTAGTAATCGAGTTGCATAACATCATCTAAAAATTGATGATGGAGTATGGATTTTTTTTTTTTTTTATCAATAAAAGGAAACTGATTGAAGAAAATCAAAATACAAGACAAATGGTAAATATCAATAATAAAGGTAAGTGTAAAAAGCATCACAGCAAAACAGAATGATCCCAACTAGACTAAAATTGCAAAGCAAACCCAATTATATACTAGCACAACCATCAAGTTGTCGAGAAACCAAGATAGATAGAGTAAGGATTAAAGTAAAATTTTGATAAAAATATAAAAGTGCTAAGGATTAAAGTAAAATTTTAATAAAAATGCATGGATGCTAAATGTAATTAAAGTAATTAATACTATGACATGATTATTCTCCATTCATATTCGCAATGCTATTAGAGGTTGTGTTATGGTCTGAGATTGTAAGCTAGTGGGATCTTGAGTGGGCAATACCAAGTTCAATAGAGGGATTATTTCAATGGTAGGCAAGTGGAAAGTATAAAAATTGGGTTCATGAACTGTGGAAGATTATCCCAGAGGCTATGTTATGGTCTGTTTGGAAGTTGAGGAATTAAGGCATATTCAAAGGGGCACAACTAGATTTTTGCCAATTTGAGTGAGAGGGTAAAGGTTCAGATTGCTATATGGGCAAAGTTACACATGGAAGGGATTGATTACTCAATGCATGATTTAGTATCCAATCTGAAAAAAATCAGGTGTGCATTGTAGTTCAGTGGTGCTTTGGCTTTTTGGGATGGCATTGCTCTCTGTTTGATTTTGCTGTTGTTGTTATTATTTCTACTGGTGGTGCTTTGGCTTTTTGAGATGGTGTTGCTCTCTATTTGATTTTGATGTTGCTCTATATTTGATTTTGTTGTTGTTGGTATTGTTTCGGCTGTTGCTGTCTTGTTGGTAGCTCACCAACTTTTGAGGATTAGTGCTTGCAAATGATAGGGTTTGCTTCCTGGTGCCAACCTAGTTAGGATGGGGTTGCTTTACTGTGATGTTTATGCACTTTCCCTCCCCCCTTTATTGATGTATCTCGTTACTTTGTAATTGTGTTTTCATCAATAAAGTCTCTCTTTTACCTGATCAAAAAAAAAAATATTTGAAATGCTATTTTACAATGAGTCCAATTCTAATTTGATTTGAAATTTGGGAGTTAATTGAGATAAATAAAAAGATAAAGAACAAAAAGAGATTAGATGTAAAATACAATTTGTAAAGTAAAATTTACCCAATATATTGAATAATTTTAGGTATTATGAAAGAAATATATATATATGGAAAATGTTTGGTGGCCCAAATTTTTGTTGCTCGAATGGCTCGAATGTGTCAAAACGATATCGTTTTACACTCAAAACGATGTTGTTTTGGGTGTTTCGAGCCATTCGAGCCATGATTTTTTGGGCCACCTAGCATTGTTGTGTATATATACTTTTTTATAAGCCAAAAGTAACTTCATTGATAAATAAATGTACAACCATAAGAGTTACACCAACAAATATGAGGAAGTGCAAAGAGCATCACAATAGAAACACTATGAAATGCTTTTTGAAAATTTTATATTAGTTGATTAGTGTGTAGTGTTTTATTATATGTGTAATTCAATAGTATAGAATTTTCATAAAACTTTTCATAATATTTTTTTCATGGTACCTGTCATTACTCATTTATTTATATGAAGTGTACATCCCATTTGGGATGAATGTTGTCACACTTTTTCTTTTCTTTTTTTTCTTTTTTTTTAATTGCCCTTTGCTTTCAATAATTTTCACCTTCAATAATTGCTAATTTTTTTTTTTTTTCATCCATCAAACCATGCACAACTACTAATTGATTTTCATCATTTAAAAATTGCTAAACAATTTTTTTGATTTATCAAACTATTTAAAAATTAAAATGTATAATTGTAAACGCATCACGTTTACATCCACTAGTAATATATATATATATATGGTTGTGTTTAAATCATAAATTTAGGTAGATATTTAAAAAGGAAAAAATAAATATAATCACATTTTATCTTCTTTTTTTTCTTTATTTTTCTCAAATTACTATTCGAATCCATGATCCAAATGCAATCTAAATGTGCACGGCTTGTTTCTTACATAACTATTTGCTTAAGTTTCATGCTATTTATTTACTTATTTGTCATAACCAAATTGAGACATATGGTATATATATTTTTTAAAGTGTGTATTATAGAATTTAGGGAATGGTTTCACTCCAGTCTAATCACGAACTAAAGGGTACAATTGGGCCTACGAGGGTCATCACGGGTCCCATTTCGATAATACAAACCGTCAATATGTAGAACTCGTCAAGTACTATATGCCTATAAAAAATTACGTTGATCGGATATCAATAGCTATTTGATCAAATCAATTTTATATGAAAAAAAATTGGACGGTGAAAAATAAACGGCTTATTTGTTTATTTAGATTCTCTCAATTATATAATGGGATATAGTTTAGGTGTGATAGCCAATAATGGCGTACCTCTTCATACCATGTGGGAGCATGCAGGTCATGTTTTCAATAAGGTAAAAGTCATACTACAATTTTATTTATTTATTTTTTTAAGGATCGGGTGTTCGAATCAGTTTATGCGTTGTTCGACTAATTTAGAGACCCATGCAAAGCGCCCCCTCCATGTGAATCAGGCAAATCTCAGGCAGAGCTCATGGGCATGGCCTCAAGGAGTTGATAGCACCTAGTGGGTGCTGAACCTAAGACCTGGAGAAAGCATACTCCCAGGCCCCAAGTTACACCCATTAAGCCAACCTTTTGGGGTTTAGGCTGCAATTCATCATAGCAAAAAATGAAAAACTATATTGGACCAAAAAAAAAAAGAGAAAGGATAAATTACAACGGTAATCCCTGTACTTTGATCCTTGTATTATTTTAGTTCTTGTAATTTCAATTGGCGCGATTTTGACCCTGAATTTATGAATTTGTCTCAATTTTGTCCAATTAATTACAATTCTTAGCATTTTTTATTATGCACAAAGTGTCATGTGTGGTGAGAGGCAAAAATGAGCTACAAAAGGGCAGGATCAAAATGTTTGACCCAGAACGATGAGGCGGCAGGTCCAAGGGAACTATAATTCCAAGACCAGGGTCCAGGTATATGCAAGAACAGGAATGGAGAACCAGAATGCGCGCCCATAGGGGGCAGATAGAGTCAAAGGCGTGTTCTTAAAGGAATGTATAGCACTTGTGTCCTTTTAACCATTTGAAAGTATTTAAATTCCTTTATTTTTGTTATTGGAGTCTTTAGAGTTGTTATATCTTAGTTTTTGAGGAGTACAATTCGATTTAGACTTGTAAGGATTGTTGATTCGCGCTTGGTTTCATTGAAAAGTTCATCAGGAACTTAGAATTTCTGTTCTGGTGTCAACACTAGGCTTCTAGAGGGTCGGCACCTGCTGTTCTCTCTTTCTTTCTTTTTGGTTCTACTTTCTAGTGTCGACACCACTCCTTTTGGGTATCGACATTGCCCTGTCTATTTGTTCTTGGTATTGCTACTGATTTTTGAGGTCAACACCAAGGCTTTTGGGTGTCGACACTGCTACACGTGTTAGTGTTTCACCGCTGTTTCTTAGGGTCAACACCTGTGAGAAAATTATGATATTTCTCTACCACATTTGGTCCTACTTTTTGGGAGTTTTTGATTCTTTTGGGTTGACTTTGGACCTTTATTTCACTTTGACCTAGTATTATAAATAAGATCCACACTTACTTTCTTTCCTCACTTATCTTCTCTTCTCTCTCTCTCTCTCTCTCTCTCTCTCTCTCTCTCTCTTTCTCTCTCATGAATCACCATAGTTCTTTTTGAACTCAAGTTTTTTCACTCAAAGTTTCAGATCTATTCACCTCGGGTCATCTTCTCATCTTGTTCCTGTGAGATGCAGTATAAAGCTCGTCAAGGGCTTCATTCTAATCGAAGCAAATCACTGTTTCACTACCGTCAACTTTTGGATTTTTTTTTTCTTCATTCTTCTTCTTTTGCTTTGTGGTAGAGATTTTCTTGATATCTTGTATGCTATTTGACTTTGATATATGTTAAGTTGTAAAGTAAATGATTTTGGAAAGGTAAGGTTTGATTTAAGTTATGTATTAAAGCATAAAAAGAGGATTTTCTCTTAGGTTTTGCTTGTTGGTGAATAAATATTCTTTTGGTTAACTTGTGACTTGGTTTTGGAAGAAAATGATATTTTGAAAAAGAAATGCCAATTTTTCTATGAAAACCTAGTTTGATTTTGAAGATTTTGGAAAGAGGTTTGGTTAGAAAGATTTGTGAAATATTTGGAAACGATAGGTAATGATTACGCTTTTTAAAATATTAAGCTTGTTGGGAAAATTATATTACTTTTTGGAAATTGGTTTTGAAATGTTGAGATTCATGAGACTCTTAAAGAGTGTGAATGTTGTTTATTGGGAATTGTTGAGATTTTGAAAAAATCATAGAGATTCTGAATTTTGATACTATGTTGGATTAATTCATTGTTGTCATTCTTTAAATTTTGAAATTTAAAGATATTGTTTTGGCTATCGGTGGAGGACAGCATTGCCGTGTACTAGAAATTGCATGTGGTTTATGCAATTAAATTGTTTATGAATCATGCATCTCATGGAATCATATCATGAATTTGTGAACTACGTACGTTATGTTTTGGAAATGATTTTTTTTTTTTTTTTGAGAAAGGGATAAATAAAATAGTGAATCCGTATAGGGAGTGTGGTTGTAGTTAATTACCCGCGTAGTTAGGTGCCTTCCTTCCAATTAGGAGCTACTAAAGTGGTATTTTTGGTAGTGCTTGAGCTACTTACAGACACTAACCCTGGGGATTTACGGTATTGTATTTACTATCATGTTTTCTGATTCAACAGAAGTGTTTGGGATGTGGTTTTGGAACTCTTGCGTGGCATTGTTTCAAAAGGATAAAAACGCATGTTTTTGGCCATAGCATTTTATGTGCATTCACCATATGGCATTATTAACTATCATACATGTCATTAAGTTATCTCTATTGGACTTTATGCTCACCCTAGGTGAAAACAACTTTCAACTGTTAATGGTATGTCTCCGCCAAGGTGATAGCTTGGGAAGACATTGCACCTAAATGTTCGTTTTGTTATTTGGTTTTTTTGTATAGCCTTGGACTTTTGTGTATTGGACTTATATTCCACTTTTGTTGTAACCGAATAAGGCCTTAGAATTTGTAACCTTTAAGGCATTAATTTGTATTGATTTAGATATTATTTTCTTTTCATTTACATGCATTGGAACTTATGTTTATGATTATTTAAGCTTCTGCACGTTTAATGAGAATAATAAAGAGTAGTTCAGCAATCTGTATTTTTTCGAGGCATTACAAAATGACTCAACTAACTCCTAGGAAATCGCGCCTAAGTAGTACATGATCCCTAAATAAAATGGGTTGACTTGAGGAGTGGGAGGAGGCATAACCGCCTATAACAACTAGTGAGAGCAGAGTATCAATAAGGGTAGCATCCAAAGCTAAGGTACACACATTACCACTTCTACCTGAACTTTCACTTGTACATTGTGCTCATTTGTCTACTCGTTCACAAACTTAAGTATCAAAAAGTCCCCAAGTTGCTCCCCAACCGGACTCTTCACTTTTTGTGAGTATTTTCAGGTTCATTAGAGTCCAACAGTCGCCGAAACGCCGCTGCAGCTTGGTGATTCAATTTTTGCTCACTACATGTGTCATATTTTTATGGGTAAAATTACAAAATTACTCAACTTAGTGTGTTAATCTTAACCAATTTAGTAATAATTTTCCTTAAAAATACTAACAATATTATCAATTGGATCAAATTAACACAAAATTAAAAATGAATGGTTAAAATTGAGCCAATTGAAAATGTAAGGATCAAAATGACATAAGAAATAAAATACAGGACCACTGGTATAATTTGTTCAAAAAAATTGAAAAACTATAATTATTTAATAAAAAGTGATTTTTAAAATAATAAGACCAACGACTATATTATATCATTCTGAATAAGTATTCATCATAATTTTTTTTAATTTATATAATACTATTCTTATTTAATATACCACACTATTTCATTTATTATTTATGAAAAGTGTTTGGGTGTGCAAAGTGCATACCATATGTACTTGCATAAATTTTTATAAATATACATAAGTTACCTTACAAAATAACATAAGTTCTCACAAATATACGTAAATTATAATTTATCAAATTTTTATGAGTTAACTTACGTATATTTATAAAAACTTACATAATTTTATGAGGTAATATACGTATATTTTGTGCACTTAAGAATTATCTATTATTTTCAATGCCTTAGAACATATTTAATGATGTGTCATATTTCATGCCAAAATCAAAATTTAATATTGGAGCACAAAATAGTCACTTCAACGATATGCCAAAAATCGACAACTTTGGCCGATTTACTTTTAGCTTGAAATTTATCGAGCTTCTATTTTTTTAATTTCAAATTAAAATTAGATTTACATAATCACATGATACGGTAAAATGGAATCATATGATGGTTGTGCTAAAAAATAACATTTACACAATTAAAGTAGGATTAAAAATAAAATTCTAACATTATAAAATATCAAATTTTGGCTTTTGTTTAATTTGCGAAAGTCAGTTGTTAATTGTTAAATTAGTATTAAGAGTTAGTGTCTCCACCATTGCAAAGTACTAAATGTTTGCTTCATAATTTAACTCTTTCTTAGAGAGAGTTGAACCTATAATCACCTTAGAACTAAACTCTTAAGAGAGTTATGCTAACCAACTATGTTACGTCTAGCTGCTTATAGCAAAATTTGACCTTGATAATTCAATTTTTGACAATGACCATGAAAAATGCTCTTAGTAACCAACAAAATTATAAGGATTGAAAGTTTGCGCACTTTCTATCAATAATACTAGAGACTAAACTCTAACACTGGAAAGTATTAAGAAAATTAATATATAATTCAAATTCATTTTAAGCATAAATCCTACTAAACATGAATTGAATCTATATCATATACAAATGTATTTTTTGAAATAATTTTTTTATCTAAATTCTCAATCTCATCTTCATAATTGTATCCCTATCTTTGCTCACATTATTCTGAATACTGACTGCTCTGATTTTGGTTTCTCTCTCAATTGGTTAGAACTTTGAATGGCTAGAGGATATGATATGATAGCTATTCTAGTACATAAAAGTGGCTTTGGGTAAGTTTTTCACATTTTAAGATGAGAAGTTGGACTGTTGCAACTTCCACAAAGTCTCACATCTCTTGGCTTTTTCTATTTATTTAGGTTTGTTTATGAGTTGTCAACTAATCATAGGAACCCTATTCGTTGAGACATGTTTGATTGCAGAATTCTTTTTTATAAAATTGAGTGTTAATGAGATTATTGAGAGAATTGTATGAATAGTTATATCATAGGATTAAAATTTTATTTAGAGTTTTTATATCTTGCTAAATAAATACCGGATTAAGAAATAAGTGAGACTAAATGTTTTCTCATCCATAATTTCCCTTTATTCTGTAACCAAACGTGGAATTAGAAACCTAAATGGGAGCCACTTAAAGCATCCTTATCAAACTAATTATTTTTATTGTTTAGTTAAAATAATGAGTAAATTATTTTGGAAACATGGTTGGAAGCACTTTTTTTGACCTTTTTTTTTTCACATCTCCTTTCTATTTTTTTGTACTTTTTTTTAAAAAGATCAAAAAAAAAAAATTAAAAAACCAATGTTTAACCTACTTTCCAAAATAAGCCTAAATTTCACTTTCATCAAACTAGTTATCAAGTTAGTCATTTTAGTTTTGGTAGTTTTGACTCAACAAATGTAACTAATGGTTTTACCTAGTCAAACATTAAAAAATTTACTTTTTCCTATTTTAAAATTAGTTGTGTTAAGGTTATAAAAAATAATTATAATTAAAATGAATAAAAGTAATATTTAAATAATACAAAAAAAATAATAGAGAGTTGGTTGAATAATATATTTAAAAAGTTGTATAGCCAAATAGAAAAAATAACTTTCAATTTAAAACATAACAAAATTTTAACTAGTTTGATGGAGAAACTCTCTCATATAATGGCCCCATGTGGTGTAGTTGTTAAAATAGATTATAGATTATAACTTAACAGATTATAGATTATGATTTTAATCAAAAGCTGTTAATCTGTTTGGTGTAGCTATTGAATTATAAATTTAAGTTGCTAAGTAGTATTTGTTAAATAAGCTGTGAAGTAATTTTTCAATTAACTTTTATTTTTTGTTATTCATTACTTATCTACATTTCTCATAAAAAATAATAATAATATTTTATAGTCCATTTGGGTCTTTTTCTATTTTTAAAAAATAAAAAATAAAAAAATCTAAGAGTATAACCGTAAATTAACATGTCCACAGCAAAGCTGATAATCAGAAGCAATGGGTGAGCAGCTTCTCAGAATCAACTTTTTTGACTTAAAATAAGTTGTTAGAATCATAAGTTATTTAAAATAAGTTTAATCAAACTGTCCAAAATAATTTTTCAAAAGTCAGAAATCATAATTGGCTCAAAAAATTCCAAACAAACAATCTCAATACCGAATGAATAATCACTTTCCATAAGCCACCAAAGAGATTAAAAAGGAAAGAAAATTCTTTCAACTCCTTGGCATGACTATTCTATGATATACTGAATTCCTAAGATCACACAAGTTGATTCTTTCAACTCATTAGATGTGTTTTTTTTTGTGAGTGCGCGCGCGCGCGCCTGTGTGAGAGAAGTTTTGGATTGTTTTGTTTGTATTGTATCTGTGATTTTAGTGTGCCAATCTAGTGAAGATGTCCCTTTAGTGATGATACTCTTTTTAGCCTTATTTTTATTATTGATGTATTCTGCAGGTACTCTTTGTACTTTATTTTACACTAATAATTTTTTTTTGCAAAAAATAAAACTAAAAATGATAAATTATACTCTGTCCCCTTAAAGTTTCACTTATTTCTCACTTTGACCCTTTAAGTTTAATTTTTTTTCACTTTAATTCTCCATGTTTACAATCATTCCCACTTTGACCTTTTAAGTTTGATTTTTCTCATTTTGGTCGTTCATGTTCGCAATCCTTCCCACTTTGGCCTTCATGTTTGCAATCATTCCTATTTTACTTCTAGACTAACTTTCATCCAAAAAATTAACAAAATCTGTCACATCACCAACACATCAGCTCCATGTGTAATATAAAAAAAAATCACTAAAGATGCAAAAAAATAAAAATAAAAATAAAAAATTGAAATTTTGAATTTTGAATTTTTTTTTTTTTCTTCTAAATTTACTCATCAACATTATTACATTATAGATGCATCAAGATTAGATGCACCTAAAAAAATAAAAACAAATTTAACTAAAAAAAGAAAAAAGTTTACTAAAGACGAAAAAAATGAAAAGTTTACTTTATTTTTTTTTCGTCTTTAGTGAACTTTTTCCTTTTTTAGTTAAATTTGTTTTTATTTTTTTAGGTGCATCTAATCTAGATACATCTATATGTAATAATGTTTATGAATAAATTTGAGAAAAAAAAAAAAAAATTCACTAAAGACAAAAGGGAAAGTCCAATTTTTTTTGTTTTCTATTTTTTATTTTTGCATTTTTAGAAAAAATTTTACATCACACGTGGAGCTGATGGGTTGGTGATGATGTGGCAAATTCTATTCGTTTTTTGAATGGAAGTTAGTCTAGGAATAAAATGGGAAAGATTACAAATATAAAGAGCCAATGTGAAAAGGATTGCAAACATGAAGAGTCAAAGTGAAAAAAATCAAACTTAAGGGGCCAAAGTGAGAAGGATTACAAACATAAAGGGCCAAAGTTGGAAGAATTACAAACATGAAGGGTCAAAGTGAGAAAAACTAAATTTAAAGAGCCAAAATAGAAAATGCATGAAACTTCAAAGGGGCAAAGTGTAAATTACCCAAGTAAAAAGTAAAAACTGAAAGTGGAAATCATGGTTGAAGCACCATGGTTCACAGAAGCTTGTACTTCAATCACAAAACTTTTTAATGGTCCATAGGAGAGAAGACAAGTTTAATGGTCCTTAGGTTTTTTTTTTTTTTTTTTTTTTTTTTTTTTGATATGTTGTACTTTCTTTTTCTTATTATTAATGAAGTTCTTACTTAAAACAACCCTCAATATTTTTCTTCATTTTTAGCAGCTTCAAGTTTTCATGACAATACTTTCATGTTTTCTATCCCTTTCTCTATTTTTACCCTAAATAATCTCATAGTGTCCCAACACTCATAGGAATCACATGATCATGTAAAATCAACTCCTAAATGCAGGTGCCCGTGTAATTGTGTAGCTCCTAGAGGCATTGAGGCAATGCCCCAACGTAACAGACAATAATTTTATCAACGATCTCATGGGCTTGCTAGTAAATTTTGAGGGAATCAAGAGATGCAATACAAGCCCAAATCTTTAATGAGACTCAGGACCTCACTAATGAAAACTATTCGGTGCTCCAAGGACACCGCGTGACCATGCCACTAATCAATTATCAATTGTCATGGTTCCTTATTGTTCTCCCAATCACCAAATAAATCGCTGGGTCAAATCCTCTCCACCAATCACAGTCAATTTGGGACACCACGATAACTTCTCCCAAACTAACCATAACATTGCTGGACCATGGTAGAGTATTTCATAGCACTAGGATACCTAAACTGAAAAGCTAATTAAAATGTACTTATGGCTTTAACAATTTTTATTCGGTGCTCAAAGTGTTTTTACTTAGTACAATATTTGCAGTCACCGAAAGAAATAAGTCTTCTGCTGATATTCAAATTCAACAAGATCAGTCATTAAAAAGGCCATATGATTTTAGGTAGATGCTACTCTGCCCTAACGAAAGCCAAAATTTCCCTGGTAATAGGTCAACTGGTAATAGATCAACTCTTGACTTGTTGATCTGTAACTCTCCAACTTATGTATCCAAAAGGAACATTAGCTGCAATAAATTAAAATGTGTTGTAAATACTAGGTGTTCACAGTATGGATTAGTCCAGTTTTGGACTAAATCAGGCACTAAATTGTTCCATGATTACAAGAATGTTGGAACCGTAACCACACTGTTCAGCCTATGAAACCAAACCAAACCAAACCATAGAAATGGATTTAGTTCGGTTTGATCCTACAGTTTCTGAATATTATCTGACAGGAGATATAGCATACATTTTATTTTTTGATAAATAAGCAACTTTATTGAGATAGCATCAAGGCAATGCAATACAAACTAACAAGAAGCAATATAATTGAGTTGGCAAAAATTATTCAATTCCAGTGTCAAAGATAGGTGTTTGAATCTTGCTAGCCACTTCTACATTTTCGTTTACATATACCAAAAATATTAAAAAAAATAATAAACAAAAAGATCACAGTTCGGTTTGGTTCATAATCATAACTAAACCTTAACACTGCAAACTGAACCGATTTTTCTACAATTTTCGAAACTGTGACCAGAACCGAAGCCAATAAAATCTGGACCAAACCGGGACCAGATTGGATTGGTTTATCAGGTATATGACTCGATACTATTATGCCCTAGATAATATAGAATAGTCAGAATCCATGGGAAGGATGCCAATAATCAACACCACATTGTCATGACAGACAAGATCAAGCTTTCTAATATTACACACAACTTTCTTCGTTTTTGGTGGTCATCTTTTGGTTCAGAGTACAAAGTCTTACGCATCCATAAAGACCTGTTGAGGAATAATTCCCCAATGCACAAATTCTTCAGACTAGTAAAAGCAAAAAACAAAAAAAGAAAAATACTGTATATGAAATTCATATGGTACTGTCACATATCTGTTAAAGTGAGTTCAACCAAAAGAAAGTAGACCAGTACTACATTTCGTAGAAGGTTGGCTGTGAGATTTACATATATACTGTTTCGCAGGAAAGGACTTTTCAAATGCTTAACTGCACAATAAAAAAGCTATAACAGCACTGGAACTACATAATAACCACACATATTACTAATTCACACCGGGATATACACTTCCTATTAACCAAGAGAGTCGAGAATGTATTACCTTTATTGTCGTATATTTTCTTCTTTCTCATACGACCTTCATTAAAGCAAAATCATTTTTTTATTGAGCACTTGGTAGTTCTAACTCTTTGGTTCTTCTAGTTTGTGTGTGCTAAATTTAACATTCGCCAATTGAGCAGCTGCACGGGCAGCAGCTGTTGCACGCTCTGCAGCGGCAATAGCAGTGTGAGCTCTCTCCAATGCATCAGACGATTGTCGTCTCATCTCCGTTTTTAATTCACTAACTTGTGTTGCATTATCATTCATTGATGACTTAGTTGCATCGTGACTTAACAGGGGCTTGATGTTGTCAGGGCTTGGAGATTGATGGGATTCGAGCCCCACTTTCTTTGTTGCTGACATGATAGAATGTGCTTCGTTAGAAGGTGAATGTTCATGTAGGCCTTCTCTAGAGGGAGCTTGAGAAAGTGGTGTGCCACCATATACTTGCTTTGGTCCATTCTACAAATAACATAAAAAATTCATGATTAAATATATAATGTGGAAGAAAAATGTCAATGTTGACAAGGACAGTGACTTTATTCCATTTTTATTTTACACAACTAGAATTTAACATACTTTCAAAACAATTTTCTTTTCAATTGTTAGATATCTAATAAAATATAGTATTATTCTTTTTTTTAATTTATCATGGAAAAACACATAGTATACAGGAGAGCATTATGTAACCTCTCTTTTTCTTTTTTTTTTAACATTTAACACAAAATTTTAGTTCATTATATTTGATTTTTTTCCTTCCAAGAAAATCTATGGGGAATAAATCAGAGACAAATTTGGGTTAGCTTTGGATCGTTAAATTTGCTGTTTTGAGAAATTGTACCATATTTTGGAACATACATTCCAAAACATAAATCGCTAGGGTATTAATATTTCTAGTAACACTGCCCTAAACCATGTCGATCTCGCTACAAGTAGTCAGTAATGAATCAAATAACAATATGGAGGGGGTAAAAAAAGTATCCATTTAAAGAAATGAGGGGAACAAATGCAAAAAAGCCAGTACCAGCAGATCCTCGGGTGTTTTACTAAATTCAGCTTCAGTTTTGGAGGAATCCCACTCCACATTGTACTCTTGTGCAATATCCTTCAATACCTTGAGCTTTATTTCCGCAGATGGAGCACTGACTGAAAGTTTCTCAACTATCTGTAGAAATAATAGAAAAGATTCAAAAAGATGAAATCGATATGTCCAATTCACAGTAGTGCAAAAGATACAAGAGCCAATTAACTGTACGGTTGACACTGGTATCAGGCCGAAGCTCAGACGCAGCTGATATGAACTCCTTCCCATATTTTGCAGCAAATAAATTCCTCACATGCAACAAATCAGGCACATCTGAACATCTGGGACCCGCAAAGATTATGCTTGCAACAGCCTCACGCAATTCTGAAGGGCATTCCCTGTAATGTAGAAAGAGATATGATCATCAAATTGTGTCACAAACACAGATCTTACTAGAATAAGTGCATTCACTACAGGGTTGTCATTTCAGGCCCTCAAGAATTGATGTACATGGGTATCAAAATGATGAAGACTGTAAATATAGCAATGACTATTGTCCAAAGTTCAAAACTGTGCACAAGTTGTGTAAAGAACACCTCAAAATCTCAACATCACGTGACAATACCATTTTTCATGAAGAATTCAAGAATCAAATTTCGCCTTACACATGAGAATTTCGTCCCAGTCCATCCAAAGAATAAAATGTAGATTCTAGAATGCAGCCTGTTAAATTTCCGTTCTTTTCATTCTTAACAACCCCAACCAAAATGAAAGAAAGAAAAACTTCTCCAGATGTTATGCAGCAATGGCTAAAAGAAACTCTGTTGTCGATGTACAAAACAAACTTCTTTTAGTAGGAGATGCGCCATCTGAACTTGCCAACAAACTTCTTGTTGGGTTGAAGTTTGTCAATGATAATATGGTGCAATTAGCTTGTGACTAAGACAGAATGACTCAAGACAACTCCAACCTTTCCATGAGGTGGTTATTTGAACCTAGATTTTGATCTTCGGATATCCACAAGAGAATATTTTTTGCTAGGACCTTCCTTCTTGAAAGCTTTGACGGCCTCCAATTGGAACGTCAAGAGAACTTCCAAAAGTGTGTGAATCTTCGTACATATAAAAAATAAATAAATAATAATAACAACAATAACAACATCTACTACTATTATAAAAGTGTGAAGAGCCTGTCATGTTTTCTACTTTTTTAAAATCTCAATTTTACCCTCTCAAATCTACTATATTTTCTACAAGTCATAAAGAGTCCTATATAAACCAACTATAAACCAACTATCTCTTTATTTTTAGAATTGAACACTCAAAAACGATATATATGTTTCTAAGAGTCCTATATAAATATAAACAAACCGTCTCCCTTCTTATATAAAAATATTAATAAATAAAATAAAATATTAAAAAAAAGAAGAAGCCATCTCCATGTTTTTTACATTGATGATGATTGAAGAATAAAAAACAATTACTATGTCTTATTTTCTATGTCTGCTTCTATACTGATATACATAATATTTACAATTGTCTATCATGGAACTATCTTTTTATTTTTAGAGTTAAACACTCAAAAACAATATATATGCTTCCAAGAGTCCTATATAAATCAAGGCTATCAAGATCGCTATCCGGATTGTAGGATCGTACGAACCTACAATCCAATATACACCATTCAATCCGACTCGTGCTTTGGATTGACCCCAGGTCAAGATCGTGGCTGGATCGTTAGGATCATTGGGATCGTATCAGGATCGTGACTCTATGCGATCCTGATTTATAGGGTTTTTTGGCAACTTAAAAGCAAACAAACCTTTATCAGGAGCAAAAAAGAAGAAAAGTTAGACCCTCTGAGCTGCGATTAGGGCAATACAAATTGGGGAAAGAGAAATTGGACATCAAATTTCAGATTTTGAGTTAACTGAACCAGGTACGCTTCTTCTTTTCGAATCTTCCATCTCTGTATTTTTTTTTTTTTTTTCTGTCTTCTTCTTCTTCGTTGCTGCTGCTCTTCTTCTTCACTGCTCTTCTTTTTCTCTTTCTTCGCTGCTCTTCTTTGAATCTTCTCTGTAGTTCAAATCACTTATTTTTCTTCTCCCGACTTCTTTTTTCCTCCTTTTCTCTCATCACCATTTTTTCTTCACTGTCTTATTTTTTCTGTTTCTATATATTTTATATATATATATAGTCCGAATCACCTTTTTTTTTTTTTTTTGCTTTTAGTTTTTCTGTTTCTGTATATTATACATATATATATATATTATATATATATATATATTTGTATGAATGATTTTGTTGTTCTATTTCTTCATTTTCCTTCTTTTATTCTTCTTCATTTTTCTTGGTTCTTCTTTGTTGCTATGCTACTGCTATTCTTCTTTGTTGCTTTTTCCCTAAACTTTGCTGAAAAATTTTCTTTTAATTTTAACAATATGCAACACACAACTAGCATAGTAACACAATGTCAGCCTCTATTTTAGGAAGAGGGAGGAAGAGAAAAAATGCTACTGGTCACAGATATGATCCTGGTTGGGAACATGGCATTGAAGTAGATGCTGTGAGCAAAAAATAAAATGCAAGTATTGTAATGTTACTCGTTCTGGAGGAATATTTAGATTAAAACACCAATTGGCATGCGCTCATCAAAATGTCGAACCATATCCCCAAGTTCCGAAAGATGTTAGAGAAAAATTTATGAGTCTTTTAAGAACTCAAACATTAGAGTCTCAAAATAAAAAAAGGAGGATGCTTGATATCAGTGATGATGATTCTGATGAAGAAGTGGAATTATTGCATGCTAGCCATCAAAACAAACAAAAACATTATGAGTGTATGGATAAATTTGTGGTGAATAAGTCTCAACACCAAAATCAAAAAACTATCAATCAAATATTTAAGAAAGAAAAGAGAGATGATATTTGTCAAACAATTGCCCGATTTTTTTACACTAGTGTAATTCCTTTTAATTGTGCCAACAACCTTATATTTCCACTTATGGTTAAAAAAATTGGAGATTATGGAAAAGGCCTTGTGCCACCATCTTAACATGAAATTAGGGTGACATTTTTAAAAAAAGAAGCGCGTGAGACATTGCAAATACTTGATGAGTTCAAAAAACGATGGAAAAACACCGCGTGTACAATTATGTCTGATGGATGGTCGGATAAAAAGAGAAGTCAATTTGTAATTTTCTTGTCAATAGCCCTAAACTATCTTTCTATCATCATCGGATACATCCAACATTTCAAAAACCGGCGAAAAGAGTTTTGAGATGTTGGATGAGATTGTTGAGAAGGTTGGAGTGGAACTTGCGGTCATTCTATATATATTTTGATAGTATTACTTAGTCATATAAAAATTATTGCGTTTTTTATCATTTTAGTAGGATCTTACGATCCTCAATCAGATCCTACGATCCGATCCGACAGACCCCCAAAACGATCCTGTGTAGGATCTCAATCTTAACAATCTTGATATAAATATAAACAAACCGTATCCCTTCTTATCAAAAAAATAAAAAAATAAATCAAAACATATTTTTTACATTGATGATGATTAAAAAATAAAAAATAATTATTGTCTTATTTCTTGTGTCTGTTTCTATATTGATATACATAATATTTACAATTATCCATCATAGATCAAATCACTCTGAATAATTTTGGTTGAATCTTAAAATTGTATACATTCATTCGAATCTAGACAGAGGAAAATGCATACGTTTTTAAAACAAAGATTTGTACTACATCTCAAAAATTTACAGATTATCTTTATACACTTTCTTTTTGTTTAAATTATATTTTATGAACTGTAATATTTTACATGGTACTTTAATAACCAAGATATGATGTTAAAATTCGAAACAAGAACCACTTTCGTTGATTTTATTTTTTAAATCTACTTTTCAATTTTTGATTTTTCATATTTTCTCACTTTTAGTGATTAAAAATACTGAAATTTCTTCATATTTTATTTTTTAAATTATACTTTTACATAAAAATCTAATATCTAATAATCTTTAAAATAAAATATTAATAAAAAATTTATAAATTCAAACATGTATTGATTTTTTATTAAGAAAAGTTGGGAACCTCCATATGCAGTCAATTTTGAAATTTAAAAAAATAATAATAAAATTTCTAATTAAGTTTCATCCTAATTAATTAGAATCCCTAATTCATCACCTTTTTTTTATATAAAATTTTCATCTTAATCAAATTCATACAATAAAATATAGGGGAATTTTTTTTAAAGTCCCTGATATTAAGATTTTAGAAGATAAAGGATATACAATATTTTTGTAGTAGTTAAGGTCCCTCAACATTTCTATAGAGAAAATTCGACTCAGAGAAATTTTGCCCGATTCAGAGAAATTTTGCTCTGACTCAGATAAATTTCAATTTTCACAGAGAAATTTCTCTGTGATCATATTAGAGAAATTGTCGGGGCCGAAATTTCTCTCAGTTGGGTAAATTTCTCTGAGTCTAATTTTCTTTGTGAAAATGTTGAGGGACCTTAGCTAATAAAAAATAACATCTTGGACCTCTCTTACTGCACAAAATTGGAGAGGGATGTTTCACTAATTTTTCCTAAATATATCATTAATGAATATTAAAAACAGTAGAGCAAAAGTTCTTTTTTTTTTTTAGTCCCATTGAGGTAACATTTAAAAAGGAAAAATTTTAATTTGATTTTTACTTGAGGTAACATTTAAAAAAGAAAAATTTTAATTTGATTTTTACTTACTAAAATCAATTCACGCGCCACGTGCCACGTGCAACGCATGTACCCAATCACTACTAAGGGAAAAAAAAAAAAAAAAGCAGAGAGTAGGCAGTAGCAAATGTGCCCTATTTCTTTGACTAATTTCCTTACAATGAAACCTTGTTATCCTTTCCAATACTTTCAAGAATTCGTTCTTTCTTTTACCCCAGCTCATTGAGCATTAAGTTTTGCAAAACAAGATTGGATTTCAACATTGAAAAGATGATTTTAAGGCAAGCGTCATAGGTCCCATTCATGATGTATGTCTTTCGTGATGAACTCGTAGAAACCAAGAGTAATAAAACACTACTTAGAAGGCATGCTGAAGTAGTAGCTACAAACAAATCAATTGGCACTAGAAGATAACACTTAAACATCAATGAAGGACCTAAGGGAGAAAGACTACTTTCAAGTATTGAGCTTCAGTTATCTAATACAGAACAATCTGCATTACCACCAACGTAGGTGTGCATTCTCTTGCTAGAACATTAGGAGTTAGCTATAAAAATATTAGAATTTTGGTGGCATCTAACTGAAAACCAATCTGTTCTCTTATAGAGGTGAAGTAGTACACATCTAACACTCCCTTGCACAAGCAACCAAGTCTCACATAGTGGTGAGAAAGAGAAGAATGAATTGAGAGAAACAGACCCCAAGCGAAGACTTGGCCCACGAGATCACCCGAGGCCTAGTTATGATACTATTGGAAATTTTGGAGGCATCCAACCCAACATTAATTGGATGTACGTGGAGACCTCTAAACTATATGGAGCCAGATTGGGTGGTTTACAGAGGTGATGTGAGACAAGTTTCTAACAAGAAGTATCCAAGTTGATATAATCATCTATATTGCTAAGTTTACCGTGCTTCCTAAGATAGAATTTTCAAAATGACTGAAATGGAGAAAATATAACTGATACTTGTTGCCATGAACCTCAAGGGTCATGCCAAGTATATCACAAACAGAAAACCATGAGGAGCCTGGGAACAAAACAAAGGTGACAATGAATGATGAGTTGTCACCTGTGACTACTCTTAAATTTTTGTATCTCAAGTAACATAATATGCTTAAATAGCAAGATCAACTCAAATCCGACGTACCAAAGAATTATACAAGTATTTGAGTTGAGCAAAATAAAAATAAACCAATGATCAATTGGTGACAACTTTACTTGAAATTGAAAGGCTCAGAAAGCTACCAATCAATCATCAATTTTGCTTCCCTCACCTTAATTCTCTTCACACTCCCACAAAATAACTCTTATGCACAAAATAAGTCATAGATAGAAGTACTTCTATTAAAGTTAATGTTTTTTGTACCTAATTTTGGTAAATTAATGGGCTAGAACTTCCAGTGGAAAGTAGGAATTACACACTTTACCAAATGCTTAATTTCACATTATACAAGATAACTTATTCAACTGGTAGTCGCATCACTTTAAAACATCTTCAAGTGACCAAAATGGGGGTTGCTTCCTAAAGGATAGGCTATGTTCAAGTATAGACACTCACTTGTGTTTGAGATTTTTAAACTTTAAGTATTTTGCACATGCGTTGTTGCAGAATAAACCCCACACACACACAAACAACAGCAAAAAGATCAATCACAAACAACAAAACACAACACACAAATTTGCGCGGTTTGGCAAGATTGCGTACATCCACGGTTCATATTAGTTCCACTTTACTAAAAGAAGAGAAGAGTACAATATGGTTGCTATGAAGACAACAATATGTATGATAAGATTTATACCAACGAATTATTGTAATGCCAATAACACACTTCATGTCCGCATGGTGAAGTCTACAGTACTAACCAGGCTCCACAAACCCAGAATGCATGTGTGTGAAAATGGTTTTCATTTTAGTCAAAATGGTTGTATGTATGTCTTTATGTTTTGAACAAAACAGTACAAAAGAGAATTCATAAAAGTTAATGACTTAATCCCATGTCAAAAAATTGAAAGAACTTAAACAGTTAAAAAAAGACAAGAGGAGGTGAGACTAAATACACTCATATTTACACGTACACACACACACTTACATTATGTATAATACATATATGTTGTGCACGCATCATGATGTAAACTTTATTTTTTTAAAGATATGATAAAAGTCGATAATCATGATAAATAAATAAAACTTTTTAAAAAAAAAAAAAAAGCCATGACCAATGCATAAAGCTCCTGTTTACAACAAGTTTGGGAGAGGTAGTAGGTAATTAGCCTTACCCCACTTTTTTGTGGAGAGAATAATTCTAGTTACTCCAACCTATATGACAAGATTGGGGCTTGGGAGGAGATGACATTCACTATTGCGCTAGGTCATGAGCATCATGATCAAGAAAATAACATGATCTGAATCAACAATCAAAAACAAATGGTAAAAGGGGGCTTTGAAAATGTAGTGGTTGTTCTTATTTTACCATAAAGTTTTAAATTAGCCCCTCCTAATGTAATCAAGATTCATGATTAATGTTTTAAAAGGCGCGCTTAGGTGCATGCCTAAGCTCGAGGCGAGGCGAGGCGCAAGGATGCACATCAAACTGGTCGAGGCGAGGCAACGTACGCGAGGCACAAGTGAGGCGACGAGGCGATCGCTTTTTGGCGAGGCGCGAGGTGATGGGCTTCTGCGCTTCACTTGTTTTTCTACTCCAATGGTTGATTATATGGTTTTCTATGTGCATACCCATAGGGAATCAAATTTCTTCATTATAAAAAGACCAAAACATGGTCAAAAAGAGCAGAAATTGATTAAAAATACCCAGTGGTTGGAGAAGATCAGAAAGTCAAGAGACGACACACGACAAGCTTCTTCAGCTTCAGCTTTGGCCTTTCAGGTTCTTCTCTTCTCTTCTCCTCTTCTTCTCTGGTTCTTCGATGATTCGATGGGTTCTCTATTTTCTCTCCCTGGTTCTCTTACTCTCTTTTCCTCTTCTTCTCTTCTTCTTTTCTTATCTGGTTCTCTTCTTCTTTTCTTCTTTACTTCTTCTCTTCTGCCTCTGTTTTTTTTTTTCCTTTTTTTTTCCTTTGTTTTTTTTTTTTTTTTTTTTTTTTTTTTTTTGGTGTGTGGTTCTCTGCCTCTGTTTTTTTTCATGGCACTTTAAATCTTTTGTTGGATATTATCATTTTAGTTTTTAGAAACAAAAATGTTTTGTTTAAAGATTATTTGAAATGGTAAAGCTTGCTTTATAATTTTTGGAATTCTATATATATTTGTTATGTTGAAAAGCTTGCCTATTTTATAATTTTGCTTTTTTTCTACTACGTGCATCTCGCTTTGATGAGGCGCACGCCTCGCGCTTAGGCTATAGGAGACCTTATCGCCTCGGTGCGCCTAGAGCCTTTTAAAACACTTCAGACAGAACAATCTGAACAGTTAATCTCATAAAACAAAATAACTGAACAATCAATGTACCATGCAATGTAAAAATTAGCACATCTTATTAACAGTAATACTAGAATGACCATAGCTTTGTACTATATTTTCATACAATTTGAGGTGGTATCCTAATACGCACAAACACATCAGCAGCGAGGTCTCACAAAAAAAAAATGTTGAATGTAACAATTACTCCACCTACACCACTTAGTTTAGTGCTCCACTATTATACCTACACCACTTAGTTTAGTGCTCCACTATTATAACTCCACCTACACCACTTAGTCTAGTGCTCCACTATTATAGTGCTCCATTATGGCTTATATTGTATCCCCCATTTCTCTCTATAAAAGAGAGCTCTTGTACACAAATTAGATAGATCAAACAATCAAGATATTGAATACAATCAATCAATAATATCAATACATTAATTTCCTACATGGTATCAGAGCAATAGGTTAAGCTCTTAGTGTTTTTCGCCTTCCGGCGGGCGGCAACCTTGCCTTGACCGCCCGCCGGACCTCTACACATACCTTCAATTCAAACCTCAATTAGTTGCTGTTAGGCAGAACATGCCAATTCACTTTGGGTCATCTGCCTCACCTCCAGTGTTTGGTTCTTCCTTGTCTACCAGTTCTCTGTTTAGTTCTTCAACCTCTAGCAGTTCTCTATTTGGTTCTTCAACGGCTAGTAGTTCTGTATTTGGTTCTTCGACGACTCCTAATGTGTTTGGCTCAAGCACTAGTTTTGGTCTCAGTTCTTCAGCTTCCTCTTCGGAGACAAACTCCATTAGCACCAGTGGTGCCACTTCAAGCTTATTTAATTCCACTTGGCAGCCCACCAAGCCTTCATTTAACTCAACATTTAGTTCTGCGTCTCCGTCAACTGGGTTCTCCTTTGGAGCATCCTCGGTTTCTGTTGCTGCTACCAACAGTGCCCCTATGGTGTTTGGATCATCCATTCCTACTAGTGGCTCATTGGATTCCATTTTCATGTTCACTTCAGCTGCTTCTACTGCTACTGCCTCTTCCCAAGCACAGCCCGTGTTTGGTAGTGCTGTTCCTGTCTTCACGGCTGCCTCAGGTAATGGTGATCAGATGAGCATGGAGGATAGCATGGCTGAGAACCCAGTACAGGCATCCATCATGCCTGCAGTTCCGGTATTTGGTCAACCGCCCATCTTAGCAGTCTGCATGTAGTGGGTAATTATTCCAACTGGCACAGGAGCAGCAGCAAGAGCAAGATAAAGCTTATTTACCTTTTTCTCTCTGATTTTTCCATGAAAAAGAACAGTACTCCTTAGTTCTAGCTAACACAACACAGCCTTCTGTACAATTATCAATCTGATGGGTAGTCTTCAATGGCTCTGCAAAGCAAAGCCCAAGGCACGAGTAGCAAATGGTGCACAACTTTCTTCAATATTGTCTGTAGTTCCTCCAACAGATGTACCCGCTGGTTTGTCTAGAACAACATGGGATTCAGATACAGCTATAATTCTGGATCTCCAGTCAATTTCATAGCACCTTGGAAAGCGTTTTTGGGTGTACATGCACCCTTAAAACTGCTGGAGCTGTGGCTTCCTTATATATCCTAAATTCCTCTGCCGTTGCAGTTGGAGGCAGATCTGGACATACAAGGGTATAATATATGGCTGCAAAAGCTGCTTCCATTAGTTTGTCGGGATTTGGATCTGGGGGGCCATTTGGCTTTGATTTCTTCTCCAAGAATTGGAATACTCAGAAAAAGAAATCTGGGTCATCCAAAAAAGAGAAAGCAATTGTAGTAATGTCACCAACCTATTTTATTCATGCCAGGGATCAAACCCGATCACCATTTTACAAAAAAAAAAAAAAAAAAAAAAAAAAAAAACAACAACAACAACAACAAAACAACCACAACCCATAACCACCACAAACAACCAGCCTCACTTCTTCGCCTCTTCAGCTGTTCTCTTCTTCTTGCCTCGGTCTTGGGCGTCCCTTGCCGATGCTGCCTCCGTGTTTCCCACGCCGCCGAGCACATTCACTTCCCGTTGCTCCTCAACTGTCACATATGGAGGACCTCCAAATCTGAGCATCACGGTGGCCTTCCGCTTCAGTTCCTTGTTCTCTGCCTTCAGCCCACATATCTCTGCTCGGGCATCCTTATACATGCCCTGGGGCAGAGCCAGTTGGGCGTTTAACTGCTGCACCTCATTTGTTCTCCTCTGAAGCCGGTGCGACAGGTTGTTGACCGCAGTCATGGTCTCAACACATGACCTTAATGTATAATAATTGGCCTCAATATCAGATTGAGCAGCCATTATCTGCTCAACTGCCACCATCGGATAGTTCAACGGTGCAAAACCAGGGGGGCTTGGTCCAAGGGCACTTGGTTGCGGTTCCAGGGCAACTACCCCGGTTATCTCTCTTGTGCACTCATTGAGGTCGGGAAAGAGAGTAAGACCCCGGGAAGAAGAGGCTATGTTCTGGGTAGCGGAACGGGAAGAAGAAGCCATTTTCTGGGCAGAAGTGTTACAGAGTATATCTCTCAGCAAAATGAAGAGGTTTTTCAGAGTTTTCAGCAGATGTTTTGTTTTGCATCAGCTGCAGCCTCGCCTTGGTTTAAATAGGCAAGGCAGACACGCGCCTCACGCGCCTCTCAGCGCAAGACGACAAAGCGGCGCGCCTTTTGATGGCTCGACTTTTGATGGATGTCGGGCACGCCTTTTGATGGCGCGCCTTTTGATGGCTCGACTTTTGATGGCTGTCGGGCACACCTTTTGATGGCACGCCTTTTGATACGATTGGGCACGCCTTTTGAGGGTGCAACTTATATGAGTCCGACAAGACTCTGTAAACTGTCCCGACTTCGATTCCGGTTAGCTTCTATATGGGTCCGACAAGACTTTGTAAACTGTCCCGACATTGATTCCGGTTAGCTTCTATATGGGTCCGACAAGACTCTGTAAACTGTCCCGACATTGATTCCAGTTAGCTCCTATAAGGGTCCGACAAAACTCTGTAAACTGTCCCGACTTTGATTCCGGTTAGCTCTTATAACGGTCCGACATGACCCAGTAAACTGTTTTCTACAACGGTCCGACATGACCCAGTAAACTGTTTTCTACAACGGTCCGACATGACCCAGTAAACTGTTTTCTACAACGGTCCGACATGACCCCGTAAACTGTTTTCTACAACGGTCCGACATGACCCAGTAAACTGTTTTCTACAACGGTCCGACATGACCCAGTAAACTGTCTTCTACAACGGTCCGACATGACCCCGTAAACTGTCTTCTACAACGGTCCGACATGACCCCGTAAACTGTTTTCTACATCGGTCCGATATGACCCCATAAACTATCTTCTACAACGGTCCGACATGACCCCATAAACTGTCTTCTACAACGGTCTGACACGACCATACAGTGTCTCCTATCCTCTTTTATTTTATTTGTCATTTTATTTTTCTGTTTTGTTACTCTCTCCAAACTCAAGTTGGTTAGTTCCTAACCCCCTTGAGTTTGAGGGGGGCTGTTGAATGTAACAATTACTCCACCTACACCACTTAGTTTAGTGCTCCACTATTATACCTACACCACTTAGTTTAGTGCTCCACTATTATAACTCCACCTACACCACTTAGTCTAGTGCTCCACTATTATAGTGCTCCATTATGGCTTATATTGTATCCCCCATTTCTCTCTATAAAGAGAGCTCTTGTACACAAATTAGATAGATCAAACAATCAAGATATTGAATACAATCAATCAATAATATCAATACATTAATTTCCTACAAAAAATACCCTATGCCTTTCCCTATTCCCCTTCCGTCTTCCAACATATTCTCTCCCACTCATCACCACCGCCACTAAGCACCACTACTCACTGCAACCATCACCAAACACCTCCGCCATGTACCCCTTCCTGTACCGCCACCAGCCCCTCCCCCTCTCTATCCGTCCACCACCACCAGTGGCAGGAAAAAGGGGAAGAGATACCAACAAAAGGCCTACCGCCAAACAGCACCACTCATCAGCACAATGGAATGCTCACCGCCAGATCCCCCATTGCCTTAAATTTAACAAACAAAAGCATAAAATAATTGTTGTCCAAGCTTTTTATTGTGTCATTTCTGAAAATTTAGCAACTTGCAGCTTTTGGAAATCAGCCCTCGAAGCCTTCTTCCACCTTTTAGAACCCTAATCCTAGAATTCATTCCTACCCTAAATCCACTCATAGGCACTCATAGGTAGCTTTAGGCCCTAGTTTCCTAATCTACCTTGCATCAATTTGGTATTGGAGAAAAAAATCCTTCCTCTTTTATTGAGACCATAAATTTTCTTTATTCACATGATTAACATGTTGATAAAGCTTATAAGGAGGACATTGAATTATTGGAGCATGAAATGAGTATTATTATTACACAACACAAAAGGAGTTGAAGACCACTATCTATAGATCGGCTGCTACCATCCCAGATGAGGCTAATGTTCAGGAACAGAAAAAGTGAAGAGAGGCACGCAGATATTAAAAAAATGAAATCCAAAATTGATGTTGTAACCGAAGAAAGAATAAAGGATATTTTAAAAAGTGGTCAAAACCGTTACATTAACGGTGGCATATTGAATCCAATACAAACCGCTTTAGCGAGTAGAATAAAAATCACAAGTGCAACACGCCATTATGATACTACTAAGGCCTCGTTTGGGAACATGCTAATTTAGTAACTTTTTAGCTATTTGGCTAAAATATGAGCTAAAAAAAACTAGTATGTTTGGAATGACTTTTTGGCTTTTTACGAAAAGATGTGCAAAAAGTAGAGAGAAAAAAGAATCTTTAATTTTTTGGTATGGGTTGTTGGCTTTTTGACTTTTTTAGTAACTTTTTGGCTTTTTAGCTAAACCGGCCTATTGCCAAACGAGGCCTAAGGCCATTACACTTCCACTACTTGTGTTGCACCCCATCGACAATCTGCTTTAGAACATCCTGGTTTTATTCACAATTTTTCCATTTGTTTTGATCTGACCAAAATGTCTCTGGAACTCCAAAACCATCAAAACTCCTTAACCCTACTACTTTCAAGCATGAATTTACAAGATTTGTGTCGTCGGGGTCTCTTGATCTTCAACCCAAAAGTTTTGATTTTGTGTGAAGAATTATTAAAATAAAGAGAAGATACATCCAATAAATGGGAAATCTCCATAAGTAGCACTTTGCTTCTGTGAAATCTATAATTTTGCAACACAACACAACACTATAACCATTAATAAAAATATAAATAAAACAAAGTGGTGCAAGTATGCAACATAACAACACTTGATGGATTACATATCTTTAATTATTTTTTGAGCCTTAAATAGATTATGAAACATGAAATTGCCAATTATTGAAAGAAAATATGCAAAACTCTCATGGCAATGAAATATCATATTAAATCATATTATTCATTTAAAATTCTACTGGCCTACATTGAGGTTAGCCATTATTCTTAAATTATAGATGGGGTGGTTGAAATTCAAAACTTTATGCACTGGACCATGAGTGCAAACACTGCTGGGTTAGGAAATAGCATAAACTTTATATTAGACTGCAAGTTTCTGTTTTTATGACCAGAAAATTTGCTTATTTCCATTTCAAATTGTTCTTTGGACTTTTTATCAAATATGAGATGATTGTAACACAATATATAACACTCGCGATTCAAGCAATCCAATTTTCTTTGTGTAAGGCGAAAACCCCAAAAATGGTTTTCCTAAATCTATAAGCTTTATAAAGTAAGTTACTTCAAAAGAAAAAATTTTGAAACATCAAATGTGCATTGTACACTAACACATAATAAAGCCAATTAAGCTACCAATGAAGCAAAAAATCTTCAAAATGCAACCACCTACTTGATACCAAAACTGAATAAGAACCATTTTACAAGCTCAGACTAATATCTTTGAGGCAAGATGGCAACCTAAGCAACATATAAATTTTAAACCCCAAATAAAAGACAAGGCATGGCATGAGCACAGATTTGGAACACGGTGACTCTTTCGTAAAAAGATTATAAGCAAGCATAAACTGAACTTTAAAGGTTGTGTTGTATGTAACAAATATGCTAAACTATACCAGCGTTGATGAAGCGCTTCAAACAAAGTCTTCGACATATGAGTTAATTGTATCAATTAAATGATATACCTCTGGCTATCAAGAATAGGGACACGAGCAAGAACGAATTCACAGAACATCTCTAAGATTTCGTATGCCGCCCATATGTTTTGTTCTCTTATAACATGCTCCACCTAACCAAACATATATACACACATTATACAAGATTGCAATTATACAATTAAACCAGTGGCAGTGATAATAACAAATAAGATAAAAGAGTAAATTTGAAGGTGCACCCGTATCCGAGCTATGGCTTCCTGGCCAGCTTGCAGAAACTGGGCTATCTCCCTGCGCATAAGCTTGAGCTGCCGATCTCTCTTGTTTTGCAACAATTTGAATCGCGAGATTGCCAAATTCAAGCATGTTTTACTACAAAACAAGTCACCAAAATCAACATTTTCCATTGAAAATAACAAAATATGGTGTAAACATTCGTCATCCCATTTTGAGACAGACCAATACAAATTTAACAAGGATTGAGAATTGGGTATAAGAATTTCAATCTTCTTAGCTTAAAATTCAACAATCCATTCATGGGAATCACATGAGTTATTGAATGTTAAATGACATTAAAAAACAGAAAAATAAACAAAACCAAAATCAGAGATCTTCACTACTCTGAATTGCAAATGAGATGTGCAGTGAAAAAGGGATAAGACTAAACTGACCATTTTGGGCCAAGGACGCCTCTGTTGAAGAGTTGATTGAGAAGCGACATTGACGCCAAAACTGAGACGAGTGGATCTGAATGTAACAAACCCAAAATCTCGCCCTGTGTGATTGTTTTGATTGCAGATGAGATTGATCAATCATACAAATGAATAATAATTTGTTTGATTTTTCGAATCGAATGTATAGAAAGAACTATTTCGGCGTTGAATTCACAATGTCGACCTTATGTTGATATAGCCATGAAATATAAATAACAAATCAGAGTGGCGCAGCGGAAGCGTGGTGGGCCCATAACCCACAGGTCCCAGGATCGAAACCTGGCTCTGATAACTGAAGTTCGTGTAGTTTCCGATGCTTATTATTTTTTGTTTTCAAAAAAAATTCTAATAAACATTATAATGTATATATATATTTGTTTAATGTCTATTTTTGTTTTCCAAAAAATTTTAATAATCATATAAAAATGGAGGTGTAAGATTCAAGTTAAATTCTAATAAACATTATAATATATATATTTGTTTAATGTCTATTTTTGTTTTCAAAAAATTTTAATAATCATATAAAGATAATTCTCTTTGCTTCTGCTTCATCAGTCTAGCTAGGGGTGGAGAGAGGAATGGCGTTAAGATCCTCTGGAGTGTATCCTCTAAAGTGATCTCCTAGAGTGATCCATCAAAGGGTTAAGATTCAATCTCACCAAAATGACGTCGTTTTGGTGAGTAATTTAAAAAAATAAAAATAAAAATCAGATTTTAGTCATGTGTTGTTCCAATGAAGCATAAGAGAGAGAGAGAGAGAGAGAAGGGTTGAGAGATAGAAGGAGAGAACAGGAGGAGGCCGCCACATCACTGCCCAGTCCTGCCCCTTCCCACCCCCGACGCGCTGCCGCCGTCACTTCCACGCCGCTGCCGATCGCCATCAAAGTTCCTCTCACGCCGCAAGTGGTGGCGATGAAGAGAACCACCATGTCTATGCTAAACAGGGCTTGTAAAATGGAGTAGTCTTCGCCTCTATTTGGTGGATTGAACACATTTCTCAAACATGAATTGGGTTTTGAAGAATCACCATAAATGGTTGTTTTTGGTTGTGGGTTTTCAATAACTACTTGGATTTGAGAAGAATTGTTCATTTCTTCGCCTCTCTTCGCCTCTTTGTTTCTTTCTTTCTTTTCTTACTAAGTTGTTTGAGAATTTTGTGATTGTGATTGGTGATGATGGATGGTGGGTATTGGCTGACCTGGTTTCTTTCTTTTTTTTTTGGTCAAATTATATAGCAGCTGCGAGGGAGTTGGCCGACGGTAGGACGGCGGCGGCGGAGGGGCTTCGGGAGGCAGGGAGGCAGCGTCGTCTCCTTCTACTTCTCTCTCTCTCTTTTTCTTTCTCTATATTTGCTGTGTAGGAATTTTGAAATCTGATTTTTTATTTTTTTTTTATTTTTTTGAAATCGTTTTGGTGAGGCTGAATCTCGGCCTTTGGATGGATCACTCTAGAAGATCACTCTAGAGAATACACTCTAGAGGATCTTAACTGGGAGGAATGGGGGTATAAGTCGGGCAAATATGGTTGGGTTGGAAGGTTATCTAAGTTCAATTCAAGTTATGTTGAGACAAATGCTTCCGATGCTTATTATTTTTTGTTTTCAATTTTTTTACTAAATTCTAATAAACATTATAATATATATACATATATATATATATACATATATATATATATATTTGTTTAATGTCTATTTTTGTTTTTCAAAATTTTTTAATAATCATGTAACAATAATTCTCTTTACTTCCACTTCATTTGCCTAACTAGGGGTAGAGGGAGGAATTGGGGTGTAAGTCGAGCAGTTATGATTGGGTTGAAAGGTTATCTAAGTTCAATTTAAGTTATGCTAAGACAGACATGTCCACGCTTGTCTAAGCCTAAATTTTAACTTAAGGTTGTCTGTCTAAGTTCAACTTGAGTTAAACTCAAATTGTACATGAATTTTAATTAATTTATTAAAATTAGACTCTATTTATATATTTTTCTAAAAAAATCATTAATAACATCAAACAAATAATTTATATAATGTAAGAAATATGCCCTTATAGTAGTCTTTACAATTTATGAGTAAGAATAAAAAGGTTTTGTATTACTTGTGTATATAATATATATTCAATATAATTTAATAATCTAAATTATTTTAATATCATGTAATGACTAATAATTTATAGAGAATATTAGTCTAGGGTCCCTCCCCCACTTTTCGTAATGGAAGAAATCCACAAAATTATTTTTTGATGTCTAACGTCCCTAAACATATATCAGAGAAATTTGACTCAAAAATTGTAGTTCTTCCCTGTCTTTTTTCGCTCTCGCCGCTGGCTGTGCCAACATCGAGTTCGTTGTTGCCAACAATCCTTCGTCGGAGCAAGGGATTCAACTTTCCGGCTAACCTCGGCGATTACTTAGTCGGCCCAGGGCTCGAGCAATTGATTCAGCAATTGGCCGAGAAAGATTCGAATCGATACGGAACACCGCCGGCTTCGAAGTCTGCTGTGAATGCGCTTCCGACCATTACTGTTGATGATGGATTGTTGAGTTCTGAATTGGCTTAGTGTGCTGTGTGTAAAGATGATTTTGAGCGTGGTATGGATGTTAAGCAAATGCCTTGTAAACATGTTTACTATTCTGATTGCATTGTTCCGTGGCCGTTTGGGGCATTTGGGTCTCCGGAGTCGAGTGGCAGTGGAGATGGTAACAACAGTAGCAACAATGGCGGAGGATCAAACCCACGACAGAGAAATTTGAAATTTCTCTGGCGAGTCCATGAAAAGGTAAGGAGGCCAGAGAAATTTATGAAAGGGTAAGGAGGCCAGAGAAATTTAAATTTCTCTGGACCAATTTTCTCTGAACCAATTTTCTCTGGACTAATTTTCTCTAGATCAACTTGAGGGACCTTAGACATTATGAAAATATTAGATGTCCTTTATGCTATAAAATGTTAATACGAGGGACCTTAAAAAAAAAACTCCTAATTTATACGAATATTTAATATTTTTATATATATCTATCTATGTATAATTCAGGTTTTGGGTTATTTAATGTTTTTGCTTAAGTCTTTCCAAATTTAATTTTAATTTCTAAATTTTTGTCTAAACTCATACCGAATTTAAAAATATATTGTCTAAGCTTTAAAAAAATTTAGACTGAACTCAGGTTGAACTTGCCCAATTGTAGCCCTGGGAGGAGGGTCCGGATCCTACCCCTCTAATGTTTTGGCATAGACCCTATTTGGCTAGAGGCTATTTAGTAAAAATAGTTAATAAAGACAAAATATGTTAAAATAGTTAATAAGATAAAATGTCACATTTAACTCATAATCATTTTACTTTTTCTCTTACAACAATCAAATCAATTACAAAAAAATAAAATAATTATCATCTCCAATATAACTTTTTTAATCAAGCTAAAATAGTTAAAAAATTAATAAATCAACTAAAATAGTCTATTTCTAAACGAGTTCATATACATATAAATTTTCAAAAATTTATATATTTTATGTAATGCCCCATCTAAACTCAATGCAATACTACAAAAAAATTTTTGGAAATCCCAGTTTATTTTAAATTCTCTTTCAAAATGTCTCATATTAGAGCAGCTCCATCTAATGTTAGCATCACCCAATTTTAACTGCAAGGGTGAGTTCCGACCAGTGTGGCGGAAGCTGATATGGTTTTTGTCATCATCTTTGCATGTCAATTTTGACATACTTTCGTTTCATAACTTTCTGTTTTTGTTTTTTTTTTTTTTAAATAAAAAAGTTTTCATAGAAAATAAATGAGTTCAAATTTAAAAAATAATAGAATAATAGATTTGACATATCGAGTAAAGAGTTTCAATGTCAAATTCACATATTTAAATTTGTCACTCAAGTTAAAAAAAAATAAAAAATTGACATACTAAATTTTAAAGATTTGGGTAAAAACACTCTTAAATTGTGAATAAGCTTAAGTGTTTTTTTTTTAATATTGATCTACGAATAAGTTGCGAGCATCCTCTTAATTTTTTTTTGGTGTTTATGAAATTAAAATACGAATTACCACTAATTATCTTTCACTTTCATGAAAAAAATGTATTTATAATTTTCAAAATTATAGAGACAATTCGTATTTTAAGTAAACTTAATAAAATGTATTTGTAATTTAATTATCTAATTTTGAAACCAAACTAAAACAACAATATTACATGCCTAGAGAAAGTACCTGTAAAATTACTCATAATTTAAATTTTGTAAACCAAATCAACACTGTTGCGTAACTTGAATTTGAGCTTAGCTCGAATGACTCGAAATTCATCTTGCTGGTCGTTCGGCGAGAAGGCTAACAGTTGCGGTCGATAAGGTGACAATCGCGGTAGACAAGTATTTTCACCCTGTTGTCCAGCCGATCGTCCGGTAAACACCAATACGGATTATTCGAGCCCCTCCCTTTTCAAGCTACAAGACATTTTTCAAAGTTAATTCATTTTGACTTATAACATGTCAAATTTCAATCTACACTGCACTTTTATGATAAAAATTATGAATTTTTATATATTTTTTTATGATCCAAAAAAAAAAAATTCTGCTATTTTATGTTGGTTTGAAAATTGACATTTTTGAAAACTTTTGATTTTTGTGCCCAAAAAAAAATGAAATAAAATAAAGATTATAATTTAACAAATTATAATGACATTTTAAGTAAATTGATTGGTTCCAAACATGGTCTAAAAACAGTGTTAATTTGAAAGGCCATAATCAATCAGCTAAACCACACCACACCGACAACGCAACACAGCACACCAAACCGATTCAAATGCTCGCTCAACAGTTCAATCTTCGAACATGGTAAGATTACCTGTAGTAACTACTCCGCTGAAGAAAACTTCCTGCTAAAAAAAATAGCGAAAATTGCTCTATATTTGGCCCCCAAGTCCCCACAAAGACTTGTTGAAGAGAAATTCATCTCATTTTTGCAATCATGTAAGAACCCAAAACATCTCCAACAGATTCAAGCACAGATAATCACTCATGGCTTTACACACAATGAATATATCGCGCCAAGATTTGTTTCGGCGTGCGCAGAATTGAAGAGAATGGATCATGCACGCCGAGTGTTTGATGGAATTCCCAATCCAGATACAGCGCCATGGAATGCTATGTTCAAAGGGTATGTCCAGAACGAGCTCAACAGAGAAGTTGTAGTCTTGTTCAATCAAATGAAGAGCCTGGATATAAGACCCAATTGCTTTACATTCCCCATGGTGTTAAAATCTTGTGCAAAGTTACTAGCTTTGCAGGAAGGGGAAAGAGTGCATTGTTTTGTATTGAAGATGGGTTTCAAATCAAACCCGTTTATTGGAACCACTTTGATTGATTTGTATACGAGTGGCAGTGCAATTGGCTGTGCTTATAAAGTGTTCTGTGAAATGTTTGTGAGGAATGTTGTTGCGTGGACTTCGATGATTAATGGGTATATTTTGTTTGGAGATGTAGTTTCTGCACGGAGCCTTTTCGACTTGGCACCAGAGCGTGATATTGTATTGTGGAACACTATGATTTCTGGCTATATTGAATGCAAGGATATGGTGGCAGCTAGGAAGCTTTTTGATGGGATGCCAAACCCAGATTTGATGTCTTGGAATACTTTGTTGAATGGTTATGCCAACAATGCGGATGTTGAGGGGTGTGAAAAGTTGTTTGAGGAGATGCCCGAGAGAAATATTTTTTCTTGGAATGGACTGATTGGAGGATATGCTCGTAATGGCCGTTTGTTTGAAGTTCTCAATGCCTTTAAAAGGATGCTAAGGGAGTCTGATGTGAGTCCTAATGATGCCACGCTTGTGACTGTGTTGTCTTCCTGTGCGAGATTGGGAGCTCTTGACTTGGGTAATTGGGTGCATGTATATGCAGAGAGCAATGGGTATCAAGATAACATTTTTGTTAGGAATGCTTTAGTCGACATGTACGCAAAATGTGGGAGTGTAGATAGTGCAATTGATGTGTTTAACAGCATGCATACAAAGGATTTAATATCTTGGAACACCATAATAAATGGTTTAGCAGTGCATGGACATGGGGCTGATGCTTTAAGCTTGTTTTCTCAAATGAAGAACACTGCAGAAAAGCCAGATGGTATTACTTTCATAGGCATTTTATGTGCTTGTTCTCATATGGGTTTGGTAGAAGATGGATTTTCCTATTTTTATTCAATGATTGATGAATACTCAATCATGCCCCAGATTGAACATTATGGTTGTATGGTTGATATGTTGGCTCGAGCTGGTCTTTTAGACCAGGCAGTGGATTTTGTGAAGAAGATGCCCATTGAAGCAGATGGTATTATTTGGACTGCCTTACTTGGGGCATGTAGGAGTTATAAAAATATCAAATTGGCTGAACTGGCTCTCCAACGGCTTATTGAGCTTGAACCAAAAAACCCAGCAAATTATGTTATGCTTTCTAATATTTATGGGGATGTCCGGAGATGGGAAGATGTGGCACGATTAAAAGTTGCAATGAGGGATACAGGTTTTAAAAAACTGCCAGGTTGTAGCTTGATTGAGGTTGATGATGCTGTGGTTGAGTTCTATTCCTTGGATGAGAGGCATCCAAAGAATGAGGAGATATATGCAGCCTTGAGAGGGTTGACGAAGCTGTTAAGGTTATCTGGGTATGTTCCAGACCTTATGGAGCTTGGGCATGGAACTTAAGGAAAGAAAGAAAGAGATTAATCACGGATAAAAACGACATTACCCAGTGTTGGTCCCTGTTAATTGAGGGTGGGGGAGGGGTAAACCAGGAGGCAGATCTAAGCTTTGGCAGTCATTATTTGCCCAAAGTGGCTGTTCTTAGACTTGACTCTGGATCCTCATGCTTGGCAGATCAAGCTCTTACCATTATATCAAGTAATGACCCTAAACAACTCATTCAGTTAAGATTAGTCATATATGATATTTCACATATAAAACACATTCAGTTACTTCTCTCAAGGAAGCCTCGTGCTCCTGATCAACGTTGATGATTCTTGTAGAATTAATTTGTTCCTTCTATGTTAATGTCAATGGGACATTCTCTTGATCTGGTCTACCATGAGAGTTGATGTGCTCAGTGTAAAACTCCTCTTTTCAACTGACACGTCGTTCCCCAATAATATTCGTAACTTGATAAGATCATCACCTTTCTGACTTTTGATCCAATACAAATCTCTTTGAAAATGTAGTTATGTTAAAAAGACACTTATATAGAAGAGAATTTTTTTTAATAAGCAACCACAATAATTGTGCCGGTGTCCTTGTACCTGTTTGAGTGCTGTTATATTGAGCCACTGAGCGTATATGTCCTCCTTACATGCGGAGACTCCCTTTTTATAATTCTTTTTCTGGGGCTTTGATTTTGGAGACTCCTCTTTGCTGGAGAGCATATGTCTTGTCTGAGTTTCTGATTTCAGCATTAATGGGGGTTCTTGATTGATTATTCTTAAGAGAAATTATTGCTTCCTCTTCTTGGTTATTTATTTATTTTTATTTTTTGATAAATCCCTCTTCTTGGTCACTTGTGGCCTTTTTTATTTTTTTTTATTTTATTATTTCTAATTTCATTCTCAAAGGAAGCTGTGAATCCTGTACAAGGGTGATTAGGTGACCTTGATATGGCAGAGAGAATAAATCACGTAGATCATTGTTTTCTCAGGTGCTATTGTGACCTTGTTTCTTGCTCAAAATTTAAGACCATTTGACCATCCCTCTTGGATGACGCAGTTTTAGAGGATCTTTTGATCATGCAGAAAATGTTGTTGAACAAGTCCCTTTCTTTTAATAGGCATTTCAGTGACCTTTCTTCAACAGTTGTTTCATAGGAGGTCTTATTGGGTAATGGAAACACAAATTTGATGCAAAATATGTCAAGAGTAGTATGATCTGATATTTTTTAGCCTGTTTACCAACTGATCCACCCAAAACACTAAATATATAGTGAGCATACAATGAAGCAGTATGGAAATCCGAGCTTTATTAAAACTCCTCCAATTAAAAGATCGTCATTATAGAAGTTGCATTTACATAACAGACGGACCCTTTTTTTAAAAGTTTCATTCCATCGTTTTTCCTTTAAAATGTTTCCTTAAATTTCACTTGATTCCCTGTTGAATGCACTTCATTTTCTATCATTTGTGAAAAATTCATGATTTGTGCATACAACAATGTAGAGTTCTGCATTCTGGCTTAATCTGATCAGGACATTGAGATGAGTTCTATGCATGAAATATGTCCAGAAAACTGGTGGAATAACGATTTGAAGGTCATTAGGTCAGCATTTCTCATTTTATGTGTGAAGCTATTATTTTAGGGTGCTAAATGTTGGCCAACTTATGGTTACTTTCTAGTTCATTTCTGTATAATTTGTTAAGTTGGTATTGGTGTCATTCTTAGACTTGTATGGACATGGTTGATTGTTCTTGGTAGGACAAGAGACTGTGTCTCTCTTCATCTACACTTCATATTAGCCAAGTTTGGCTTATTGAAGCCATTATTTTATTTTTTTTGTTTTGTATTGTTTTTGTTTTTTTTAATGGTTTTGGATAACAACACCTATGACGGATAATTGAGATTATTGTTTTGGGTAAAAAGGATGGTTTCACTTTCACCCAACTCTAGCTTTGTGAATAAATGAGGCTTGTTCCAGTTGTTGCAGCTGTGTTGATGCTTTTCCTGGATGCCTTCGAAACATAGAAGCAGGTTCATTAACTTAAAGTGAGCACATAACAGGTTCCTTCACATATCGTTTATTGTATGCTGTTAATTTGTGCCTAATCTTTGGGATATTGTCATATTTTTACTTGCTGATTTTATGATCTTTGATCTCATAAATGTTTGGCCTATAAAGCGTAATTTTTTTGATGATAAAGGTTAGGACAGAATATTTGATAGCTGTTTTTAGAAAACCTCGGCAATTGATTATAGTTTGAGATTAGCATTTTACCTCTTAGGAGTGCATTAAACCTTCTTTATCTTATTATGGATGTTGTCTGGACATCATTTCTGTATCCTTTCCACATGATTAATTTGTTCTTGATGTAACTTGGCTGTTGATGCTCATATGATTGGCAAAATGCATTATTAATTAGTTATAATTGTTTTTTCTCCTAGGCAAAAGCAGTATTAATTTTAATCATTGATGTGATCAACAAGTGGGAAATAAGTTTCCAATATTCTTTTGATCACCTTGATCTGTTGGATCAGAAGTGCATTGAACCTGTTTCATAGAAAGCTACGACTACCAAATAAGTATTTGCACAATGAAGATTCCCCATTATTTTTATTATAGAATTTTTTATGTAGAACTTATGAATGGTTTTCAATCTTGTTCTTTATTTATTTTTCATTTTTTATTTGTTCCTGGTGTGGTTGATGAATGAGTTATTAGCAGCCAAGGTAGAACATATACTTGCACTGGACTGCCAAAGCCTAGATTGCTGGTGCTCTTCCACGGGTACAGTTAGTTCCCCGTTTAATATGAACACACACTACAAGAAAATGTGTCTATTGTAGCATTTTCAGCAGCAATCAGCAACAAATGCTGCTATAAATAATAATAGCCGCATTTTTCGACCGCGGGTATGTTAGTAAAAATCAGGTATTATACCTGCGGTTTTAAGTGAAACCGCTGATGTATTATTTATTTCCCTGTCAGTTTGTCTAAAAGTGCTGCAATAAACCTATGATTGGTTGTAAATAATCAAATCAACTGGAGTTATTTGTGTAATTGTATTGTCTATATAAATATACCCTACGGTTGATAGTGTAGGAAAATAATGGTTTTCGGCAACTATAATTCGAAATTAAAATGGGACTCAACCGCCGATTGAGGTGGGTCTGAGTGGGGTTGTATTCTCTGAAGTGAGAAGATTATAATATAAAAATAATATTGAGTTGTGAATGAGAATTGTCTCATAAAGTGGACATCAATTAAAGTTGGGCTTGTGCATGAACATGTGTTGGGTATGGACTTGGCTTTGGACCTAGTCTTGAGCTTGGGCTCTGTGTTGAGATTAGCTTGTGCATGTGTTTAAGATTAGGTCTGGATCGGGTTGTGACCCAACACCCATATCTATTTTGCGACCCATTAGGTTTAAATAACATTATATACATATTTAATTATATATGTTATGCACATGGGAGTTTTTCATTTTTGTAACTCTAGCCTAATGGCTAGAGTTGATGGCCATTGATGTTAGGTTTTATGGTAGCCTTCATGGCTAAGACCCTTATCTATAAATATGAAAAGGGTCTTTCCCCTCCAACTTAAAAATATGACATAGAGATGATTTTTGTGATGGAAAATTTGTGATTTTCTTTAGATAAAGTTAGAGCTATGTTTACAACAGGAAAAATTTAGAGTTTTTTTTTTCCTATTTTTTTTTACTAGTCCCTTCTTTGGTTCTTGTTAGAGAGAGAGTGTTGCACTTAGTTAGTTCACCAAAGCTATCCAGGAGGTGCTCCTGTAGTAGCTAGTCACAACCGTCGTATTCTGAGAGACAGATGCCGATTTTCCTCTAGCACCCTTTAGCGAGGTAGCGAATATGTTTTAAGGAAACTGTGTAAACCACAGGCTTTGGTTTGCTTCTCTTGTCATTTGTTCTTTATTTTTCAAAGTTAAATTTACTTCAAGGAGTTCTAATATTTATTTATCTATGTTACTAATTTGTCCTATTAATGATTTTGTTTGTAGGAATCCATTATTTAACCTATTCATATTGTTGTAGTTTATTATGTATTTAATTCTTCAATAAAAAGACCAAGATTATTTTGTCATTTCTATTTAATTTTATTTTTCTATTATTATTATGATGTAGAACAAGTAGCCGAAGACTTCTTGGAACAATTGGACTAACAAAAGGCAAGAAAGATGTAGAATAAAATTTTATAATTTTTATATTTCTTAATTTTATTATTTTGGAATTAAATTTTGACTAGGATTTTATGTAGTTTAGAATTTTAGTCTATTAGGTTTCCTAATTTGTGTGGATTTAAGTTTCCTAGTTTATTTTAGAATTACTTTTCCTACAAGTATTAGGTTTAGTCTATTATAAATAAGCCTACAAGCATATGCGATTCATTCAATCAATAATATTTTAAAAAGTTTTTCTTCTATCTTTCTTATCGATTCAAGGGTGTTTTTGTGGATTCAAGAATTCTCGTCTACTAGAACGATATCTAGTCTCGTGTGATTTATTCTGCTACGTCAAGTGGTATCAAAGTAAGGAGTCACCTGGCTCAATGGCACAACACAGAGTAGATCATGCAAACCCTACTGGCAGAGATCATAGGGTCGAGGCCCTGTGGGTAGCATATGAGAAACAACAAAAGCAGTTGAACGAAATTCGTGATCTGCTTATTGGCCTAATCTTAATGCCAACAACAGGCCACCAGTGGTTGATAGGGTCCATGCTGAGGGAGTTGCCCAAGACAAACCTGTTAACCAGAATAGAGTGCACACCGAAGGATTCGCCCGAGGTCAACCTGTTCAGAATGCTCCTAGACGTCCCCTTCGTTGTCCATCTGATAGTGAGGAGGAGTCTGAACCAGAGTTTGAACCACTTCCAGCCAACTATCAGCCCAGAAGGCAACAACAACAAGGGTTCGATGAGTATCGAATGAAGATAGATCTTCCCCAGTTCAATGGAAATCTGCATATTGAGGATTTTCTTGACTGGCTTTCAGAGGTGGAGCGATTTTTTGGGATGATGGATGTTCCAGAATCAAAGATGGTGAAATTGGTGGCATACAAACTAAAAGGAGGTGCTGCGGTATAGTGGGATCAATTGTAGAAAAATAGGCATCGACAAGGAAAAGAATCTGTACGGACTTGGCGTCGGATGAAACAACTCCTTCAGGACAAATTTTTACCACCAGATTATGATCAATACTTGTTTGAGTACCAAAATTGCACCCAAGGAAGCTGATCTGTATTTGATTATACAACTGAATTTTGCGAACTTTTAGATCGCAAAATCTGAATGAGACCGAAGGACAGCGTGTAACCCGGTATCTCAATGGGTTAAAAATAACCATTCGAGAGAAGATGGGGTTATCAGTAGTGTGAACTGTGGATGAAGCACATAATATGGCTCTCAAAGCCGAGCTAATGGAGCGCAAGACAACCTATTCTAGATATCGTCGGAACCTTTTTGATTCTTCGTTTCCTACTAGGGAAAAAGGAAAAGGGGTTGCCCAACCAACAATTCCAGTAAATCAGTAGGGAGTACCGCTGGTGGAGAAGGAAACCAAATGACTCGATCAAGTAGCAAAGAGGCACCTCGAAACACGAATCCTTATGCCAAACCAAGAACGGATAAGTGTTATAGATGTGGTATGCCTGGTCACGCTCTAATGTGTGCCCAGAAAGAAGGACTGCTAATTTAGTTGAAGAAGAAGATGAAATTGGGAATGATGGAGATGCAGAATATGAGGGTGATCAGTATGAAGGTGCTGAACTCGCTAGAGAAGGAGGAGAACGAGTCAACTATGTAGTTCAAAGGGTTCTATTTACACCAAAAACTGAGGACCTCAGTCAATGTCACAGTATTTTTTGCCCTTGTTGTACCATAAATCAAAAGGTGTGTGACCTTATTGTGGACAGTAGAAGTTGTGAAAATTTTGTGGCTAGACGATTGGTAGCACACCTGAAGTTATCTCCTGAACCACACCCTCTCCCTACAGTATTGGCTGGATCAAAAAAGGACCTGCTGTCAAGATAACCGAAGTGTGTAAGGTACCTATTTCTATTGGCAAACACTATAAATCTGATGTATTATGTGATGTGGTTGATATGGGTGCTAGTCATGTATTACTTGGAAGACCTTGGCAATTTGATGTGGATATTACATTTAGAGGGCGAGACAACATTTATTGTTCAATTGGGGGTCTCATAAAATTGCTATGAGTCCCTTAAAGCAACACACAGTGCCTCCGAAAGTCGAAGCGAAGTCTTTCCTCACTATAACTAATTTAGAGGCCGAGTTTGTAGCAAAATGCGAAAACTTCACAGAGGTATATGCTTATGGTTGGTGAAAACAATGGTACTGCGGCCAAGGAGAACACAGTCACACAAATCTCTCAGAAAATTCAACCATTGTTGGAGGAATTCCAAGAGCTTACTGCTAATGAGTTGCCAGATGAACTTCCACCCAAGAAGGACATTCAGCATCAGATTGATTTCATACCAGGAGCAAGTCTGCCAAACCTACCACACTACAAAATGAGTCCAAAAGAGAGTGAGATCTTCCGAGAGAAAGTCGAAGAATTGCTGTGAAAGGGACTTATTCGTGAAAGCCTAAGTCTATGTGCTGTTCCGGCATTATTAACGCCAAAGAAAGATGGAAGTTGGCGAATGTGTGTAGACAGCCGAGCCATTAACAAAATTACCATCAAGTACAGATTTCCCATTCCCCGACTAGATGATATGTTGGACATGCTGGAAGGATCAAAGTGGTTTTCAAAGATCGATCTACGAAAATCAAATTCGAATTCGTCCTGGGGATGAATGGAAAACAGCATTCAAGACTAAGGATGGTTTGTATGAATGGTTGGTTATGCCATTCGGCCTTTCTAATGCTCCCAGCACCTTTATGCGAGTTATGCATCAGGTATTACGACCTTTCACTGGGAAATTTGTCATGGTTTATTTTGATGACATCTTAATCTACAGTAAATTAGAGGAGGACCACATGGCCCATTTACAAGAAGTGTTGACAGCACTGGAGGTAAGCAGGTTGTACGTTAACCTTAAGAAGTGCAGTTTCCTCACAAGTAGCTTGTTGTTCTTGGGTTATGTGGTTAGTTCATATGGCATTCATGTGGATCAAGAGAAGGTTCGAGCCATCCAAGAGTGGCCAACACCCAAGACTGTTAGTGATGTTCAAAGTTTCCATGGGTTGGCTATTGTGGCACCAATCACAGAGTGCATGAAAAAAGGAAAATTCCTGTGGGGTGATGATGCAGAAAAGAGCTTCTTGTTGATCAAAGAGAAGTTGTGCACTGCACCAGTGCTAGCTTTGCCCAGTTTTGAGAAGGTTTTTGAGGTAGAGTGTGATGCTAGTGGTGTGGGCATCGGGGCTGTCCTATCTCAAGAACATAAACCAGTGGCCTTTTTCAGCGAAAAATTAAGTGAAGCTCGGCAAAAGTGGAGCACTTATGACCAAGAATTTTATGCAGTGGTTCGAGCTTTGAAGATTGGTCTACTTTCCTTTAGAAATTTCCTTTTACTATTCGCCACAAATCAGGGACTCTGAATCGAGTCGCAAATGCCTTAAGTCGATGGGCTAGTTTGTTAGTCATGTTGACACATGAGATTGTGGGGTTTGAGTTCCTGAAAGACCTTTATCCAGATGATGATGATTTCAAGGAGATATGGGCAAAGTGTATTCAAAGGTAACCAGTCATTGATTTCTACATCACTGATGCCTATCTATTTCGAGGAAATCGCTTGTGCATTCCCCGTACCACTTCGCGAGAGAAACTAATTCGGGATCTCCATGGTAGTGGCTTAAGTGGACATTTGGGTAGGGACAAGACTATTGCAAGTATGGAAGAACGATATTTCTGGCCTCAATTGAATCGAGATGTTGGCAATTTTGTGAGGAAGTGCTATATTTGTCAGGTATCCAAAGGGCAATCTCAGAATACTGGCCTCTATATGCCTCTACCTGTTCCTAATAGCATTTGGGAAGACTTGTCGATGGACTTTGTGTTGGGACTCCCTCATACCCAACGTGGAGTTGATTTTGTGTTCGTAGTGGTTGACAGGTTTTTCAAAGATGGCATTTTATTCATTGTCAAAAGACTTCAAGCCTCTCATGTGGCTCGATTATTCTTTCGAGAGTAGTTCGTTTGCATGGAGTCCCTCAAACATTATCTCAGATCGTGATGTCAAGTTCCTTAGCCACTTCTGGGTGACTTTGTGGAAGATATTTAACCAGCCTTGAATCGTAGTTCAACCGCGCAGCCTCAAACAGATGGTCAAACAGAGGTGACTAATAGGACTTTGGGCAATTTGGTTCATAGCATTTGTGGAGACAAACCACAGCAATGGGATCTTGCTTTGCGTCAAGCAGAACTCGCATATAATAGCGCAGTTCACAGTGCCACAGGAAAGTCACCATTCTCTCTGGTGTATGTCACACCTCCAAAACATATAGTTGATTTGCTCCGTTTGCCTCGGGGTCCAGGAGTGAGTATTGCCGCCGAAACCATGGCCAAACAAGCCCAAGCAGTACAAGAAGAAGTACGACAGAAGCTGGAGGAAACAAATACCAAATATAAGGCAGCCGCAGACAACCATCGATGCTCCCAACTGTTGAAAGAAGGAGATTCAGTAATGGTGTTTTTGCGCAAAGACAGATTTCTAGTCGGCACATACAACAAATTGAAGCCTCGCAAGTATGGTCCATATAGGTGTTGAAGAAAATCAATGACAATGCTTATGTGATTGAGCTACCAAACGACATGAAGATTTGTGATTGAGCTACCAAACGACATGAAGATTTCCAAGACTTTTAATGTAGCTGATTTATATGAGTATCATGCTGAAGACCCCTCTATCCAGAATTGAACTCGAGGTCGAGTTCTCTCCAAGAAGAAGGGACTGATGTAGAACAAGTAGCCGAAGACTTCTTAGAACAATTGGACCGACAAAAAGAAAAAAAGATGTAGAACAAAATTCTATAATTTTTATATTTCTTAATTTTATTATTTTGGAATTAGATTTTGACTAGGATTTTATATAGTTTAGAATTTTAGTCTCTTAGGTTTCCTAATTTGTGTGGATTTAAGTTTCCTAGTTTATTTTAGAATTACTTTTCCTACAAGTATTAGGTTTAGTCTATTATAAATAAGCCCACAAGCATATGCGATTCATTCAATCAATAATATTTTAAAAAGTTTTTCTTCTATCTTTCTTATCGATTCAAGGGTGTTTTTGTGGATTCAAGAATTCTCGTCTACTAGAACGATATCTAGTCTCGTGTGATTTATTCCGCTGCGTCAATTATTATTACAGGAAAATGCCAACAGATAGGCTTCTCAACTTAGTTGCAACCATTTACAGTTCATGATGACATTGCTACTATTGTCAGCCAATCAGTCCATCACAGTCTACCACCAATGAGATAAGTTCGGCCTCCATCTCTGTGATCACCATTGTCAGCCAACCATAACTAGATCCATCACTGTCTCTGACCAGTGTCTTCACAGGCGATCCAATTACAGACCTTACAACATGAAATCAGACCCTTCTCCCAAATAAAAGAGATGATGGATCAGCAGTTATACAAAGCCATATTATCCTGGGAGTTCTTGGCCATTCATAGGGATTGTGATTGTTAGCTTAATTGGAGGCTAGATGATCGGTTGTTGAAATGGATACGGCAACAATATGGTTTTGACATCCGAAGGTGAGATCTATTTAAATGCTTTTGGTGATTTTGATGTTTATGTATATTTGTAATATCATGGATAAACTGAAAATTGGCTATATGATGGGTTTTCCCTTCTTTTTCCAGCTACAAGACAAGCTTGACTGAACAAAATTGGAGATTGTCAAAGCAAATAAAGGGTATTGTCCATAAACAGAACACAAACAACAGCCGTCGAAATCATCGCTATATGTAAGCTGTAGCAGCGGTTTCTTACGTCGCTCTATAATCTTTTGGAACAAGCATCAAATTGGGTAATTGTTGTTTCATTGAGGTGCAAGTGAGTTTGCGTCCGGTGCAAGTAAAAGTTATGACATGAGACACATCTCTCACTTGTTCTAAATGATAACTTTAAGTCGGTTCCACTTAAATGCAAATTTTTCATAATTTTACTAGTATTAGTGTTTGTTGCAAGTGTTGCTACAAGTCTATGTTGATGGATATAGTGCGGCAGTTTTAATGGCCTTTTTTACAGCCATTGGTATAAGTTCTGAGTCTTTAGCAATAGTTTTTGGTATCTTTAGCTATCTTCTGACCACTATTGATGACCAAAATTTATGTAATGATATTTCTATCATCGTTTAAATAAAGAAGTGTACCAAAGAGTCAGAGGCCAAGGGATTGTCCTTGTGGAGTTGTGGATAGATTTGAGATCCTCTAGAATGATCTCCAAGTAATTTTTTGTATTGTTGAAAAGAAAAATGTTTCCGAGCTCTAGAGCTGCTCTAATGATGTGGCAGTTGCATGGGTCTCACCTGGATGTGATTTTTGGCTTGGCTTTTTTTTTTTGAAAGCTGCCAGCTCAATAGAGCTCTACTTTTAGAACTCTACTTTTATGTTGTGTTTGGTTGGAGGATTTGAAGAGGGATTTGGAAAGGGAAAAGGAAAAGTTTGGTGAAATGTGAATAAAATATATCTATATGTCACCTAATTTTACATACATTTTTTTCTTTCTTTTTTCAAATCCCTCCCCAAATCCCTCAATTAAACACAACATTAGAGTTCTAGATCATCACTGAGTTGAAAAACAAAAGTTAATAGTACAATAGTATTGATAGAATTTTTATGTTTTTGTTTTTGTTTTTGTTTTTTTAAATCTCAGCTCTTTGAGAAAAGTCACTCTAAAAGATTCATACTCATTGATAAAGTACCTTTTATTTGACATGATATATGAGTTCGAGCATAGTTGCGGTGCGATACAACTCTACTTCGCTTATTTCCTTCTAACCGATTGTACCCAAAAAAAATAATTAATTAATTGCACAAAACCATGATATTGGAGTTTGAAGCCTTCCTTGCTTGTGACACCTGAAAAGTTATCAGCAAAAAATAAACTTTCCTTATAGGTAGCGGGCAGGGGTGAGAAGCGGATATATTGATCTGTTCAAATCGATCGAACCGAACCAATATGTCGTATTTTGGACGGATGTGTGATGACGAGTGGACGGTTATGGATTGATTTTTTTCAATCCGCCTAATTTTAGACGAATGACAGATTTGAGATTCCTTTGACCGCAACCGAACCGTTAAACCTAAGTATCTCTAGTAATTTGTAACATTTTGTATTTTTAATTTATTTAGATATTCAGTTTGTATTTTCAATTGAAATATAGTTTAAATATTCTGTTGAATATATTCTGTTGAAAAAGAGTTTTCAACTTAAATATATTTTTTGAATTAAAAAAAAATAAATGTTTTATTTATCTATATTTTTTGGTTTTTAAATCTAATTCTAAAAATAATAAATAAAAAAGATGATATATGTTGGTTGGTTTTTGTTTTTAAAAACATATATATATATAACAATACAGAGGTATACAATCTCTACTACTGCTCTGTTCATGGTTTTGGTGGTTTGAATTGTTTTTATATTTTAAGAATTACAGATTATAATATTTTATGTGGATGAGGTATATTGTGATTGCAATATGTAGATGAGGCATGCAGTGATTGTAATATTCTAAAGTTTCAAAATTTTTCTTTAGATGAGTCATGCAGTGATTGTAATACTTTTTTAAATCATTGACTGTAATATATATATATATATATATTTTTTTTTGAGGAAGTGCACATGTTGAATTATGTTGACAATTAGTAAAATTTTAAACCGTCAAACCGATTCGCATCCATCCGCTAATCCACTCAATCCACATCCGCTAGATTGGCAGACAGATGTGAATGGATTTTCTCCAATCTATTAATTTGGCAGACGGATAGTGGATTGGAGGTTCTGTGGCCACAATCGACCCGCGCCTACCCCTAGTAGAGGGGTGTAAAAATGCTCCCCAGTCCGAAATCCACCCGAAGCTCATCTGCAGTCCGACTAAGCCGAGGCAGGCAAGCCTCAGCCCATAGCGAACCCTCAGGCTTGGGCCGTGTATTTTTTTGTTCGGCTTAGGCCGTTTGGCTTGGCTCATTGACTCGCTCCAAGCCTATTCTGAAGCCCAACCAAAGCTCGGGCCTCTTGGCTGACCCGAGGCCCAACCTTATTTTTATTTTTAAGCTATTTTAGTAAAAAAAAATATTAAAAAAATAAGTAAAAAATTGTTTAGCTTAGTCTAGGCCCACCCCAGATCCAAGGCTTGAATTTTCATAGGGCTTGGACTTCGTGGTGGAGCCAGAAATTTAATATAGGGGGGCACATGGATCTACAGAAAGGTCTGCTAAATTGATTTCCATGCAACTTTGTTTTGCAGAAGAATAATTATCATCTTTTTCTTGAGGAAGAGATGATTCTAATTTTGATTTTCTTTTGAAATATTTTTCCATGACTGTTTGAAAAAACTAAAAATAAAAATAAAAATTCATAATCAAAATCACAAACCCCCACAAATCAAAATATCCAATTTTAATACAAATAAAAAAAAATAAAATAAATTTAGCACAAATCACAACAGCTCAAAATTTCTAATTTTAGTACAAATTATAACAAATCAAAATCCCTAATTTAAATATTAATCACTGTAAATTAATATTTTTAATTTTAGCACAAATAACAACAAACCAAAATCCCTAATTCTAATATGAATCACCACCAATTAAGATTTATAATTTTAGCATATCAAAATCTCTTATTTTAACATAAATAATAACAAATAAAAAAAATTTTACAAATTAAAACTTAACAAATAATTATAAATTAATACTCATAATTTTTATTTAAAAGTAAAAATAAATAAATAAATAAAGTCACCTGTAAACAATAAAGAGAAGATACTAAGGCTGTAGTGTGGTCCCAATGTGATCCTAATCTGGTGAATCGCGAGTCAATAAATTGCAAAGTAACAAAGGGAGACAAAGAAAATACAAAAATACTTAACAAGTACTTTAAATAAATAAAAATAAATAAAGAATTTCATACACTTTTAGGGTTTTAGTCTTGCTGTAATTAGAGTTGTGTGTACTCATAAATAAAAATAAAAATAAAATTTGTGTGTCAGTGTTTGATTGGGATTGGGATTCAAAAAAACAAAAAAAAACATGGGTCTGTTGTGTCAGTGTGTATTGGGATGCATTTGGAGGGTTATGTAGCAAGGGCACTGTGTAAGCAAGACCAAATCAAAAAAAAAAAAATTGAAAAGTCAAGGGGGCACGTGACCCCCTCGACCCAACGTGCCTCCGCCACTTGGGCTGAGATTTCCCTAGAGTGGCTCAGCTTGGCTTGGCCCAATTTTTGGTGTGAGCTTGCAAGGCGAGAAGGCGGGGCAGCCGGGCTGGGATAGGGACAATCCATAGTGGATAGTGTTCATAAAATCTTTGAGGCCCTCCAAAAATGGGCCAAGTAAACCCATTCTCAAAGCAGTCTTGTAATAAGGCCTTTTGAGGCCCACCAAACATGAAATGGATATAACATGGGCTTAAAATGAAATCCATATAAAGGGGGTTTCTGTTAATCTCATGGATTACAAATCTGTCAAGGCCCATGAAATTCCATTTACAAATTAGTCATGATTTTTTTTTTCTTTTTTAAAAAAAATTTCAATCCATGTTTTAATCTTACATTTGCAAAGAGATTTTTGAAGGAAAATAGATAAGGAAAGCGTAAACAAATTCAAGATTCAAACATTGATTTCTTTTCTTTATTCCTTCATAAATTCAATTGTAAATTCAAAGCGTTGTGTTTTGAGAAAAGATTTGGAAAGGGGGAAAAAAAAAGTGAAGAAAAACATGAAAATATTATATTTCATCACAATTTCCTTTCCTTTCTTTTTATTTTTAATACAAATTTCTATCTAAGTTTATGGTTTACACAACCAAAATGATTTTATAATAAGCTGAATCAGTTTTAAAGGGAATTCCATGTCTGAATAAAGTTTTAAAACTGGGCCAAAGGTTTGCATTTGTACAATCAATCAAAGCCCACTAAAGAGAGGTGGGTGGCTTGCATTTTTGGTGAAATAAGTAGTCTAAAATGAATCAAGATTGTACGCAATAATTTCTCTGCAATGTTTTTGTTGTGATGTTCAATGATTTATATTTACAGTTAAAGCAAAATTATGTTGTATTTAAAGTGTGGTTTTTTAATGTTCATATAATTTCAACACAAATCATTGAATTATGTAGTTCATTAACGTATCTTACTATTTGAGTTAAAAGTGAAATAAAATGACACTAAAATCACACATTCTATAATAATAAAGTTTTGTTTTGACTTTAAACATAGATCATTGGATTACCACAAGATTATTGTAGAGATTCTGATCTTAAAAAAAAATGCTATGTAATTAGAAATTTGAGGTGCATTGTGTAGATTTAAAATTAGTGTGATGTGAGTCACTTTCAGAATCAATGTGGTCAATTGATGTAAGTTTCACTACATATAAGAAGTTTTAGGAATCAAACTTTTTTATTTCACCATTGCTTGTAGTTGGAAACCACCCCCCATTCATTGCTTCAAACTTAACACCGATGCCGCGGCAAATGAAAATCATGCAACTGCAGGCGGTATCATTCGTGACAATCATGGCAATTGGGTTTCGGGCTTCTACAGATTTCTGGGCAAAACCAACAATCTAACAGCTGAATTTTGGGCCCTTAGGGATGGTCTCAAATTGGCTCTTGAAATGGGTCTTACACCAATTGAAGTTGAATCTGATGCTCTCACTCTTGTACACATGGTATTAAATAATTGCAATGACCAACACAACCTTAGCAATATTGTTCATGACTACAGGTTCCTCTTGGACAATCTCGGATCGCCAGTTGTTAAACACATTTTCAAGGAAGCCAATCAAAGCGCGGATGCGCTAGCCTATCATGGACAGCTCATGATGGATGGGAATTTTCATATTTTCTCCTACCCTCCATCTCCCTTTATATCTCAGATGGTTATGTATGATGCTATGAGAATTCTATATCCCAGAACTATCTTGTACTAACTATTTTATTTTATAACAAACATATATATTTACCAAAAAAAAAAACTTTTTTATTTCTAAAAATGAAAATTTTGTTACAATAAATATTAGGAGATCAATTCATATCGTTGTGAAGGTCGTCGCTAAATGGTCCTCTCAAGGAAAAAAAAAACTTTTAGTAAAATTTCAAAAATATTCATAATAAATGTACTTTTAAGAACAAAACAATTTAGTGAAAAAAAAGTTTACTTTTTAAAACAAATTTTGATCTCAAAATCAAAAGAATAATAATTCAACATTAAATATCCAATTCGTTTGCTAAAAATGCGACGCTGTTAAAAACTAAAATATTTCATTTTTAGAAAGTCATTTTATTCTTAAAATTTTTTTTTCTTTAAAACTTTAAATTATTGTAGTCCTTTTTAATAAATTTTTTGAAATGCAGAGCATGTTGAAATTTTTTTTTCCCCTGATTGAGAGCATTGTTGAAGCCTTAATCATGGGATACATGTGTACACACAACTTGCCTAGCATTTCACATGATTTTAGAGACAAAATCATGTTGTTAGCTTCTAAACAATATTTATTATACTATGTTCTCATATAAAAATTATACCACCAAACTTTTAGCATTTCACATGGTTTCATTACTTTTGAAATTGTTTTTAATTCTAGGAAACATAAATAAATCAATAAATAAATTAACAGAATAGTTGATTACAAAATAGGATTAAATTATTTTTTTGAATTACTAAAAGATCAAATTCAAACTTCTCATCATTTTTGTTTGAGAGCTTTTTCCATAAATCCATCTTCAATTATTTATGTTCCATTCAACCCATATTCTTTTTTACTATTCCATTAGGTCCTATTTGAGATAAGAAGACCAAAATACCCTTTTCATCTACTTATGCTCTATTTAGTTCATATTATTTTCTTATGTTTCAATAAATCCTATGGGTGACATAATTACCAAAATACCCCTAATGTATCTACTTATGTTTTATTTAGTTCATATTATTTTCTTATGTTTCAATAAGTCCTATGGGTGACATAATTACCAAAATACCCCTAATGTGAATGTTCACACCGTCAATGTGAATGTTCATATCGTCAATGTGTAGGGGCCCGGCCCATGTACAATGTGAATATTCACATTGACATGTTAACATTCACATTGATAGGAGTGTAAAATTAGCCCGCGGCCCGGGGCAAGCCCGGTCCGGCCCGTGACAATGTGAATATTCACATTGACATATTAACATTCACATTGATAAGACTGTAAAATTGGCCCGCGGCCCGGAGCGAGCCCGGCCCGGCCCGTGACAATGTGAATATTCACATTAACATATTAACATTCACATTGATAAGACTGTAAAAATTGGCACGCGACCCGTGGGCGACCCGGGGTGAGCCCGACCCGGCCCGGCCCGTGACAATGTGAATATTCACATTGACATATTAATATTCACATGATAGGAGTGTAAAATTACCGCGGCCCGTGGGAGGCCCGAAGCCCGCCCGCTGCCCGGGCGGGCCCGGCCCGGCCCGTGACAATGTGAATATTCACATTGACATGTTAACATTCACATTGATAATAGTGTAAAATTGACTCGCGTCCCATGGGCGGCCCGAAGCCCGTGGCGGCCCGGGGCGAGCCCGGCCCGGCCCGTGACAATGTGAATATTTACATTGACATATTAACATAGGAGTGTAAAATTAGCCCGCGGCCCGTGGGAGGCCCGAAGCCCGCGCCGCTGCTCGGGCGGGCCCGGCCCGGCCCGGCCCGTGACAATGTGAATATTCACATTGACATATTAATATTCACATTGATAGGAGTGTAAAATTGGTCCGCGGCCCGAAGACGACAGCCTCGGGTCGGACCGGTGGGCCTGGGCCTAGGCTCAAGCTTAGGCCGGGCTTGGGCGGGCCTGGCCATTTTTTTTAATTCTTTTTAATTTTTTCTACCAAAATTTTATTATTTTCCACAAAAAAAGACATTGTGCCTTAGATGGGCTGAGTCTCGGACCGAGTCTTGAATGAGCCTTAAGTGGGCCGATGGGCCGGGCCGGGCTTCAAAGTGATGGCTTAGGCCCTAGCCTAGGGTCTCGGACATGCTTGGGCCCGGACCCAAACGAGCTTGCCCCGGGCCGTGGGCGGGCTTCGAGTAGCCCACGGGCCGCGAGCCAATTCTACATTCCTATCAATGTGCATGTTAACATGTCAATGTGAATATTCACATTGTCAACGGGCCGAGCCGGGCCTACCCCGGGCCGAGGGCGAGCTTCGGGCAATGGACAAATTTTACACTCCTATCAATGTTAATGTTAACATGTCAATGTGAATATTCACATTGTCACGGGTCGGGCCAAGCCCGCCTCGGGCTGCGGTCAGGCTTCGGGCCGCCCACGGGCTACGGGCCAATTTTACACTCTTATCAATGTGAATGTTAACATGTTAATGTGAATATTCACATTGTCCACGGGCCGGGCCGGGCCCGCCCCGGGCCGCGGGCGGGCTTTTGGCCGCCCATGGGCTGCGAGCCAATTTTATACTCTTATCAATGTGAATGTTAACATGTCAATGTGAATATTCACATTGTCAACAGGCTGGGTCGGGCCCGCCCCGGGCCGCCCATGGGCCGTGGGAGGGTTTCGGGCAGCCACGGGGCGCGGGCTAATTTTATACTCTTATCAATGTGAATGTTAACATGTCAATGTGAATATTTACATTGTCAACAGGCCGGGCCGGGCCCGCCCCGGGTTGCCCACGGGCCGTGGGAAGGTTTTGGGTAGCCACGGGACGCGGGCCAATTTTATACTCTTATCAATGTGAATATTAACATGTCAATGTAAATATTCACATTGTCAACGGGCCGGGCCCGCCCACGGGCCGTGGGCGGGTTTCGGGCAGCCACGGGGCGCGGGCTAATTTTACACTCTTATCAATGTGAATGTTAACATGTCAATGTGAATATTCACATTGTCAACGGGCCGGGTCGGGCCCGCCCCGGGCCACGGGTAGGCTTTTGGCCGCCCACAGGACGCTGGCTAATTTTATACTCTTATCAATGTGAATGTTAACATGTCAATGTAAATATTCACATTGTCAACGGGCCAGGCCCGCCCCGGGCCGCGGACCAATTTTTATACTCTTATCAATGTGAATGTTAACATGTTAACGTGAATATTCATATTGTCAACGGCCCGGACCGAGCCTGCCCCGGGCCGCCCATGGACTGCGGGCGGGTTTCGCGCCGCCACGGGACGCGGACCAATTTTACACTCCTATTAATGTGAATGTTAACATGTCAATGTGAATATTCACATTGTCAACGGGCCGGGCCCGCCCCGGCTCGCTGAAGGGTTTCGGGCCATCCACGGGTCAATTTTACATTCCTACCAATGTCAATTTTAAAATATGAATGTTCACATCTTAAATTGCTAACCGTTCAAAAAATATTTATAAGAGTATCAAAATTAAATATAAGGGCATAAGTGTCCAAAAAAATAGTGTAAATCAAGAAAAAAGACCTTATGGAATAAAACTATACATAAATGGGACTAAATGGGTTAAAAAATTCCTTCATAGACTTCTTGAACTAAAACACTTCTAAATAGGATTTATCAATAATTTTCTCTTTTTGTTTAAAAACATGAAACACGAGTATCAAAAAAAAAAAACAAAAACAACAAAAACAAAAACACTTCCATTCAACAATGTTGGCATTGACCACTACCTTAGTTGTCATCGATCCAACACCCCTTTCCATGTTGTGTACTATTTTCTTTTAATAAAAAGTAATTACTCCTTAGGCCATAATGTTAATATTTTTGTTTTTAAATAAAAACATTCTTGTATGTTAGACAATGAATGCATGTTATAGTGGTTAGTGTAGGTAAACCAAAACACATCAATATGAATATATTATGAGTAATGCTAGGACTTAAATATTTTATCAAATATTTTACTAAATGTCTTATATGGATGTGAGATGCACATAAAATCCAGACACAGATATTTGAAAAAATATTTGAAATCTCTAACATTTTTCATATATTATTGTTAGTAACCTATCAATATTGCCACCCACCATGGTAGTTGAATCTCTCTCATTGTGCAGGTCCTCACCTCTAGCCACAATCCTAGTTGCCGCCTGCTAGTCCCCCATTTCTAACCACCCTGCAACCATCGACAACCATTGATCACCACCTTACACTCATAACTAAATCTTTATGCTTCCTCTCTTTTGTTTTCAAATTAAGTTTTTGAAGCGTGCGTTCTAAATATACTTTTTATTTTTGTTTCTACTCTAATTAAATATAAACATGTTTAATGTTTGTTGTAAAAAAAAAAAAAGAGTCTGGGGAAACTTGATGAAAAATGTACGAGAAATGATACACGTTCTAAAGAATTTTACAAAATTTTCTTTAATTACTTGAGTCATTCCTATCATATTATCCAATTGGATCCTTTTTTAAATGTCAAACTTTGATCCTTGGGTGCCAAATTTGTTCCTAAAACACAATTCAAGTTTGTTAATTTATATAGCATTTTTTTCAAATTTATTTATGTTCCAGATAATAATTGCAGCAGTTTCTGAAAAAATTTAAACAAAGCTGGACGTCTTAAAAAAAATCGAAATTTTTTGAAGATCAAAGCAGAAAACACACAAAAACTAATCAGATATATATACTGCTTAAAATGAATGTCAAAGACATAAAAATCCCTGTTCAAGTCTTGTACTCAGTTTGAAGTGAATTTATTGAGCCTAACATTCTAAACAATAGAAAAGCAGCAAAGACACCACCGGAAGAATGAGAGGAAAAGGAAGGGCAAAAAGACACGGTGGAAAGGAAAGGAAATACAACAACAAAGGAAATTGTGTGCTGTGAAAAATGAATTAACCTCTTTTATTTAATGGAGCACCGGGAATCAAGCCATGCGATAATATCATTCAGTACAGTAAATATTCTGTCATCGGGTTCCCCTTCAAGGATGCAGTGAAAACCTTGTTCATAGATCTTTAGGGTTTTGTCCTTGCTTGAAGCCTTCTCATAAAGAAACTGGCTCACCAACGGATCTGTTAGTTTATCAGAAGCCCCATGAAGAATAAGCAATGGAGATGAAACCTGCGTGTAAAAAGTGTTTTGGAAATAGGTGAAAAAGGTTAGGAGTGTTATGAAATTAGTGAAAAATGTTCTGAAAAAATTTTAAGTGTCTAGTGTTTTAAGCTCTAGTAGCATTTGTTAGCAAGACCAATTTCAGCGAATCCAGTGATAACAAAGGAATAATGCATTATTTTGAGAAGGATTGGACAAGGAAAGAAACTTAAATGTAATCTCACCTTCTCTACATGTGATTCAATATGCTTCGTAGTATTCAAAAGCTCCACAGCAGTCTTTAAGCGCATTGGATGATTGTAACAGATCACATTGTATGGAGCCTAAGAAACAAAGCAAGGAATAGGTTTCACAAATCTTTGCTTAAAAATAAATTTATTAATAAGAACCTTGAGGTTCTTTGCTCCACCTTGGCCTAATAACCTTGAGGTTATGGATTCAAGTCTTGGAATAACCACTTCGTGTATTATGTCAAAGGTTAGGTGTGTGTACCCAATCTTTCCCCTCTCAAACACACATTAACGTATACTAATTGGACATTGTCTTTTTTTTTTTTTTTAATAAGAAAGTGTGAAACCCAATTAGAGAACTTGTATCATTGGACATATTGTCATTTAGTTCCATGAAAACCATTCATTTTGAAGGAGGCTCCCTCATGCAAAAATTACAAAGTGGCATTGCAAGCTTTTTCGATTACGAGTAAACTGTATCAGAATTAACAGGTGTCAGCTATTCAAGAAGAAAAAAAGGACTATAGAACAGAAGGAGAATGATTATTCATTAAAGGCTAGAAATACTGATTCTAAAGCAGGCTCAGATAGGTGTAAAGTTCAAATTTAAGCTTGTCTGAATGTATATTTGTCAAATAAAGATTTGAATCCATAATCAAAATCTCAATCCTATGAATCACAAATCAAATGAAATTGTGAATCAAGAGATTCAATTACAACATTCAAGGTATAAAGAAAATGCTAAATATATATATACATACATATAAATAAGTACACAAGAGAAGTGATATATATAACTTTTGCAGAGGCATGATTACCTCATCTAGTGGGTAAACAGTAAGACGACTGATATAGTCACCAATTATTCCCTTCACTTCTTTTTCTGTATCTTCTAAAGTTGCATCAAGGTTGTACTACTTTTGTCAAGAAAGTGACATTAATATAAGCCAAGTTCAAATTATTCCCTTCATATTCTAGATTAAGTGTCCACATAAGAACTTATATCAAGTAGTCAATTGACTATCAGAATCTTCACAAAAATTTTCTGGATTTCTGTCAAAATGAGGGGAAAAGAAAAAGAACAGGCTTTTGGAATGCATTTCTTGTACTATTCCTTCTATTTGATTAATTAATGACTATTTTAAGATCCTGGAATTCCAGGGTGTGACCATTCAAATAGAAGAAAGCAATATTTTCCACTCATAGACTTGAAGAAGGAAAAATCAAGTAAAAGCAATGACACCAATTTAAAAGGAACTTGTTTCTGTTCAGGACCACTCCACTGTGGACATGTGACATGCTTGTGGTGGGCTTCAAACCATATAACCAGGCTCCAGTGCCGGTCTTTAAGATGTTCACAATTGGTTTTAAAGATCTAGGAGAACGTATACTAATCATTTCAGAAAATGTTAAAAGTGTCTTCTCAAACTTTAAGCGAAAAACAGGTTCCTTTGGCAATTATAATCACATATATATATATATATATCCACATGATGAGAGTAAATGAAGAACAAACCATTTTCCTTTTATTCAACTCTCTGAATGCCAGCTCAGCTAGATCTTTCTGGGGTACAAGCTTTGCTTTCGGCATAACTTTAGAGAAAAGTCTGATGATCTTTACAACAGCTTCTGGCGGTGTCACATCCTCTGAAATCTTAGCAGCAAATCAAGGTCAGCAATTTTATTTTTTGGTTAAACGAAAATTGTTGCTAATACAAACCTTGATTGCTCAGGTTCTGTATAGAATACTTGAATAAATCGTTAATGATGACATGAAAAGCAAAGTTCATTTGAAGTCAGTTGATGCAGAGGGCCCACTGTCTAATCATCATTTAATGATCCAATATATGGCGATTGTTGAAGATATAAAATACACTTGATTAATGCAAATGGAGCATAGGAAACCAAATTTCATCTTATAGTCGTACTCTAAATTTAATTGACCGTACTATAAATTTAAATGTTTATACCCGCAAGGAGTTTCAGTTAAGGTTCTAGATCCATCAATGTTAGAACTTCGAAGATATCAAAAGTATATTACGATATCAAGCTCATTCATTAAAAAACCGGGAAATCTGAATAGAAGAACGGCTGGAACTTCAAATTTCAAGAAATTTGAATGTCTATGAAAGTTAAAGAGATTGGCAACATGATCTCGTATATAAATAGAACCTCTGAAAGGAAGGATGCACATGTTGGAATTGTTGAACTATAAATCTATGTATTGATAATTCTCATAAAAATTCACAAAGTTCAATACATTAATTATGGTTTATCTGATAACTACTAGATTGGCTTACCTTACACATTGGGGCTACAAGGACAACTCCATCCCATTCACGTGGTTCCTTCAGATGAACTTTGAGAGCCACAGCTCCTCCCATGGATTGGCCCAATATAAAGCGGGGTAACCCTCTCACTTCTGGTCTTCCTGCAATCAGCAATAGAATTACATAAGCAAAACTAACCAAAATGACTCAATATTGGATGGGAAATGAAATTCCTCAGAAGGCCTGATCTCAAATGCTCATTTTGAATGATTTGACAAGAGTAGCTTCAAATTTATAAGAATCATGATCATTTTGTTTGAGATAAAAATTGATTAAAATTAAAAAATAAAAATAAAACAGAAGGTAGTGAGCTACACAAATGAAGATGAGGTTTGTGATATGTAGTGTGGCTCATTAGAAATGGAGGTTATGGCTGTGATCTTATTAAGAGGCACTACTTTACAAGATGCACCTTTGATTAGTGTATACTGTTCAATAACATTGTCAACTATATCATCAAAGCTTGGGATGTAACCATGCAACCCTTCAGATAAGCCGAAACCCGGATGATCAATAGCATAAACACCATAACCAGAAGCAGCAATATGCTTAGCAATACCTGAAATTGAAAATACTTTGTATGTCAGATAGAGTTTCCTCACGGTAAGTGTTATATTCAAATAAAACTTGTATTGAAAAATCTTATCACAAACCTTCAAAGAAGAAGGTGCATGTATCACCATATCCATGACAAAAACACAAAGCCCCTTTAATTCGAACACCTGGTTTTGGCAACCAGCTTTTGCAGAAAATTTCCAAACCTTTTGAATTCCTCTCATACCACTACAAAACCCATGAACAAAATCACCATTTATTAAAACAAGTGAAAAACAACTTCATTACTTTCTCAAACTTAGCTTCTGTTTGGTTGCTAAGAAACTAGGGGAAGGAGAATAAAATATAACTTCAAATTATGCTTTATGTAGCTATACCTTTCACCAAATAAAAAGTAAATTCAACTTAGCTTAGCATCATCTCAAATGACCGGCCAAGCAGTTGTATTTTCTTGGGACCCAAAAGAGAGTTACAGTCTGTTTGCTTGAGTTTTCAGAACTCGATTTTTTTTTTTTTTTTGGAAATCTTCAAAACTAGTTTGACAGACAAAAAAATTAAGAAAATATATTTTTAAATTTTCAAAAATTATTTCAGCCCCCCAAAAAAGAAAAACATATGAAATTTGTTAAAAACAAATTATAAAAACTCAACGCGAGCAAATATAAAAAAAAAAATTTCTTGGGACTTCGAGAGAGAAATTTGAAAACATTTCACCTCACGTAGTTTCTGATAAGCTGAAAGCTTATAATCATAAAGAAAGTCCTCAACTTCGATAATTAATTTTTTCAACTTATTTAAGTTATTTATGCCACCTAATAAGCAGCTCATATAATAAGTTACACAAATCAGTCCTTTTTGTTTGATCTTTTTGGAAATTTCTCAGCAACCAAACAGGTATGTATATACACATATGTATCCAAATTCACAGATAGCATATGCATAAATAAGACCTCAGAAGTAAGTAGAGCATTGCATACCTCATCTTCTCTGATCCCAGAAGGAGCCATCTACACACAGATCCACAAAACAATAAACAAAAACAATAAAAATCCAAAAATTAGACAAGAAAACACTGTGTCAAGTCAACACATCAAATCAAAGGAAAATCAAATCAAATAAACTCATCAGAGAGTGTCTCAATAATGGAATCAAATGAGAAAAACCTTAAACAAGCAGTGATCGAGCTGTTGTTGAGCATCCTTGAAGGCCGATCGAACACGCCTTCGAGCGGGAGCGAAGTCCAAGTTCTGAGACGCGATCGCATTCATCTCGTCGCTCACTCCTTCGATCACTGTCCTTTTCTTCGCAGAGATCGTCAGCCGAGTCCGCCGGAGAACAATGGTCGGTGTGTCAGATTTCCGGCGTAGAAGAGGGAGTTCCGGTGATCGGAATAATGTGGAGGAGGTCAGACAAAGTTCCATGGCTTTTCAGCCTCAGTGGACACAAAAAGGAAGTAGTCGCCAACTATGCTTTAAAAAAGGGACAGAAAGTAATGTTGGGGTATTCGGTTTGGTATACTCTCTTTTATCTTCCCTAACTTTTTATATTTTATTTTTTAGGCATTAGTCTAAATTTATATTTATAATTTAAATTATTTATTTCGTAATCTTACTAATTTAGATGAATTATGTAAAAAAATTAATACTATTAGATATTATTAAATATATGCGTAAATTATATTTTATTTTTTTAAATGTATAGTAATTATTAGTTTAAACTTAAATTTGATTTATTTATGTAATTATATAAGATTTGAAATTGATTTTTTATACAAATAATTTTTATTATGAGATTTATAAAGTAAATAATTTAGATTATCTTTTTAAATCTAAAATAAAACCTAAAAATTAATAAAATATATTAAAGAATATGAAAATACTCATTTGATTTGGACACGTCAAATAGATTTATGTGGGCACTTAAAACACGTGACACTTTATAATATGCGTGTGGTCAAAAGTATGAATATATATTTAGGACATTCCAAAAAGGCGCAGGCTTCTTTCAAGGGTCTAACTTGTCTCAAGTTGAGATTAAGATTGAATTCTTTTAGTTCAATTTATGAGGTTATTTTTTGGGTCCGTTTTGATAATCCGAATCGTTGAATGTGTAAAATTTGTTGAGTACTACATGTCTGTAAAAAATCATGTTGATCGGATATCAATAGCTATGTGATCAAATCAGTTTTGTAAAAAAAAAATGGACGGTGAAAAAACTAACGGTCGATAAAAAAGTATTTTGTTCACATAGCTATCGATATCCGATCAACGTGATTTTTTACAGGTATATAGTACTCGATGAGTTCTACACATTTAATGGTTTAGATTATCAAAACGGGACCCGTGGTAAGCCTCACCGGTCCAACAGCACGATCGGAGCCACTGCCTTCTTTCAAACCGGCGCTCTTAAAGATGGTCGGAGAGCATAGTTTGGTATTATCCCTATTCATAAACCCTGTTTTGTTTCGTTATTTTAAGAATAATGTGTGGGACCTTTTTTTGGGAGGTCCCTATCATCTCTACAGTGCTGTGAATTAGTGATGTATTTGTATTGTTTTTTTTCCTCTTTTTTATTTGGATCAATCACAAGTAAGTGAGAATTGTGGGGGTGATGTTTTGTGGGGGTCTGAATCATTACTGTTATTTTAAATGGAAAATGTTATGATTCTAAATAATTTATTAAATTTTTTATATAAGTGTAGAATATACATAAATTTATATGTGTGCGAGTCTCATACTCATATGAGATGTTTGATAAAAATATTTAGACATTGTTTGTCATAACTTAAAAAAGTCAAAAAATCATTATCCTATTTAAATCATATCATCTTATCTAAATCACATCACCTCTCTATCACATCATTTCAAATCCAACTTATACTGAGCCAATCCATATTTCATAAAAAGTCAAAAAGTACACTTATTTAGATTATCTCAAATCACCCCTTAATAGATTATTTAGAATTCTTAACGTAATCCATTTTAAATTATTTCATGTATATTATTTAGAAAAATTAAATTAATTTGATAATTTTAATTTATTTCTTTTATTGTATTTGTTATAAAAATGCACTTGTCGTACATTTTTTTAGGTACAAATATGATAAATTAAATAAGTTACATATACGAAAGATTTTACAAAACGAACAGCTCAAATCATCGAAACGGAACTTATGGTGAGTTTCACAAGCTCAAGGAAGAAATCTAACTCTAAAAATTATTTATTGTTTGATTTTATTTATTAATTTAATTTAAGTTCAGAGTTAGCTATATGTCATGCCCTAACATTTTAATTAATCGAAAACATTATTAAAGCCTGTAATTTAGGTCCATTTTTTTTTTTTTTTAAATATCTATTACCCTTGGGTGATAGAAACATAATAATACATATTCTCTCTCTCATTGAAAACAACAATGTAATAATACAAGCCAAACTTCAGCTGCGAAGCTACAAATAAATAATTACAAACCACAAGATACATTTTTCATTCCTTTAACATCTATGATAAAATTTTACATAAAAGGTGTATGGAATCCATACTCTTCAACTAATGAATCCGAAATTCTCTTCCTAAAAAAGAATAAAACAACGAGGGGTGAGCATTAATGCCCAGTAGAAATCTCATAGTTCTACAACAATAGCTAACACATAGAAAAAAATGATCATGCATGCAGAGTGATACCATATAGTAAGGTGTCATTTTGTAAGTTCAAAATATTATATGAAAAGTATATTTTCTTAAAATTTCATTTGAACCTTTAAGAAAACTCCCTGCCATAAATGTAGTCTCTCATCATTAGAAAGCCATAAATTTTCTTTGAAAACAAATACACTTAAGAAAGAATATCATTTTAAATTTATTAACTCGATTCCAAATTGTTCCTCATTTTGTTTCCATTTTAATATTCCACATTTCATTTTCATTCTAATATTATACATTTCATTTCCATTTCCAATTACCATACTCCATAGCATCAAAATCCAAAGGATTAGAGTTCAAACATAACACAAGAATCACAAACCCTTTTTAATTCAATTTCCCAATTACTTACAAAACAAAGCTCATAATCTTCTTTTTTGTCACAAGCAATCTATTGAGTTCATTATCACTCGCCTCTAATCCAATTACCCACATGATGCCAATTTCAATCCTTAATCTATTTTCCTTCAGTTCATTTATTCTTCTCAATTTATAAGTCCATTTCACTATTTCACAATAACCAAACCGAGACTACAACTCAATTATTTTCAATTTATACAATATATATGCATAAACACTTCAAACTTCCATTTCATGGATATTTCTTCTGTAGGTAACCGTCAAACGGGACCCATGCAAACGTAGGCTATACAAGCACTACAATTGCCATTTTACGAATATTTTGTTCGCGGGCTAGGCACCCATGTATAATTTCGGGACTTTCACCCAGGACACTCCGGCCAACTTAATTATAGTGCAGTCCAACCCCTTTCTCCTCCCAAACAATGTCCATACATATGCAATGCATTTAAAAGATAATCAAATATGAAGCAAATCCCTTTTCCACTTCCAAACAAACATACATATACAATGTATACAACCACGGTCATATTCAATGACAACCATCAAAGATTTAGTTTCAATTTGCCTAATCCACATGCAATTTCTACAACAATTAAAGCTATCCTCCACCGATAGCCCAATACAGTTATCTCTGATCAAATATTCAATCTCAACATATAGTTTATTCAAAACTTCCAAAAGAATAAGTTAACACATAACTAATTCTACCATTCATATCAATACCCTCTCAATTTCACATTTCCCATATCAATTCCAATTTTTGTACAAAATAGTAGTTTGATCCAATTAGGGCAATTCCCTCCTTTTTTTCCCAAATATCACTCAAGTGACAAAATCATCAAATTAGACATAGTTCATCATCATTTTCAAACCCCACAAACACAAATTTCATCTACACCCAAAACCTCTCTTTGTACTATATGCTCCAAACCCTAGGTTTGTTTAAAAGATTTTCAAATCCCACAATTGTTACACAAAAGACAATAACTAAGCTAAATATCATATAAAAGTGTAGAAAGATACCTATCATTAACAATTCATTTACCCAAATTTAGTTTAATATAATAACATAATTAAAAGATTAACAATAAGAGTTCAATCACAACTTTTACATAAATTTCCAACCGCTTCCAAAATGTAATTAAACTTGTATATGTACAATTTAACACTCCAATTTCATAATACTACTTTCAATTTAAGCAAAACCTGCATCTATCTTCATGATCCAAACTAGGGTTTTAAGAGAAATTAAGCTTTTCACCCAAACACTTTTTATTCAAACTCTTTTATTAATTATACACCCAATTTCATAAACTCATAATCATAACCCAACAATCTAAACCCCAATATTTCAAACCCTAAACCCTCAAATCTCATGATTTACCACAATATGCTCAAAAATATAAATTTTGCGTTTATATAAAGAGAATACCACAAATCTATCTATAAATGAGAATATTGAAGAAGAACTAGAAACCCCTACCTGAAGGACCAAGCAAAGAAGCTAGATCAAGAGCATCCTTTCGAAAATCCAAAATCCAATCGATTGAAAATGTTGAGCTTTATGTATCCTTCACTTTTTTGTAAGAGATCTTGGCTAAATCTTTGAAAAATGGAAGGCATTTGGGTAAAAAATCTAGGGTTTTTTCGGACTTAGGATGAGAGGAAGGAAGAGAGAAAAGAAAAGTGGAGAGAATGATATAGAAAATCACTTTTTAAGTTGCTGAATTCGCGCAGTCCGCTTGAGCGTCGCTTTTCCCACTCGAGCGTACCTGCTTCCAATATAGATACTAAAACTTCAAACGAGTATAATTCTCTTATCCGGACTCTGTTTTAGGTCGTTCTTGTGTCCAAATCGAAGCCCCGGAAATAAGTTTTCCAATGGTTTTAGCCTCACACCCAAATTCAAAGTGTGGAAAAAGAAAAAGGCAAAAGAGTGACAGCTGTTCGTAGGAAGATTATCCGAATTAACGTTTTTGGTCCAATCTTACTTTACCATCATGTTACCACTTCGATCAATGTCCCAAAATAAAACAAGAAGACTCCAAATATACTAATAAAAATGTCAAGGGCAATTTCACTTTTTACGCTCGAGCGGCACTTTTTGCGTTCAAGCGGCCCGTCTGTAAACACGCGAGATACTAGGAGCAACAATTCTACGCTCGAGCGCCACTTCTTGTGCTCGAGCAGTCACCTGGACAGACTATCACATATATGTTTTTAAATTTCGATCTAATTACCATAATACAAATTCAGATTTAATTATATGTTTAAAATTATGATCTTATAATTCAAATTTATTTTACGTATAAATCTCATATTATACAAATTTTTAATCTCCACCATATAATCAACCACAAAAAATGTGGGCGAATTTGGTTTTACATAATTGATGATTCCATTTCAAAATAACTAGAAAATGATAATGAAATGTGATTCTCATTGTAAAACTTTATTAAAAGGGTAAATTCCACTTACCTCTCATGAAGTTTCTGACAATTATATGAACCTTCCGTCTAGTTTCAATAATTACACTAATATCTTTTACTTTTGAAACTATTATCAAGATTTTTCTACTGTTAGGTTATTTAATAGAAATTGCCGATGCCATAGGTTATAATACTAAAAATGACGAAATTACCCATTAGTTACTTTATTTATTTAAATAAAAATTTTCACTCACTTCCTCTGAGGTTTTGCATATATATTATTAAAGGCCCATACAAATTTTAACATTATTTAATAAAATTCTTAACTCTTAAATTGTTAAGACATTATTAAATTATTTTATGAAAAAAAACTTAATTTTTATTGATAAAATACTTAAAAATAAATAATCTCTCTAAAATTATTATTAGATAACAATCTAATAACTTAAAAGGAAAATAAGTTGGACCTCCTCAAGGAGGCACCCCCTTTGACCCCCTCTCTCTCTGATTGGCCAGTTTTTCTTTTTTGTTTTTCTTTTTTTCCTTCTCCTCCAATCACCACCCGCCACGTGTGTGGGGGGGGGGGGTGGTGGGGGTGGTGATTGGAGGGGGTCTTAATCACTTCCTTAATTTAAAATAAGGCTTATTCAAAACTACATAAAAAAAACTTAAAATTTATCATTTTAAATAATATATTTATCATTTGAATTTTTTTTAAAATTTGAAATAAATCAATTTATTTTTTTCCCTGACAATTTGCATTATTTATTTATTTATATGTAAAAAAAAACACAAATTAATGTTTCTCAAATTTTAATTTTTATCTTTGAGTCATTAAATTTCTGGTCGATACATATTTAAAAAACACAAATTAATGTTTCTTACATAATTAAAAAAATTTAAAAATAAATTTAGAAGTAAAAAAAATCTAATCGTCTTACAATAAATTAAAGAGTTAATTACCTAAAAATTCTGTTTACAAATGTTATGGTAACTCAGGTTTTATCTAAGATTTTTTGAACCAATATGTAACGCCCCCAAAAGTACACAATAAATATAACCCAAAGACATACATAAATGACAGTATAAATCAGGGTAAAGTCTTTTCATTATATAAAGATCATAATACAAGAGTTCAACATAAATAAGTGCCCTTCGGGCTTACACATTTCCAAGTCTTGGCTTGGTTACAACGAATCAGAGACTAGCTCTTACAAATAAGCCATTGGCTATGCAAAAGAATACAAAATCAAAACAAGAAGCTCGTGCTTCCAAAAGTCCTTCCCAGTTATTGTCTTGGCGGAGGCATGCTCTCAATACCTGAAAATGATGTTCCCCAAATAGAGTGAGCCACAGCCCAGTAGGAATAATCTATCACGGCATATGAAACTTAGCAAAGGTATAAGTACACTATGCATACACAACGTTAATGATATGGACATCCACATTTTATATAGTCATAAGGTACCAATTTCCATTCATTTCATTATATGGACCGATTTTATCATTTCTTTAACAAATCCAAATGAGACTACAACTCATTAGTTCTACAATCACATCACCAATGTATAAAACACTTCAAACTTTTCTTTCACGGATATTTCGTCTATGGGCAGTTGTCAAACGGGATCCATGTAAACGTAGGCTATACAAGCACTACAATTGCCATTTTACGGACATTTCGTCCGCTGGTTAGGCACCCATGAATAATTTTGGAACTTTCACCCAAGACACTCTAGCTAACTTAATTATAATGGAGTCCATCCCCTTTCTTCTTCCAAACAATCATTTATACATATGCAATGCATTTAAACACGAAATCAAACAATGGAGTACATCTCCTTTCCACTTATATATATCATACATATAAAGTATATAAACATAGTCATATTCAATGACAAACAATAAGAGATTAGTTTCAATTCACCTAATCCTCATGCGATTTTTACAACAATCGTAGCTATCCTCTATTGATAGCCCAATACAATTATTTCTAAACAGATATTCAATCTCATAATAGATGATTTGTTCAAACTTCCAAAGAATGAGTTAATACATAATCAATCTCACCATTCATATCAACACCCTCTCAATTTCATATTTTCAATGTTAATTATTTATTTATTTAGGACAAAAACTCCCCTTTTTCAAATATCAACTCAAATAATATTCTCAACCATTTTGACCCATCAAAATCTCATCTTTACAACCTACATTCATTTATTTTATGTTCAACAACAATCTCTCTACCCATAGTATACCCAAATCTTAGGTTTGTTTACAACACCCTCAAATCACATCATTGTTACACAAGATACAAGTAACTAAGCTAAATATCATATGAAGGTGTAGAAAAGATCCCTACTTCAAAGGAAGAAGATGAGTCAAGCAAGAGAGAAACTCCAAGAACGTTGAAACCCACTTCTATTTAGATAAAAATGTAAATCTTGAGATGCTCTACCTTTTTCTCAAAGGCACTAGGGTGAAAAGATTAATGGATCTAGATGAAATCTAAGAGAGAATGTGAGTTTTAGAGAGAGAAACTCCAAAGCTTGGTCTTTGGAAGGTTTTAGAGAGAGAGACAGAAATGAAAAAGTGATTCAAAACATCATCTCCACGGACTGTTATACACGCAGTCCGCTCGAACGTAGAAAGTGACGCTCGAGCGTTAGACACAAAGGTCCGCTCGAGCGTGAAAAGTGGCGCTCGAGCATAGAATGCGCACTTCTAGAATATTTGTAGACGAAGGACCCCGCTCAAGCGTGGGACTAGACGCTCGAGCGTCCGATGCACTCTCCCAATATTTGCAGACCTGTAAAAGAAATACTGAGAGTTGACCAATCCCGCTCGAGCGCAAGAATGGCCGTTTGAGCAGAGGAGCAAAATTTGTGAAGCCCGCTCGAGCGCAAGAATGGCCGCTCGAGCGGAAGAGTCAAAATCTGGGCAATAAAGGTTTTGAAAAACAAACAACCAACTTGTTCCAAACGCACAACCACAACTCGAAAGCCAATTCTAAAGGGATACAAGGGGAACAAGAGGTAAACAACAATATGAAAGCATTAAATCCGAGTCCGGAATACAATAGATAACTGGTCAAAACTGAAATCGCTATACAATAAGTCTTATTTAGTAAACTAAGAATATTATCAGTTTTTTTTTCAATTTTTAAACTAAGAACATTATTAATTTTGCATACTAATATTTCAGATAATTGTTTCACTAACTGATAAAAAAAAAAAAACAGAGCATGAGATTAAACGTTTTTGGCTTTCTACATATTGGTTTGATTCAACTATCCAATAAAATAGAGAATATTATCAATTTTTTTTCAGTTTTAAAACTAAGAACATTATCAATTTTTTCATTTTCAAAGTAATTTTTTTTCCAGGTTTGCACATCAATATTCCATCATCATGCTCCTTTACAGACACAAAATTTTCAGTTTTGCACAAAAAAATAATTCAAAATTTTCAAAAAAAATAAATATATATCCAGTGTGTTTAGTTTCAATTTTCTAAAAATTGAATTTTTTGCTTTTGCGTTTTTTTTTTTTTGTTTTTAGTGAATATTTTTAAAATTTTAAGTAATTTTTTACTTTTTATATGCACTTTATTTAGATGTATCTAAAAAGTAAAATATTTGTCCTAATAGTTGGACTTAATTTCCATCAAGTCCTATTGAAAATAAGTCTTAATATAATCGTTGCTAATTTTTTTTGATGATTTTTTACATATATCGCTAAAAATTGATAATTAGTGACTTTTTTGTCATGATTTTTTTTTAATAAATTGTCGCTAAAACTTACAATTAGTGACTTTTTTTTTGTGAAGAATTTTTTAAACTGTCACTGAAAGTTGAAAATTAGTGACTTTTTTTATGATATATATATTTTTTAAACTGGTGTTAAAACTAATAATTAGTAACATTTTTTGTGATAAATTTTCAAACTGTCGCTGAAAATTAATAATCACTGACAGAAATAGAACTTTAAACGAAATTATTGATTCAACCATCTCTTTATCGACTTGCCTACTTGAATCATATGTTTTTAGTGTTTGATAAAAAATGTCATTAATTATCATAGGCCTTATTAGACAATAAGTTCATTTGTTAGGACCTCCACGCAAGTCCCCCAAAAAATAAATCCATTTATTTCAATTTTAAAAAAAATCAAATAATTAATGCATTATCTAAAATGATAAATTTTATGTTATTTATGTAGTATGAAATAAGTCTTATATTAAATTATTAGGATGTTATCTAACACTAATTTTGGAGAGATTTTTTATTTTTAAGTATTTTATCAATGAAAATTATTATTTTTTTTATTAAATGTTTTAATAATGTCTTAACAATTTAAGGATTTTATTTTATATTGCATGAAATTTAAGAATTTTATTAAATAATATTAAAATATGTATAGATCTTTGATAATATATATGCAAAATCTTAGAGGTGGTAAGTGTAATTTATTAATGTTGATAATGAATGAGTTGAATTATGGGTGCTTTCGTCTATTCCGATGCAAATCAAAGAGTAATATGGTCATTTTCATACCCAATTAATGTCATTTGTACGAATTGTAACAGATTGAGGGAATTTTGATAATAATTTCAAAAGTAAGGAAAGTTAATATAATTATTTAAATTATAAAAAAGATCTTTGTAATTGTCAATAACTTTAAGAAGGTAAATATAATTTATCCTTATTAAAATAAGGGAAACTTATTTATAAGTATTTTTTCAGACACTTATGCTAGGTTAAGTCCTATGTAATTTCCTATAGAGTCTCAAGTCCTATTTAGATAGGAATGTATTCCACAAGATCCTACATAAACGTAACGTGACGTGACACTTACATAAACGTAACGTAACGTGACACCTACATAAACGTAACGTAACGTGATACCTATACGTAACGTGACACCTACATAAACGTAACGTGACACCTACATAAACGTAACATAACGTGTCACGTTACGTTTCGCAAACTTAATGAGTTTTTATTTTTTTAAATTGAATGTGAAAATGTTGCTAGGTGTCACGTTACGTTTATGTAGGTATCACGTTACGTTACGTTTAGAAAATTGAATGTTACCATAGATCATAGGTGTCACGTTACGTTTATGTAGGTGTCACGTTACGTACAGGTGTCACGTTACGTTTATGTAGGTGTCACATTACGTACAGGTGTCACGTTACGTTTATGTAGGTGTCACGTTACGTTACGTTTATATAGATATGATCTATGGTAATATTCAATTTCCTATATATGGTTTTACTATTATTTATGATATTAACAACTAATATTGAGGGTAAATGTGTCAACAAACTTCCCACAGGACTTATGAGAACATAAATTTTTTAGTAGGACCATATGTAGTATAAGTCTCCCTAATAGGAATTATAAATATTTTTCCTCGAAGGGTAGTGCCCTTGACCGTTTTTAAAAATGTAAGATACTTGGAATATTTTATATTTAGGGGGTTTCCCTTTGGCCAATATGATGGTGGGGAAATGACACAAAATAAGTATATGATGGGAATTATTATTTTTTATTAAAATATAAGGCGAATTGATTATAACAACAGTGTATATATATATATATAAAGAGAGACAAAGATTGTTTAGATACATTAAAATCATTCGCAATCTCGTTTCTTTCTAAAATACTCTTAAGAATCTTTGTTTGAAGTGAAATCATTGTGTTTTGAGATAGATTCGTCTACTATTTCTCTTGCATGTTGGTTTTGACACCATAAATATTATCTTCTACGTAGTCAATGATCATTGACTTGTCTTTGACGTAGATCTGTTTAAATATTAAGGTTGGAAAAGGTTTAGATCCGTAAAAATCTCTCACTTTTTGAAAATTTATTCAAATTCAATTTTTTTTTTTTTTTGGCTATGATCTGTTCGAATCAAATAAATGCTAAGGCTAGTATCAATTCGAATATTGCCTACCAGGGTAAAATATTACTATGTACGAATAAAAAGAATGTCGTACTAAGTTTATTGTTAATTTTATAAACAAATCAAAATAAAATTCTATTGTAATTTATAAACCGATTGTTACCAAACAAAACTCAAATTAGAGTAAAATTTTGTTAGAAAATTTGAATTAAAATTTACTCCATTGGTTGTGTCTTTTGAGTTGGAAAAGTGTGTCCTTTTGAAGGGTCACAACCTTTCCAAAGAGTCTTATAGAAGTCTATATATTCTATCTCCCTCACTTCAATTAAATAAAATTTAGTCATTTTTCCTTCTTTATCTTTGCATTGATTCTTCATATTTTTTTGAGTCTAATTTTCCTATAGAGAGAGTACATGCACAGCGAAGTTCGCTAGGCTTGCAATAGTAATGCTGCTAGTGCAAGACATTGATCGTTATATCTTGGGAGATAGACGTCCATTGAATCCTAAGCACTGGTGGGAGGACGAATCTGTCTTAAGGAAAGAGTGTCACACATTCGACTCGATCAGATTTTATCTTTTTATGTACTGTAAGTTTTGTTATGTTATTTTGTCAATTTATTTCAGTTTTGGTTTTGCCCAAAAATCATTTACATATTTTTAAATTATATTTTTCAGATAGTTTGGTACTATTTTTCTAACAATCTTAAGACAGAATCTGACTCAATCACAGATTCAAGTAGGAATTTTTTTTTGAATTAGAATGGAATTGATAACAGTAACAAACTAGAGATTCAAACATCTGTAACAGACTTTAACTGCTATTATTCATTATAGCCAGGAAATCCATTGATTAATTAAATTACATAAACCATGAAATTACATAAACCATGTGAAAGTAGTAAAAACACAAATAATTCTGTCGATCATTAATTAAAACTGCAATCTATCATATTGTATTTTGTATATAAAACAGAAATAGTTCTAACTTGTCATAACCCATCAGTAAAAAACCATAAACATGATCCGAATCTGTGTTTATATGATTCATAATGCCAAAGATTACTGGCATTTATTCTAAACAGAATTCATGTCTACTGTGAATATGATACTCTTCTTTCATATAACTTCATGATATAACATGCTTATGTTATATATTTGACCCTGTTCTTTCTTTTCTTTACTAAGAGTTCAATAGGCCAATAGGAAAACCTATTAGTAATTCGGTTGTCATTCTTTCCGAATCGATTTGTTGTCTTTTAAAATATATTGATTTTTTGGTTTATGCATAATTTTAATTGTGATATCCTTGATATTAGTATCATATACTCTTCATAAAACTTGGTATGATAACGGTAGAGTGAATATACTCAGGCAGAATCAAATTTTTTGTTTAGAGTATCAAAGTTATGTGTTATCATATCGCAAGCCAATATTAAGCCAATAGAGTGAACATACTCAGGAAGAGACATACCCTATAATGATGAATTATGTCTGAGTGCCCCAGTGGTGCTGCTGTGATCAATTTTTAATTTTAATTATAACATAATACTTGGTTAAATATGTATTTGTTTGTTTCTTGGTTACAAAAAGAATTTCTACAATCTACATCTAAATTTTTTTTTGTTGGATTGATTTTGTTCCATTAATACTTCCTTTTGTTGTTTGTCTTTTGGAACTTTCTATACTGTTAATGTATATGATACATCAATTGTTTGTGAGTCAATATATATTAAATATATATTTTGATTTGGAGCGATACATTTTGGATTTGGAACGGTGTATTGAGTTATCCAATCCCTGAAACTCGATTCTCGTATTTTCCAATTGGGTCTCAAATTCTATACTCTCATTTGACGATTTCACTTACATTTTTGTTCTCAGAGCCTGTGCTTGATCAAACATGGGTTTCTGTTGAATCTGATGATCCAAACCACTGTTATGCATTTCTCTGCGAGTAATAAAGATGTTTTCACGGCACACCAAGTGTTTGATGAAATGTCTCTGAGAAATAGTATTACTTGGAATGCAATGGTAAAGGGTTATTGTTCACAGAAATTGAGAGTTTGTGAACATGCCGGCGATGGATTGTTGTTGTTTAAGGACATGTTAGTTGATATCAATGGATTGAAACCAACTGATATAACTATGATTGTGTTCTCTCTGCGGCTTCTCGATTGAGTGTTTTAGCAATCGGTGTTTGTGCTCATGGGTATGACTATGATATGAATCTGTTAAAGACAAATTTCCCTTCAATCTTTTGGTTATGTTTTATAGAAAATGTTTATTCTATATTAAATTCCTATCCATATATGATTTTCTGGTTTTGTTTTATTAAAAATTAGATTATGTTATTTAGAAATTATAGATGGGTGAGGAACTGTTGATTTGATTAGTTATCATAATGTTCATGCATGGATATGATGAAGAGATGTCATCTATAGACATTATTGATTTTATAATTCCTTGTGATATGACGTCTTTAATTAATATTTTTTATGTATCAATTTGTTACATAGTGCATTATAAATAGTTTAGTAAATTATTTTTCAAAATATTGATGAACATGTAGACTTATGTGCTTTGACATAATAAGAGTAATTCTAAATTTTATTTGGATTAGTGACTGTGACCAATGACTCCATTATAAAATATTACATGGGTTAATATATTTCATGCATGAATGATGTTTTGGTAAGCATCAAGATAGTCACAAATACCGGAGAAGACTAAACATGATGGTTTATGTTGTTTTATTTAATTATGATGGATTTTGAATTTTGAATTTTGAATTTTTCATAATAAATCCAATTTTTGAGTATGTTTTACATGAGTCTTCTGCATAAAACTTGGTATTTTGACAAGTTTATTGTTATTATGATTGAGACTAACATGCAATGTTGTCTTGAATGTGAATACAATAGTGAGATCTTATATTCCATATTGAGATTGGAATTAAAGAAAAAGAAATAATGCATAGCTAAATAAATGTTAGTTGACAAAGTGTTGTGGCCATAACCGATATTAGCCTCTTTTTTTTTTTTTTTTTTTTTTTTTTTCTATTGTACTGCAAAAGAAAGTTATGAAGTCTAATTTTATTTTAGACAAATTAGTTGTAGACACCCCATTTTTGACCGACCTTAAGACTCAGACGTCACCGATTGAGCGCTTGGTGATATTGCATATCGTGCTCGATCAGAGGTTTCAGAGTCTCGGCTGCGAGCCTTGCCTCCGAACTTCCGGGCTTTTCTGTGCTTTGCCTCGGTTTGCGAACCAAGCCCTGTTTTCTTTGTTTTCTCTTCCCGAAGGGAGGGAGAGGTCTCGTAGATCATCTCTCAGTGGCCGTAGGCTACGTTTCGTGGTCGTAGGCCATTTTTCCCGTTTTGAAGCCCGGTTCCCGGTTTTCGGAGCCGTTGGCCGTGTGCCTCGGTTCGGGACCGCTTAACCATCTCTGTTTGCTCCGGTTTTTGGCATACATCTTATTTCCTCCCTTTTGAGGGATACTGTGGCTCGAGAGACCAACTTCGTGGTCAAACGCCACCTCCGGTGCTTAACAGTCGGTTTTCGGGGCCCCGGGCCGCGTGTTTTGGCCCCCGAACCTTCGTTTTACATCGGTTTGAGTTCATTTTTAGCAGGGACCTCATTTTCATTGTTAGGAAGCTTGTAGAAGGGTGGGAGGCCAGCAATTGTTCTGAACGCCAGCTTTATTCCTTCATCGCTCTCCGGCGCCCATTTTTCTCGCTAGAAAGCTAGTATTGACCATTCCCGGGCCACTTTCTTTGGCCCTCAACCACATATTTGTGTTGTACACACCTGAGAGGCCACCAATATGTCATGGCCGGCCAGCAATTGTGCCTGACCCTTTTGAATCCCTCTGAAAAGTTGGGTTTTCTCTCTCCTGGTTCACTTTTTTAGGGTTTTGACCACATGGTTGTGTGTGCACACATGGGAGGCCACCAATATGGGTGGCCGGCCAGTTTTCCTTGCTTGAACCTTTTGAACCTGGCTGGCCGGCCAGGGGAAGTGGCCGTCCGGCCACCTGGACTCTCTGAACCTGGCCGGCCATGCTCCCACACCTTGTTCCTTCCAGCTATGCCCTCCTTTCCCCCCCAAATTCTGTATCCGATGGGGGAACTTTTGGAGGGGAAATTTGAATTCAATTTTCCCCCCTTTTCCTCCACTCCTTTGCCTATATAACCAGACCCTCCAGCTCCATTTCAGAGGGTTACAAAATTTTGTTTAGAGCCTTGCTTACATCTCTTCCTTTCCCTCTCTTCCAAGCCTCAAAACCCTAAAAGTCTTGCACCATTTACACTACAAGCCATAGCACAACATCTCCACACTCCATTCCAGCAACTTGAGGCTGTTTTTCAGAGGTTAGGAGCACCATTTCTTGGTCCAAAGGCTGCTGGTTCATTGCTCTTCAAGGGTAAGCACACTTTTCCCTTAAACTAGTCTTTTCTTGCTTCATTTATAAGCCTTGCTTGAAAGCATTTTTGGGCTCCGACCCGAACTGTAAATAGTCATATTTTGAACTCCTTTTCATGTTTGATCAAGGGTCTTTCTCTGTTTGAGGTCTCCTTCTCACCCTTTGTGTTTAAACTCTCTTTTAGGCCTTTTTTTGCATGATATTTTAGGCTTATTTGTGAGTTGTTTTGGACTTGGTCATAAACTGTGAAATACCTTGTTTTAAGCTCCTATTCAACTTTGTTGAAGGGCTCTCCTCTGTTTGACGTCAGTTGCTACCACTTGCCTCTTTATCCCTCTTTTAGGCCTTTTCTTGCATGTTGATTTAGCCTCACTTTTGTTCATTTTTGAGACTTGATGTAAACTTTAAAGTGCCTTGTTTTGAGCCCCTCTTCAACTTTGTTTAAGGGCTCTTTGCCATTTGGGGCCAGCTGTTGTCCCTTTTCTCAATTCTCTCTTTTAGGGCCATTTTTGCATGATAGATTAGCCCTATTTGTGTTCATTTTTTAGACTTGTTATAAACTGGAAAAAGTCTTTTTTTGACATCATCTTCATGTTTTATCAAGGGTATTTTATTATTTGAGGTCACATGCTTCCTTGTATGCTTGATTCCCTCTTATTTTGAGCCTTACACCCTAGCCCTTGTTGCATGCCTTGTTTGACCTTCTAGCCACTGGAATCCAGTGGATTTCCAGTGGCTTTGATACTATTTTGAGCCTCCAAATCAGAGGGGGGTGCCCCCTTCTCACCTTGACTTGTTTAGTGGTCATTTTGGCCTTCCAAAGAGACCCTATCTTGCATGTCTTGAAGTCACATTTCAGGGTCAATTTGGTGAGTTTTGGGACTACCATATTTGATTTCCAGAGTTTTTTTGGTCATGCTTCATGTCTATCTTGTATGTGCCTAATAACTCCTTGCATGGCCCTCTAAAGGAGCTCCTCATTTTTGCACATGTTGGCTGCATTTCAGTGATTATTTGGTCATATTTCCACATGTTTTGTTCACTGATTTTTGCTGGTTTGGTGAGATTCCATGTGCTTCATATACTTGCCATGTAAACCATGTTTGCTAGTCAAAATTGCATGCTACTTTAGCCCATCTTGCTAGCACCTTTTGACCATGCTTTGAACTAAGAAAGTTCATGTTTTGGGACTGTCTTGACTCTGTCTTCATGCTTCATGTTCAAATAATGCATGCTTTGTATAGCTATAAGTCATTCCATGTGCCCAGTTTTGAGTTTCGGGTCTCATCTCATGCATCGGGTGCCATATTGCCGTGCTTCAGGGCTGTTTAGCATCATGTTTTAGTGCTGAAATTTGCTTGTTTGCATATCATGTTCCATGCCTTACCATGCCTTGTTAGAGTGGCATTTGTGCCTTAGGTTCGGTCTTCGGTTTGCGTGCATGTGTGCACGCATCTCGAGTGTCTCATTTTCATCTTATGGCCTCCTATGTGAGTGTGGCTGAGGCCCACTTGTGTTGGTATAAGTCCATTATGCATTGTGTATGCCATTTCATTTCATAGCATTGTGTATGCTAGGTTGTATGTTAGCGCATTGTGTATGCCATGTTACCTCGTACATCGTGTATGCCATTTCATAGTATTGTGCATGTTAGGTTGTATCTTAGTTGCATTCATGCATGTCATGCATATCACATTGTGTTTGGGATAGGAGTTAGCTCGAGCACGGGAAACGAGGTACGTTTCATACTCCGAGTGACGGAACGTGTCTCAATTCCCCAGTCGCCGATACTCCGGATTACCCATGATGGAGTTTAGGTTTTGTTGTGTTTTCATGTGCATTCATTTCATATTGAGTCGTGCAATTCGACTCCTCGGCCACCATGCATTGAGATGCGTGATTGGTGGCACGAGGATCGAGGTGTGCATACATATGTGAAAATATATTGCCATGCCCCTTTTCTGCTCTCTGCTGCAGCAAATCAGAAATCAGCGGCTTTCAAAAGCCTCGCACAGCATTCCGGCATCAACTGCAAATAGAGGCTAATTGGGGCATCGTAGTGGATTTCCGCGCAAGGCAACCCGAACATGTATCATTCATCATCCGGAGCAGAGTCAAGGCAGTTCCTAGCTTGCATGCTAGTTTACAGCTTTCCTAGTTTAATTTGTTAATTAATTAGGATTTTGTATTTATTCGGACTGTAACTATTGATTTGGGACTGTATTATTTATTTGGACCCTCCGAGTGAGGGCGCAATTGTAATAAGTGTGCGTGCGTGTGATGTATGTCTTCCAACCCCATGTCTTTCTCCTTTTTATTTACCAGCTTATGACGGTTAGATTAGGGCATGTTTCAATTAGCATACAGTATGATAGCATGTTTGCATTCATTCATCTGTTTTGCATGCACCGGGCTCGGCGCATCATACTAACTGCATTTGTACTTCAATTCCAAATTGAATACGTGTTAGCTGTAGCATTCCATATGCCATGTTTAGAATAGTCGAGCCTATTTTAGTTGCATTTTGCATGTGTTGCATTAGGCATTTCTGTATAGTTAGGATCATGCATGATTTCTAATTAGCTTCTGTTTTGGCTTGGAGTACTCGGTAAGTTTTATGCTTTAGCATCCTTGCATGTGTGTGAGTGACTGCCATGATAGCATGCTTACCATGAGGCTATTTGCTTATGTGATATAACTACCTGAATGCCTATGAGTGAAGGTTGGGTTATTTGGATTGGGACAAATCATCAACTGTGAGTTTTAAGCCCACTAGATAGTGGCAAAACCATGTTTTCTAAGCCCACCTGAGGGTGGCAAAACCTACATTTTAAGCCTACTTGCGGGTAGCAAACCATCTTTCAAAAAAACAAACATGAAATGTTTTGTTCCAATTCAGGCGACCCGGTCTATACTTGTATACTGTGCGCATCACATAGTAAATCTAGGCTAATAACCGGAATAAGAATGCATAAGGTTTTCAAAACTCGATATCATGTTTAGTAGAGGCCGATCTTTGATCGGGCGAGCGGGAGTGCTCACGAAGTGACCTTCCCCAATCGTACCCAAGTTCCCGAGCCGAGGCAACTTTGGTGATGACGGACACGTGGCCTTAGGCAACGAGTCAGGGTTTCTAAATTTCCCGAAAATAAAATATTTAGGTAGCGACTCTGTATCTGGCAAAGCAGTCCATGTTTGGCACTTCTTTCAAAAAAATCTGTTTTCTCAAAACGATTTGCCGGATTTGGACTCTTTGGTTCAGATTAAGAATCGTGACAATTTGAGTCCTGAACTGTAGTGAGCCTAAGATGAACGGAACGGGGGGACATCATTCCCTTCCGGGGCGTTCGGGGACGTCTACATTAGTATTGTGATTAGATTCACAAAGCAATTTACATCTTGTTCGAGCACGCCAATTAATGATATATTCTGATTTACCTCAGAATTATGAGGGTGTATTAATATTTTTGTATAATTATACATCAGCAAGAGGAATTAAGTTTCCTTAGAATGCTTAAATTGTAGGGGTGCGTGGAGGATTTTACCAAAGTAACGGTTCCGATAATAGGTCCACAAAGAATATAGGACAAAGTTGGAGTAGAAGCAAAAATGATTTCATTAACTCCTAAGGAACATCTCTATGTTTATTATTTAAATTTGAAAATAGGAGTGACATATAGTAACGGTAAGTCTCGAAGTAATCAAAGACTTAATACCGTAAAACATTTGTTTTCAGTTGTGCATATTGTCTAAGGATAATATAGTGGATCCACGAACTACTCAATGATATATAACTAAGAAGGTCAAACGAAAAATAGCGGCCGCTAAACAAAAAAGTTGACCAAAGAGCAAATGAGGAAAAGTTCACCGAAGGGAATGTGATTTAAGCCTATTACATCAGAGTCATCATAATAGTAACCCTACTTAGATGACTGGAGATCCCAAGAACTAAGTTCAAAGGGACAACTAAGTTATGTGTGGCTCGCCAGAAATCACTAAAAGAGTCTAACTTCTATCCATTCCTATGATAAAGAGTGATATCTGCAACATATGTTGTATGCAAGGAACTTAGGGCAAGCTATGCTTTTAATGATCACTTATATCTTGAAAAACCCTAGACGAATATCTTTCAAGAGGAGTATTTAAGAGACTCAAAATAAGGATCACCTATATGAGTGTGAATGGGCCGCTTCTATGATGAGAATTGATAGGCGAAATTCTCTAAAGCACTCATGAAATACCAGGAGATGCCCAAGGCCAAAACGGGCGCAACCGTGAGAACTACGCTGTGTTTGGATATATTCTGTATGAATTCTATTGTCTTGGTTTACACAAACGGCTGAACAATTCAAGGCATCACGCCCATTGATTAGCTAGCAAGTAGGGGTGAGCAGCGGATATACTGATCCGCCAAAACCGACCGAACCGAACCGAACCGATCCGCCGCATTTTGGACGGATGCGTGCTGACGAGCGGACGGTTGCGGATTGATTTTTTCCAATCCGCCAATTTGGAGGACGGATGGCGGATTTGAGGTTCCTTTGGCCGCAACCGAACCGCCAAATCGCGAGCACCCCTAATAATTTATAAGACTTTATGTTTTCAATTTGTTTAAATATTTTGTTTGTGTTTTCAATTGAAAAGGAGTTTAAATATTCTGTTGAAAAAAAGTTTTCAACTTGAATATATTTTTTGAATTGAAAAAAATAAACGTATTATTTATCTATATTTTTGGTTTTTAAATTTAACTCTAAAAATAATAATAGAAAATATAATATATGCTGGTTGGTTTTTGTTTTCAAAAAACATATATAGATGTAACAATACAGAGACATACAATCTCTACTACTGCCTTGTTCATGGTTTGGTGGTTTGAATTGTTATTTATTATTTTAAGAACCACTGATTGTAATACTTTATATGGATGAATCATGCTGTGATTGTAATATGTGGATGAGCCATGCAGTGATTGTGATATTCTAAAGTTTCAAACTTTCTCTTTTTGGATGAAACATACAATGATTGTAATAGTTTTTTAAGTCATTGACTGTAATACTTTCTTTTCTTTTCTTTTTGAGAAAGTGCACAAGTTGAATTATGTTGAAAATTTATAAAATCTTAAACCGCAAAACTGATTCGCATCCATCCGCCAAACCGACAATCCGCTCAATCCACATCCATCGAATTGGTGGACGGATGCGGATTGATTTTCTCCAATCCGCCAATCTGGCGGACGGATGGCGAATTGGAGGCTCCGTGGTCGCAACCGACCCGCGCCCACCCCTACTAGCAAGTCTGATAGGCTTTCACTAAGGGGGTTTCAAAACCGAAAGCTACCTATCTCGATGTAGGGTATTTCCTTAATGTACTCTCTCTTTGTCTGCATGTTTTTGCATGTCATTTTCGTAAATTTCATTCATGTGGGGGATTGTTGGAAAATTTGAATTAAAATTTACTCTAATGGTTGTGTCTTTTGAGTTGGAAAGGTGTGTCCTTTTGAAGGGTCACAACCTTTCCAAAGAGTCTCATAGAAGTCTATATATTCCATCTCCCTCACTTAAATTAAATAGAATTTAGTCATTTTTCCTTCTTTATCTTTGCATTGATTCTTCATATTTTCTTGAGTCTAATTTTTCTATAAAGAGAGTACATGCACAGCGAAGTTTGCTAAGCTTGCAATAGTAGTGCTGCTAGTGCAAAACATGATCGTGTATCTTAGAAGATAGACGTCCATTGAATCCTAGCACCGGTGGGAGGATTGAATCTGGTCTAAGGAAAGAGTGTACACACTCGACTCGATCAGGGTTTATCTTTTATGTTACGTAAGTTTGTTATGTTATTTGTCAATTTATTTCAGTTTGGTTTGCCCAAAAAACGTTTACATATTTTTAAATTATATTTTCTAGCTAGGTTTGGTACTATTTTTCTAACAATTTTACTATCAAATTTGTATAATAACTGTGGGGAAGTGGTTTTGGAAATACTCTTCAGATCCTGGGAGACGCTCTTGATCCTCAGCTAGTCACCTGCAAGGGCAAAACACTCCGGTCGGGGGTGCCGGGTTAGCACTCCGACGGGCAAGTCAGTTCTTATACTCAAGAAAGCTTGTTTACTAAGTTTAGTGAAGTGATTCTTACATACCATTCCAAGAACGCTGCTTCTTTATTTATATCTGTTCCTTCTGAGGCCTCGGGGCCTGGGCCTACTTTTCAATCATTACCCGTTCTTTTATTCGGCCTCAAAGATCCTTTCTTAATCGGCTTACGTATTGTATTCGGCTCATCCTAGTCTTGCAGGATGCAGCCGGTTAATGTCTGCAGGATGCAGCGGTTAATGTCAATCTACTAAAATATGCCCCCTCCGATTCAGCCATATATTCGGCTCCCACAATTGCCCCCCGAACTCCCTATTGACGGTAGTTAATCGGCGTGTTTGGTCTAGAATTCGAAAAGCTTAGCATAGATCAAGCGGCTTCGCGTTCCCCAAGACGTCAGAGGATGTCAGAAGGCGCACACCTTTTCGTTTATCATTACACTTTCCCGCGCCATTCATGTGTCTCTCGCATTTATTGCGATTTGAAACTTCAGTCCTTTTGGATGCACATTTCGTCGATCATCTGATACGTTTGGACCGCCAGCGCGCATTTCTCCTCTCACTCACATTTTCTGCAACTTTCGTCCGTCTGCCTTTGCCTCATCTGCTCTTCGTAAGTCTTCTTCCTTTTCTTTGTAATCCTATTCTCTATTATCGTTTTTACTTTCGGCGAATCCTTGGGTCCCCGTTGGAATGGCTAAACACTTGAAAGACCTCCTTTCTGAGAGTCGCATTTTCGGATTCCGGCGACATTTTTCCATTCCCGATGACGTCCATTTGTCTCTCGTAACGGACAACACTCTAGATATGGAGAGAGAGGATCAGAATACGATCGTATTCCCCCTCCTGTCCATTGCGGAGGGCGGAGTTCGTTTCCCCTTACATCCATTGCTTAGGGCCGTTCTTCGCTATTGGAGTCTGATTCCTTCTCAACCCAATGTAAATTTCTTTCGAATCATTATGGGGGTTATAGAGTTGAATCGACGCCTTAGGATCAATCTCGGAATTCCGGCCATTCGGCACTGCTATGCTTTAGCCAGATCCTCTGGTCGGCTGGGGCGGTACTTCCTCAGGGCCAAGGATACTGACCATCATTTGGTGACTATGCTTGCCAGTTCTGGTAAGAGGGTTGACGATGTAATGGTCAATGTCCGAGGTAATTGGGAGTTCGCTGAAGGCGAAGATCGCCTAGACCCCATTCCCAGACATAAGGGTGATCCAGGTTGCCACGTAGTATCTTATGTTTGTCCATCTGTCTTTTAATCGGCTCTCTTTCCTTAAGCTCTCCTTATCTTTTGCAGGTAACAAATTGAAGAAGATTCTGACTTCAGTTGACGACGCGGTCCTTAGGGAAATTAAGACTGCACTCGACTACTTCGGTCGCCCAAACGTGCAAAAACAAGGGAGAGCCGCCCACATTTTACTCCGGTACGAACCCACTTATACCACATTCTCGGCTGCGGACAACATCCCAATTCCATCCGGCGATCAGCACCTCTCGGCTCTTATCTTCCCAGCTACAAGAACCTTAGGCAGATTGGTCTCGAAGCTTCTGATTCGGGGCAAGACGCAGAGCCGGTGATAGAGGTAGTTGCCGACCCGGCCAGAGAATTCACTGAGGAGGGCGAAGTTGACGAGGCCGTGCGTTCGGCTTTCGAGGCTGCCGGGCTCAATCAGCCTTCCTCACCATCCGCTTCGGGTCGGGCAGAGTTTTCTTCCGGGGATATTTTCGCGAACTTGGGGGATCTACCCGGCGATTTCTTCGGAGGTATGGCAAAGGAAAGCCTTACGCAAATGGCGCGTAAGCGAAATGCCGAGCGGATGGCTGCTCGAAAAAAGGCCGAGGCCGCCGAATCCGATCCCAGCTTGACTAAGGCCTCTGTACCCATTATTGAAGGAACGGCTCAGGTTACGCCGGTCGAAACGGAAAAAGTGGTTGAACAGCAACCGGCGAAGAACGGCTGATTCCGGAGGGACGCGGCCAAAAACGTAGCGCCGAGGAGGAGGCTAGTTCAGAAATTAGTCCCATTGACAAACGGCCTCGCCTCGAAGAATCGGACGTGGTTGCTCCTTTTGTTATTCAGCCCAAGATCAGAGATACGCTGATTCCTTCCGATGCTTCGGCCATGGAGGATCCGGCCGTTGCATTGAGCCTGGCGGCTTCGATTTCCTTGCCGGCTGATAATGCAACCTTTTGCGCCGTGCCGGATATTATGGCCGTAGCTCTGTCTGCGCAGTCGGCACTTTTGGTAGGTGATTTCAAATTCGCTAGAATCTATTTTTATAGAGCTATCTAACGATCGCTTGTTCTTTGCAGACCGTCGGCAGGATCGCCGACTTAGGCCGCCGCCTGCATGATGCTCTTGGCAGAATTGACCGTTTGCAAACAGAAGTGGACGGTCAGAAGAGTAGGGCCGAGTTTGAGAAGATGAGAGCCGCAATGGAGAGCGCACGAGCCGAAGCGGAGAAGGAGAGGGCTCGCACTGCCGAACAGCTTCGTTCTGACGCTGAGGCCAGAGCGAGTGCGAGTGAGGAATCGCTCAAGCTCTCCAAAGACGAACTTGCCGAGGCGAAGAGTCAGTTGGAGGAGCTCAAGGCGGCCAAGGAGAAAGCCGAATCTGAGGCTTTTGAGGCGGGAAAAAGAGCCGCCTTTACGGAATACGTTGATGAAGTTCCCAAATTTGAGAATCGGGGGTTCAAACACGGGTGGCTCAAGGCCCTTGCTGCCGCTGGGATTACATTGGATTTGCCGATTCCTTACGAGCAAGTGGATGTTGAGCCCCTTGAATCCGACACCGAGGAGTGATCTGGGAGGCGTCTCCTAATTCATTTAGTTTTTGATTTTTGTTTGGTAGAGTTTTGTTGGTTCAGGGTGGTTTTCATGTATAAATTGGTTACTATCTTGTGCGCAATTTATTAATGAAAATTTCCTTGTAATTTCATTATTACTCGTACACAATTTGTGTGGTTATGTTAATGAAACATTTTGACTTTCACTACTACTTGTACACAATTTGTGTGGTTTATGTTAATGAAACAATATTGATTCGTCTTTAGAGATTGAATATCCTGTGGCAATATTGATTCGTCTTTCTCATGCCGATTGGATTCGAATTATGAACTGTCGATTTTGTGAGCCGGCTGGGGTACCTGAGCCGAATATATTGATGAATCTGCACTTGCCCCAGGCGGTTCCTGCAAAGGTGAGAATCGATTCGGGAGCCGGCTGGGGTACTTGAGCCGGATAGATTGATGAATCTGCCCCTTGCCCTAGGCGGTTCGCGCAGAGGTGAGAATCGATTCGGGAGCCGGCTGGGGTACTTGAGCCGGAATAGATTGATGAATCTGCCCTTGCCCCAGGCGGTTCCGCAGAGGTTAGAATCGATTTGGGAGCCGGCTGGGGTACTTGAGCGGATAGATTGATGAATCTGCCCTTGCCCCAGGCCTGGCGGTAAAATCGTTTTTGCCCCTGCCGTCGACTCAGCCGGCGTCGGGCGATTCAGGATCTCCAATTAATGAGATTGCCTCGATCGTGCTGCCTCTGTGAAGGATAAATGAACAAGGGTACATCCTTTATGAGCTTGGTAGACAACTGACTCGAGCTCCTGGAGGAAGACTGATTGCGCGAATGTCGAACCGACTCTTCTTTAACAGTAAAGGGGAAGCGAGGACCCTAGCTGAGCTGGGCGGAGATATGAATCGAGGTGGTGAGCCCTCGCGTACAGGAAGTAGGAGTTCCAGGGGTCGAGAGAGGCGTCAGTCTCCCCGACGTCGCAGTAGATCGCCCAGGCGAGACAGGCAGTCGCAGGGTAAATCTCCACAGTCCCGAGTCGAGAAGAGGTCTGACGCGAATCCGTGCCCATTAAGCTTTGCGGTATTTGTGAAGAATAGACCCATGACGGAGGCGGACTCGATCGTTCGAGACCCAGACGTAGCGGTCGACTTTGCCCGACAAATATTTCCTCCTGAGGTTCAGCAATCAATGCTGGGTCGACAGGACTACGAGGTGTTTCGCGAGGGCATTCACGGCGCGGTGAAGGGGCTTTACACTGCTTACGAAGTCGGCATGCGACTGCGCGCTGCCCGTCAATAGATGGAGAGGAAGGAAGAACGTATTCGAAGTTTGGAGGCACGCTTGGAGGCGGTCGAGCGGGAACTAAAGAAGACCAAGGCGGCTCAGGCACAATCCACCGCGCACGCGAACCCAATTGTGGAAGAGAGGGTTACTAGTCGGCTTATCAGCTCCGCACTTGCCGATCGAGAGACGGCAAGTATGTTCGCAATAGAGAGCGCGAAGGGGAGGGCCTATGAGAAAGGTTTCCATGAGGGCCGAAAAGTGGGAATCGAGAAAACCAGGGAAAAATTGGCCGAAGAAGTGTGCCGATGCGAAAACCGTGGGTTTAGGCACGGTTGGATCAAGGCATCTCAAGCCGCAGAAGCTCTTCGAGCGTCGGGAATTGATTTGGCATCACCACGCTACAGGAGTAAAGATTTTCCGTTTTCTGCTTTTGAAGTTGAGAAGAGTGAGGATGAGGGTGACGCCGTGTGAGTTTAATAGTTGTAAGATTGGAACGCAGGGCGCGTTTGAAACTATGTAACTTATTGTCTTATTGAATAAAGAACGCTTCATTATAAATGTTTCGTTGTCATTCATATTCGGCATATGTGTATTTCGTGTTGCTTAAATGTTTGAATGAATGTCTAAATATTGTCCGACCCAGGTAGCTGTTAACTGTCCGGCGATACGCGGGCTTATCGGCAGGATATGCACGTGGTCAGGATCGGCACATTCGCGACGACCGTTAAGGTTTTATTGAGGCTATTTCAACGGCCATTTATCTTTGACGGGTCAGCGCATTGATGCTTGGCCAGTTGGATTAGTGGGCTGGTCGAGGGTGATCGGCATGTGAAGACTTGGCCGACCGGTTTAATAAATCTATTTCGCTTGGCCCAGCCGTCGGGATGGCGGTCGTGGCGAATGTCAATCGACGCTCGTCTTATTCAGCCAATGCTTTTTGGCGTTAATAAAATTTTCTTGGGATTGGGACCTCGAGATCGCGGTCGTCGTTGCTGAGAATAAAAAGGTAGGCGCTTCGCGCACCAATAATCCCACTTGACTCATCATTCCTTGTGTGGGATGGTGATTTTGATTACAGAGGCTCCAACTTCGGTCAAGTTTGGTGTTGAGATGGTCTGCAGCAGAAAACCTACCCGTGAGGGAGTTAGGTCATCCAAAGAGCCTGAGATCTGTGAGTCTCCAAGTCGTCGAAGCAGATCACCCCGAAAGGAGAGTCAACAATTGTCAAGTTCATTCTTCCTTGTCCTGGATCTTTGCCTTGACATTGTCAATGGTATCAGGGGAAGTTTGTCGCTATGCGAGTCGTGGGCTTAAGCATAACTGGTTCAAGGTATTGCACGCCGTGGAGGGGTTTAGGGCGACGGTCGTCGATCCGGCGATGCTGCTTTACCGGCGCGTCCTTGTTTTGCTTTCGATATTGTAATGCTCGAATGCGGGTTGTGTTTATGTAACAACTGTTTAATCAAATAAATGGTTTTATTTTAAATCTATTTGCGTGTTATTCTGAATTTTGCTTGTGTACTAAAGCACATTACTTCGAATGTATGATCTGTTCTAGTGTGTTACATAGGATCAATTATCAGTATCTTTTGTTCGTGCCAACGTTTGCTCCGGATTCGGAGACAATTAGCACTTAGCACTGTAGCCGATAGATTATTAGTATGCCGAACGGATTAATGCAATAATCCTCTGAAGCACTAAAGCGGGCTCCGTACTTGGAGGCTCGAACCCAGGGCCCATTTGGCCTTAAGGAGATTAATCGGCTCGAATCCGAAGTCTTAATCGGCCCTAAGGCGTCATGCGCCAAAGGGGGCTCCGAATCCGGAGACTTAATTTGGCCAATCGTGATATCACGAAGGGCGCTCCGAATCCGGAGACTTAATTTGGCAATGTGAATCCACGAAGGGGCTCCGAATCCGAGACTTAATCGGCCTAAGCGTCATGCGCCAAAGGGGGCTCGAATCCGGAGACTTAATTTGGCCAATCGTGATATCCACGAAGGGCGCTCCGAATCCGGAGACTTAATCGGCCCTAAGGCGTCATGCGCCAAAGGGGGCTCCGAATCCGGAGACTTAATTGGCCATCGTGATATCCACGAAGGCGCTCCGAATCCGGAGACTTAATCGGCCCTAAGGCGTCATGCGCCAAAGGGGGCTCCGAATCCGGAGACTTAATTGGCCATCGTGATATCCACGAAGGGCGCTCCGAATCCGGAGACTTAATCGGCCCCAAGGCGTCATGCGCCAAAGGGGGCTCCGAATCCGGAGACTTAATCGGCCCCAAGGCGTCATGCGCCCAAGGGGGCTCCGAATCCGGAGACTTAATTTGGCCAATCGTGATATCCACGAAGGGCGCTCCGAATCCGGAGACTTAATCGGCCCTAAGGCGTCATGCGCCAAAGGGGGCTCCGAATCCGGAGACTTGATTTGGCCAATCGTGATATCCACGAAGGGCGCTCCGAATCCGGAGACTTAATCGGCCCTAAGGCGTCATGCGCCAAAGGGGGCTCCGAATCCGGAGACTTAATTTGGCCAATCGTGATATCCACGAAGGGCGCTCCGAATCCGGAGACTTAATCGGCCCCAAGGCGTCATGCGCCAAAGGGGGCTCCGAATCCGGAGACTTAATCGGCCCCAAGGCGTCATGCGCCCAAGGGGGCTCCGAATCCGGAGACTTATTTGGCCACGTGATATCCACGAAGGCGCTCCGAATCCGGAGACTTAATCGCCCCAAGGCGTCATGCGCCAAAGGGGCTCCGAATCCGGAGACTTAATCGGCCCCAAGGCGTCATGCGCCAAAGGGGGCTCCGAATCCGGAGACTTGATTTGGCCAATCGTGATATCCACGAAGGGCGCTCCGAATCCGGAGACTTAATCGGCCCTAAGGCGTCATGCGCCAAAGGGGGCTCCGAATCCGGAGACTTGATTTGGCCAATCGTGATATCCACGAAGGGCGCTCCGAATCCGGAGACTTAATCGGCCCTAAGGCGTCATGCGCCAAAGGGGGCTCCGAATCCGGAGACTTAATTTGGCCAATCGTGATATCCACGAAGGGCGCTCCGAATCCGGAGACTTAATCGGCCCCAAGGCGTCATGCGCCAAAGGGGGCTCCGAATCCGGAGACTTAATTTGGCCAATCGTGATATCCACGAAGGGCGCTCCGAATCCGGAGACTTAATCGGCCCTAAGGCGTCATGCGCCAAAGGGGGCTCCGAATCCGGAGACTTAATTTGGCCAATGTGGCGAGTGCCCCACTGGAATTGACATATGATTTTGAGCGACGAGGAAAAATAGTTCGTATTGCAGAGGCGAAATATATTTACAGGTATCAGAGCCCACAGATCGGGTCAGTGATAGGGTTTTCATCAGAACTCTGCTTGTGCGGATTGGGGGGAACCACGTATTTCTTCAATGCCGTGGGTTGTTGGGAAACGCAGGATCTGATGGTAGGTGCTTGGGACGGCCTTCATGATATGTAGCCAGGTTCTTCCCATGATGGCATTATACGGCGAGGGGAGCTTCACGACCAGGAATTCCGCTTCGACCGTTCTGGAACCCGCTCGAACAGGTAATGTGACCTTGCCCAATGGATATTCGGGATTCGTATTAAAGCCGAACAGTGGGTGAGGCGCCGGAGATAGGTCCGACTCGTTGAGGCCGAGCTTGATGAAAGTTTGGTAGTACATGACCTCTGAACTACTCCCCGGGTCTACGAGAATTCGTTCAATGATGAACCGGTTTATGCGTAATCCAATGACCAACGGATCAATGTGGGAAGCCGTTGCGTCATTGAGGTCGGAGTCGTTGAAGGCAATTGTCGGAGCTTCTTCGGACCGTTCAGTCGAAGTACGGCGCCCCTGTAGAGTTGGATGCGATCGAATTGTGTGCACGGCTGGGGGTGTAGGCAGGCTGTAGATTACGTGGATCACGCCAAGTGGGGAGAGTCCTGCCTCAATGCTAATGCCTTGGTTGGCCTTCCCTGTTTCACATACTGCTGCAGTCGGCCGTCTTGCACCAGTTCTTCCAGGTGATCTTTTAACGCATAGCAACTCTCTGTTTCGTGGCCGTGATCTTTGTGATATTCGCACCTCCGGTCCCTTCGTCGTGTATCGGGTGGCCCCACCATCTTTGTCGGCCATTTGAAGAATGGAAGGTGTTGGATTTTGGTCATTACCGCGGTGATTGGCTCTGACAGTTCCGTGTACTTTTTGTCGGCGCGCCTCGAGCGTCTACTGTCGACTTGCAATTGTTCATTCGTCGGGTGGGAGCATTGATCATTCGATCGGCGAGAATCCCGCCTTTTGTCTCGTTTAGCACGTTGTCGCGGCTCAGGGCTCAGAGGTGGCACGGAACTTATCGGTTGAGCAATTTCAGGAGGTGCCGGTTTGGTGGACACTTGTCTGGCTTTAATCCTCAAGGCATCGTCTTCCACTTTGCAATACTCTTCGACTTTCTTCATCAACGCCCAGACTGTTTTGGGGGGTCTTCTGGTCAGGGAATTGCGAAGAGCACTGTCAGGATGTAGTCCCATTTTGAAGGCGGTGACGGCCATGGAGTCGTTGCAAGCGTCGTCAACGAGATTGAAGCACTCCCAATATCGCGCCGAATATGCTCTCAGCGTTTCTCCTGGTTGGATTTGCATAGCCCAGAGAGAGTCGGCCTGTTTCGGCTGTACCTCGTTGGTGATGAACCTGGCCCTGAAGGATTTTTGTAATTGATGGAAACTTCTGATCGAAGCCGGCTCCAGCTTGTAATACCATCTGACAGCTAATGGCCCCAAGCTGCTGGGGAATATTCGGCACATGAGGGCTTCATTGTCTGCATGCAACGTCATGGCCTGCTTGTAGTGACGTATATGATCAGTGGGGTCTGATTTTCCGTCGTGTAGAGAGTAAACGATGGAGCTTTGAACTTCTTGGGCAGGGCCGCCCTTGCAATTCGTCGGATAAAAGGATCGTGCCGGTCCTCTCCGTCTGAACTGCTTCTTCTGCGTTTGTTCCTTGTGTGTGGACTTTTTTCAGAGGAGCTGGAAGTGTCTGAGCGTCCCTTGTTATGCTCCGTGGATAATGAGTTGGAGTCGCTGTCGGTTTCCCTTGGTCGGGCTCGAGGTCGTTGTCTACCTGCCCTCAGGGGTCGTTCGGGGTCTTGGCGCGCGGCTTCTTTGGATTTTGCTACTTCCAGGGCCAAATCTTGACGGAGGCGTTCGTTTTCTGCGATCATATTTTCCAGCCTTTGTTCATTCTGTTTAGCTTGTTCTATGATGGCTTGCATCGTCTCCTGCGCTGAAGTCGTTGGCGAGTCAAAATTCAAGGCGCGTCTCGCAGCGATGGTTTCCTTCCCGAGCATATTTGCCGGAGTGATGTCGTCTCTCTGTAGTCTCGTCGGTGGCTATCGGAGGATCTTGCGTCACGCCTTCCATGGATGTACTTGAGTATTCCCACAGACGGCGCCAATTGTGGGGAAGTGGTTTTGGAAATACTCTTCAGATCCTGGGAGACGCTCTTGATCCTCAGCTAGTCACCTGCAAGGGACAAACACTCCGGTCGGGGGTGCCGGGGTTAGCACTCCGACGGGCAAGTCAGTTCTTATACTCAAGAAAGCTTGTTTACTAAGTTTAGTGAAGTGATTCTTACATACCATTCCAAGAGACGCTGCTTCTTTATTTATATCTGTTCCTTCTGAGGCCTCGGGGCCTGGCCTACTTTTCAATCATTACCCGTTCTTTTATTCGGCCTCAAAGATCCTTTCTTAATCGGCTTACGTATTGTATTCGGCTCATCCTGGTCTTGCAGGACGCAGCCGGTTATGTCTGCAGGATGCAGCCGGTTAATGTCAACCTACTAAAATATGCCCCCTCAGATTCAGCCATATATTCGGCTCCCACAATAACAATCAACAACATCATTACCCGAGACGAAATAAATAAATATAAAAAATCCAATAACTATGCAGTCAATATATTTGAAATAATCAATTAGAAAAAATATATCTTCACACAAGTTCCAAACAAATCATACAATAACACACTTCAAATTATAATAAAATTTAAAAGTGCAAATGTAACTTTCAAAAAGCAGGGGGCAAATCATGAAATTTAGAAAGCAATTGTCGTTATTTCCTCATCTATTTGACATTTGCAAATATAATAAAATTAAAAGTGCAACTTTAATTTTCGAAAACCCAGGAGGCACATGGCACCCTCAGTTCGTCAATACGTCCATCATTGGATACACATCTCTCAAATATAATAAAATTAAAAGTGCAAATTTAATTTTCAAAAACCTAGGGAGGCACATGGCACCCTCAGTCCCTCAGTACGTCCATTCGATACACATCTCTCACTTGTTCCAGACAATAACTTTAAGTTATTTTCATTTAAATGTAATTTTCTCATAATTTTACTCGCATTAGTGTTTGTTGTAATGTAAGTGTTGCTATAGGTCTATGTTGATGGATATATTGCGACAATTTTAATGGCCTTTTTAAGTATAAGTTTTGGGGTCTTTAGCGATGATTTTTAGTAATTTTAACAATGTTTGGACCGTCGTTAAAAATCAAAATTTATATAGTGATATTTCAGTCATCGTTCAAATAAACAGGTATACTAGAGAGTCGGAGGCCAGTGGATTGGCCTTATGGATAGAGTTCAAATCTTTTTGAGTGATCTTCAAGTGATCTTCTATATGATTGAAACTTAATTTTACAAAAATTAAAGATACAATAACATTGATAATAACTCTTTAAAAAAATCTATACACTCCAAGAAAACCACTCTAAAAAATTCAGACTCTCATTGATAAGTTTCTTTTCTATTTGACGTGATAGCTGAGTTCGAATCTAATAACTGTACAAAACCATGATTTTGGAGGTTGAAGCCCTCCTTGCCTATGACACCCCAAAAGTGATTAGTCCAAAATGAGCCTTCTTATAGAACTTTCCCTCCATGATAAATGATAATCATAGGGTGTGTTTGTTTAGACGAACTGGATAAAGAAAAATTGTAATCTATTGGACTATTAGTCTTGAGATACATTATTCTCAGACTATTTGATTGGACTGGATTTGTATCCTATGTTTGTTTAGTCATGTGATTAGATGTCTGGATTTGACTATTTTTAGTGAATCCAATGTTTGGTTGGATAGAGTAGATAAAGATAAATGTTCAAATGACTATTTTACCCTTGTAATTTATAATTTAACAACACTAAAAAAATTTTAATTTACAAGGCCATAATTTTTAATTTTTAATTTTCAATTAAATTAAATTTATAATTTATAATTTATATTTAATATACAATTTTAAATTAACAACACTAAAAAAATAATTTTATTTAATATATAAATTTAATTTTTAACAACACTAAAAAAATTTAATTTATAAGGCCACAATTTTTAATTTATTATTTTTAATTAAATTAAATTTATAATTTATATTTAATATACAATTTTAAATTAACAACACTAAAAAAATAATTTTATTTAACATATAACTTTAATTTTTTAGCAATAATAAAAAAATTATAAGGCCATAATTTTTAATTTATTATTTTCAATTAAATTTAATATTAATTTATAATTTATAATTTATAATTTATATTTTTTATTTAATATATAATTTTAAATTAATAACAATAAAAAAATAATTTATAAATATTCAAAAGACTATTTTACCCTTTTCTAATTGTTTATTAAGTAATAGTATGAGGGTAAAATGGACATTTCACACATTAATCTCATGGGATACTAATCCCATGGAAATAATCTCACCCCTTCCCATAGGATACAACTAATAGTCCGTAGGGACTATTAATTCAGAGCAAAAAAATTGAACAAAACAATAAACAATTGGAAAATGGTAAAATAGTGTTTTGAACATTTATAAATTATTTTTTAGTGTTGTTAATTTTAAATTATATATTAAATAAAAAATAAAAAATATAAATTTAATTTAATTAAAAATAATAAATTAAAAATTATGGCCTTATAATTTAGGGAGATTTACCAATAAATCTCAAATGTTAAACTTATGAACCAATTGGTTCCAATTTTTTTTCTAATAAACCGTTTAGTCATTGGATATTTTGAGGGACCTTAATGTCCTCATTTATATGTTATTAGAGGCATGCTCTTTATGAGGGTGTGTCACGTGATACACAATATGTCACGTGACACACACAATGGGTGCCACACATTAACAAAGTACAGTAAGGCTCTTTATGCTTTTTGCCTTGGAGTGTCACGTGACACATACAATGGGTGTCACACATCAACAAAGTACACTAAGGCTCTTTATGCTTTTTGCTTTGGAGTGTCACGTGACACACACAACATACACAATAGGTGCCACACATCAACAAAGTACACTAAGGCTCTTTATGCTTTTTGCCTTGGAGTGTCACGTGACGCACACAATGGGTGTCACACATCAACGAAGTACACCAAGGCTCTTTATATTTTTTGTCTTGGAGTGTCACGTGACACACACAATGGGTGCCACACATCAATAAAGTACATTAAGGCTCTTTATGTTTTTTTGCCTTGGAGTGATGTATGTTACGCGACACACACACGGAAGGGTATAATTGACCACTCAATGTTACTAAACAAAGGAAATAGGATCAACTGGTAAGATATTTCCCTACTAATAAGACTAATCAGAACAATAGAAATAACCTTAGGACCAATCGGTAAAACTGTTTGTGAGATAAGATTTATTGGTAAATATCCCTATAATTTATTTAGTGTTGTTAAAAAATTAAATTTATATATTAAATAAAATTAATTTTTAGTGTTGTTAATTTAAAATTATATATTAAATAAAAAATATAAATTATAAATTAAATTTAATTAAAAATAATAAATTAAAAATTATGGCCTTATAATTTTTTTTGGTGTTGTTAAAAAATTAAATTTATATTTTAAATAAAATTATTTTTTTAGTGTTGTTAATTTAAAATTATATATTAAATAAAAAATATAAATCATAAATTATAAATTATCAATTAAATTTAATTAAAAATAATAAATTAAAAATTATGGCCTTATAAATTAAATTTTTTTAGTGTTGTTAAAAAATTAAATTTACAAATTAAATAAAATTATTTTTTTAGTGTTGTTAATATAAAATTATATATTAAATAAAAAATATAAATTATAAATTTAATTTAACTGAAAATAATAAATTAAAAATTATGGCCTTATAAACTAAATTTTTTTATTGTTGTTAAATTATAAATTACAAATTGAAAATTATATATTAAATAAAAATTATAAATTACAAAGATAAAATAGTCTTTTAAATATTTATCCTTATTGAATCCGTTCAACCAAACATTAAATTTACTAAAAATAGTCCAATCCAGACATCTAATCCCTTGACTAAACAAACATAGGATACAAATCTAATCCAACTAAATAGTTCGGAGATAATATATCCTAGGACTAACAGTCTGATGGATTACAATCTCCTTTTATCCAGTCCGTCTAAACAAGCACACCCTATAGTGGATAGTGTACAGAAAGCCTTTGAGGCCCTCCTAAAATGGGCCAATTAAGCCCATTCTCAAAGAAGTCTTGTAAAAAGGCCTTTGAGGCCCTCCTAAAATGGGCCAATTAAGCCCATTCTCAAAGAAGTCTTGTAAAAAGGCCTTTGAGGACCTCCTAAAATGGGCCAATTAAGCCCATTCTCAAATCAGTCTTGTAATAAGGCCTTCGAGGCCCTCCAAAGATGAAATGGATATAAATGGGCTTAAAAATGAAATCCATACAACAAGGGTTCCTGTTAATCCCATCCATTACAAATCTTTCTTAAGGCCCATGAAATTTTCGTTCACAAATCATTCTCGCTCTGAAATGGATTCTAAATTCTATCACAAACTTAAATCTTTTTGTTTTTTCTAAATTTTTTTTTTTTCAATCTGTATTTGGGTTTTACATTTGCGAAGAGATTTGTGAAGGGAAACATAAAAGGAAAGTTACAACAAATTCAAGATTCAAACATCATGTTTTTCCCACTTCATAAATTCAATTGTAAATCCAAAATTCAAATACAACCCAAAAGTTGTGTTTGAAGGAAGGCTTTGGAGAGGAAAAAGAAAAGTGAAGAAAAACAAGAAAACTCAGGTAGCGTTTCATAGAGTTTTAGAATTATAATTTGAGAATAGAGTTGTACTTTGAGTTGGTGAGTTTTGGAATTATGATTTGAAAAGAGAAAACTTGTTTGGTTATGAATTTTGAAAAGAATTTTGAATTAGTGTAGAATTTTTAAAATGAGTTTTAAAATAAAAAAAGTTGTTTGATTATGAGTTTTAAAAAAGGTTTTCAAAACATAATTCAAAAACTTGTAACTCATAATCAAATACACAATTCAAAACTCTATTGAAAATTCTATTCAAAACTCATAACCAAACTATTTTTAAAATTCAATTCTAAAAAAATAATTATTGAAAAAATTTATTTAATTTTTTTTTCATATAACAGCTGAAAAAAAAAAAAATTCACTGTTTCTGTTAATCGGCTGGATTGGCCAGACATCAGGGAGGATGACCGGATAGACCAAATTTTAAAATTTAAAATTCAAGTACTGGAAAGAGTTTTCAAACGTGGATGTAGAATTAATTTTTAAGAATTATATCCAAACACAACACTCAAATATGGGTGTGAAATCATGAGTAGAACTCTACACCAAACACTGTTCCTTTCTTTTCTTTTTATTTTTTTATTTTTATTACAAATTTCTACCTAAATTTATGATTTACACAACCTAAATGATTTTATAATAAGCTGAATCAATTTTAAGGGGAGTTAAATATAGATTTCCATGTGTGAATAAGTTTCATGGCCACTGGGCCAAAGGTTTGCACTTGTGCAATCAATCAAGCCCACTAAAGAGAGGTTGACAATTTTGGTGGTTTTCATTTTTGGTCAAATGTAGTCCAAAATGAATCAAGATTCTACGCAATAATCTCTCTGCAATATTTTTCTTGTGATAATTCAATAATTTATATTTACAGTTAAAAAGCCTGGTTTGGATATTTTAGCTTGAGACTAAAAAGTCTGATTTGCAAATGACTTTTAATTTTTTTTGATTTTTTTGATTTTTTTGTGAGAGAAAGAATGTAATGATCATAGGTTGGATGTGATGTTTTGTCTTATTGAGTTAAAAAGCTTATTTTGTTTTTTGTGATTATTTTAGCCCAAAAAACCTCAAAACCAACTTCCCAAACGAAGGCTTAATGTCATTTTATTTCAATTTTAACACAAACCGTTGAATTATGTAGTTTATTAACGTATCTTATTGTTTGAGTTAAAAGTGAAACAAAATGACAATACAACCACACATTCTACAGTAATATAATTTTACTTTAATTTTAAACATAGATAGTTGGATTATAACAATAAGACTATTGTAGAGATTATGATCCTAAAGAAAAATGCTATGTGATCAGAAATTTGAACACCAAACAATTACTCCGAAGTAAGAGATTCAAAGTTGGTGTGATGTGGGTCACTTTCATGATTAATGTGGTTCATTGATGTAAGTTTCACTAAAGTGAAAATTTTGTTGAAAAAATATTAGGGTATCAATTCATATCGTTGCGAAGGTTGCCGTTAAAAGATCATTTTGAAAAAAAAAAATTAGTGACAAAATTGAAAAAAGGTCGCTAATAAACGTACTTTTAGGACAAAAAACTTTGCTACTTTTTTTTTTTCGAGGCAAAAATTTTGGTTCCAAAAGAATAGTAGTTCATCATTAAATACCCAATTTCATCCCTAAAAATACAACAATGATATTGTTAGAAACTTAAATATTTTATTTCTAAAAAGTTATTTTATGAGAGTGGAAACTTATGACATGACACGATAACATGACACGAACCATACACGAACTTAGCGAGTAAGGGTTGACCATTTTTCGACACGAACACGTGTATGACATGACCTGATAACACGAATATTAAATAGGTCCAGTTAATGTCAAATTTGTATAACACGAAATTGATACAGATAACCCGTATAATGAAAAATTAGTTATATATTTCAACGTTAATTCTACTAAAGAGTATCATGATATTTTTTAATCTCTTACGTAATTACATCCAATTTATTAAAAAGCATTTAAAATACAATTTTAAATTTAATATAAGTTTTGTTTTTACTTTTAATTGAACTTAATGTATTTTTCGTCTATTATTTGAGTTAATCTAATATAATAATAAAATATAATTTTTATAAATTAAGAAAATCAAATTAAATTGAAATCAAATATTTTTATAAATAATTTCATTTAATAGAGATTAATTTCATTAAATTTAACTTGTGAAGAAATTTTCATTTTTTTTTTCACACATTTGATATTTTTAGTTAATAATAATTTTTTTTAATATGACATGTTAATACGATATAAACTAGACACAGATTGAAAATGACACGATACGATAACACGAAATAATAAACGGGTCATGTTAGTATTGAGATAATTTTGACACGAACCCGAGATGACATGACACGAATACAACCCAACACGACACGACGACCACCACTTTTTATTCCTAAATTTTTGTCTTTAAAACTTTAATTTATTATAATTCTTTTTAAATAAATTTTCTGAAATGTAGAGCATTGTTGAATTTATTTATTTAGATTGAGGGCATTGTTGAATCCTTTAATCATGAGATACATATGTACACACAACTTGCCTAGTAATTTACATGGTTTTAGGAGCAGAAAAAATCATATTGTTGTCAGCTTCTAAACAATATTTATTCATTTGTGTTTGTGTCATGAAAACTAGTAACTACCTAAACTCAGAAGCCTAATTAAGTAAAAGTGGGATAATTATATTGTAAAGTGGGCTTGTTTGGTTAGTGTTTCTGAAAAAAATTTCAGAAATTTTTTTCAGAAACAAGTTTCCAAAAAAAATGAAACCAAACAAATTTTCCCAAAAAAATTTCTCAAAACACACAAACCAAACAAATTTTCCAAACAAACCTCTCTCACACACACATCAAATCAATCACTTTTTCCAAAACTCTCTCTCAAAACAATTTTCGAAAACAAATTTCCCAAAAAACCAAACCAAACATGTTTTCGTACTTTTTTTTCCAAAACATGTTTCTGAAACACAAACCAAACAAGCCCTTCTTTTTTTTTTTTTTTTTGGCCATTTGAAAAAAGCAAGTGGATTCAACAAAACCTAGTTTGTCACTAATTTAAAAACCTATCCTCTTTTAGTTTAATTAATAATACGTGATGCTAACACTATATGTTTTGTACGTATTATGTTCGCTCATTTGTTAATTACTATTTTAATATTTAATAATCCAATCTCTCCTATAAACAAAACTTAACAAGACTTCATTGTGACAAATGTAGCGGCTTTAAAAAGACAATCCAATCGCATGTTGAGTAGTACTTAAGCCAAGTGGAGTGTAATCTAAGCAAGTATTTGGATAATTAGTTCTTTTTGCAGCGTAATCTTGTTTAGCCGTCTCTATCCATCGTGAGAGCGACAAAGAGATTAAATTATAAGCTTTTAATGATGCTGTAATCTCAACTTTGTGACGCGGCAAAAAATAAAATAAAGCAATTAACTTCACTGGTTCTGGTTGGTAGACATTTTGAGTTAATGAAATGGTATAATGATGTACCATTTGTGACATGGTTCATTTTTTGAAATGGTTTGCTATTCTTGAAAACATAAAAAATGAAAATAATATGAATAGTTTCTTCAACAAAAACTTTTTTTAATAAAAAATTATGAATGTAGTCTATTATTAGAAAATAGTATTGAATCATTGTGTTTGGTTTCAGTTTTCTAAAAGTTGAGTTTTTTATTTTTCGTATTTTTTTGTTCTTGGTGAATGTTGTTAAAATTTAAAGCAAATTTTTTTACTTTTTTAGATACACCTTATTTAGATGTATCTAAATCGTAAAATATTTGTGAAAAAATATTTTTAAAAATTAATAAATACATAAAAATACGAAAAATGTACTGAATTTTATTTATTTATTTATTTATATTTTTGGTATTTAGTGAATTTTTTAAAGATTTTTTTTTACAAATATTATACTTTTTAGGTATATTTATGTTAAGTGTGTCTAAAAAATTAAAATAATTCTTAAAATATTAAGAAAATTTAGTGAAAACCAAAAATAATAGAAAGCGAAAAGTAAATTTTTTTGAAAAGATCAAATTCATTCTTCTACCATTTTTGTTTAAAAAAAAATTAGAAAAAACGAGTATAAAAATGAAAAAAAAAAAAAAGAAAGCAAAAACCACAAAAACAAAAACACTTCCATTCATGTGATGCGCTATTTCCTTTTAACAAGGTAATTACTCCTTAGGCCATAATGTTAATATTTTTGTTTTCAAATAAAAACATTCTTATTTCTTAGACAGAATGCATGATTTTTTTTTTTTTTTTTTGGGACGGGCATCCGAGCCATTATATTTTAGACAAAATGCATGTTAGTAGTTACTAGGTAAACAATTACTTAAAAAATACATCAATATGAATATATTTTTATTTTTTAATTGATGTGAAACAAGTGAGTACATCAAAACTACATCAATAAAATCGGCCAATGAAAATATATTATCAAGAGGAATAAGTTGCAAAAAGAATATTGGCCCCGTTTGGTAGAACTGTAAAAAAGTGATTATAGATTATAACTTAACAGATTATAGTTTATAGCTGTGAACATAAGCTGATTTTTGACTTATAAATTAAGCTTCTCCTCCCCTACTCAAAGAATAAGTTGATTTTTGACTTACAAAAAGCTATAATCCGTATTATTAAGCTGAACCAAACACATCAAAATAGTTTAAATTAAGCTGGAAATAATCTCTATCAAACACGGCCATTATCAAGAGACCGACTCACCTAGTTCAAAAAAAAGGAAAAGAAACTCACCAAATAAGTGGCTTGTTTCAAAGTGTTTTATTTATTTTAATAATTGGCCTATCAAATTAGCGCAAAAGGGACTTTGCCTCACTTAGTTTTACGTATCATATATTTGTTTGGAGGTACAGGTCTTATTCAAGTGGGTCTTTTTGGTGTAAGGCCTCCAGAAATACAATCACATTTGTTATGGGATAATTCAAAATAAATAAATAAATAAAATTAAAAACAACTGCTTTCATGTTGTATTATGACTCAAGTACAGCTCAAAATGTAAAATAGAGCAAGTAGTGTTCATATAATTGTTGCAATTGGAAGTTAAATAGCTCAATGATGCTGAGAGTCAAATGATTCTTTTGGCCCTTACTTTATCTTATTTTTTAAAATTTTGGGTGTATTTGTTAAGTATGTTTAGAACTTCAATATGTGTTATTGTCATTCAAACTTTTAATTAATGCTTGTTTAGTCATTGCTCAGACAAAGTACATAATCAAATGGTTTGAGTTTAAAATTAAGCTAAAATACGATAAAATATTGCATATATTTTTGAATGACACTTTAAAATAACGCATTTTTGTTTCTACTTTAAACATAAACAGTAGAATTACCACACCAAAATTATTGTAGAAAGATTTAGAAGATACGAGGCATAAAAAATGTATATATTAGGTTTGTTTTTGTATTATTTTCTTTCTTATTGCATTCTTGATCGACACTCGATCGGTGCCTATGTTTTTAGGTTTTTTTTTTTTATCACTACAAAAAATTAAGGTTTTAGATACCAAAATTTAGGGACAAAATTATTTTTTAGGGGCTAAATAATTTTGTTACTAAAAGTGTCGTTATTATATTTTTAACAACAAAAATTAGACATTAGTGATGCATTATTATCCTTTTGGGACCAAATTTTTTTTCTAAAAAAATAAACCATTTTCAGACCAAATTATTTTGTCCCTAAAAGTCTATTTATTGGTTACATTTTCAAAATTTTGTCGCTAAAAGCTTTATTTTTGACTTTTTGAATCGACCTTTTAACGACTATCCTCATGACGATGAAAATTGGTTCCTAAATGTCTTTTGCAACAAAATTTTCACTTTTAGAGACCAAAAAATTTGGTATCTAAAACTCTTATATGTTGTAGTGGATTATTCTTAAACTAAATATGAATTTTTTTATTTTGATTTGCTTTCCCACTGTCATGGAATGAGATTAGATAAGAGGCTCGTAGAATTGACATGAAGTTACACAACAAATATACAAATAATAATAATAATAATAATAATATACAAAACTTTGCATTGATCTCTTCTCAATCTCTCATTTTCACTCAGATTAAATCTAATAAGTACAGTGCTTTGAATAAATATTCTCTTAAAAATAAATCTTCAAAGCTACAAGATTGTAGAATAGTATATTAAGTGCATTGCATGTTGTTAATAAAATCCAAAGATAAGTATACATGATTAGTTAATCTCAATATGGCTTAATACAAATTCGAGGAGGTATAAACTCAATTAGTGTAGGAAAGTTTTTCCAAATATTATATTGTATATAATATTCTTGGGGTTTTTTTCAAAAGAGTTTGACTTGTTTTAAAAAAAGTTTTAATTACCTTATTACATGTATCGACGTAGGAAAGTGAGAAGAAATTGAAAGACCTTATAAAAATAAATATCTACTAACTTATTTGTTTTAGAAAATTAGTAGAAACTATTTAGTGCATGAGGGCTACACGTATGGCGTGAATCGAGCATACTGTGGTGTGTGATCAAGATCATTAAATTTTATTAGCCATGATTATCATTAAAACAAAGTTTTTTGTCCTTTTTTGTTGGAGTCTATTTTTTCAATCTTGGATAACAAATAAATTTGAAAATATTCTCATCTGATTGTGCAAATTGCAATCAGACAACATTTTTTCTTTCTAGGCATCATTATATGTTGGAGGAGAATTCACTAACATCGTCATGCATATACCAAATTGACAAAATTGATGGGATGAAATATCGTCTTAAAGAAAATGACATATACTATTATGTCTTGAAACATCTTGTCATCTCAACATAAATAAATTTGAGAAGATTCTGATTTGATTTAGTTTGTGCAAACCGCAATCAGACAATATGTTTCTTTCTAGGCATCATTATATTTTGGAGAAGAATTTTCTAATGTCGTGTGCATATACTGAATCGATAGAATTGATAAGATCAAATATCATTTTAAAGAAAACGACGTTCTATTATCTTGAAACATTTTGTCATCTCCTTATTTTTATTAATAGACTCTCTTCACCAACAACGACGTGCTACTTTCAATTGAGTCCAGTTGCATCGGTAATTGATTCACATATTACTTTTGGGATTTTTTGTTCTCCATTTTGTCGTAATGATTGGAGTTAGTATTAAATAGGAGTATATACAAGTCTGTAATGTTATTAATTAGTACTTCGTACGTTGAGTTTCTTGAGTTCACATCATATGCTTAAAATGCAACTTATTATTCTAATGGGAACCTACATGATTATCCATTAACTTATAACTAATGAATAATTTGATCACTATGCCCTGTTTGGGATATAGATTTTTTGGCTAAAATAACTAATGAAGTCAAAACAGGCTAAAATATTTGTAAGACAAAATGTCATATTCAAGTCTCTATCATTTTGAAAAATTATTGATTGGTCCAGAGGCGCCACGGGTCACACCTCTCAACAATCACAATTCACCATGCACCCTTATGTTCCCAATTATCCGATACAAATTCGTGGGCCACACTCCCTCCACTAATCACAACACCGTTGATGCACCACAAGACAGTGTCTCAAGACCAACCAATAACTTTTCAATCATTTCATTTTTGCTCTTACAATTATCAAATCAACTACAACCAAAAAAAAAAAAAAGAAAAAGAAAAAGAAAAAAAGAAGCCAACTATTGTTCCAAACAAAACTTTTTTAATTAGTTTAAAATAGCTAAAAGTAAAAAAATCAACTAAAATAGCCAAATTTCCAAATGAGGTCTAAGTGTTGACTTGTTAATCATCAATTCGTTCAAAAACTTATGCTGTTATAGAGATGAATAATTTTATTATTTATATTTTCAACACTTTATGTGTTGCTAGACTCAAGATCTATTGCTTTATTCTGATACTATATTGAATTGTTAATTATCAACTCATCTAAAAATATTCTATTCTAGGGAAAAGAATAAATTTATTATTTATCCACACTAAAGAATGCCATCAATGTAGGAAATGACACAATAATTAATTGAGACCTACCAAACTCGTGGTCAACTGGTTAAAAGTTGGTCCAAGATTAACTTGCTAAATACACAAGTCAAGTTGAAATATATTTTCAAGCTCATTAATTTTTCTAAGCCAAACTTAAACAATATATTATTTGACTTGATAAATTTTTGTGCATTGTGAAGAAACTAGGTTCCTCAATCTCAATTACTTAACGGTCCAATTAGAAAAATAATTTGTGTTTAAATTTTGAAACTTGATATGCTTTCACACGCCTTTGATAAACTAATGGTTTCATTGATTGCTTTGTAGTGTTTTTTTTTTTTTTTGGATGACAAACCTATGCTTAATTTCTACGTGATATTCTTTTTGTCTTTTATTTTTTGACCCTATTGTGTAGTATCTTTCTTATCTCTTGAGTTGTCAATGTATGATTTTAAAAATGATGGACTTGCATGTAGTTATCCTAGAATGTGAAGCAATCACGCAATTAGATTTGTTTCATAGTGTCCTACTAAGGCTAATTGCTCAAAACTTAGTTCCAAAGTTTAGTTAAAAACAATTATTTTGGTGTATATCTTGATATGGTTAGGGTATACAACCCCAGTGGGTGCAGCTATGTGGAGTGGCTATATAAAAATGGAAAATTATTATATAGGAATTATGTGCTATTATTTACATGAAATTTTTAGTTAATGAAATTTTTTAACATATACTAAGTAAATTATTCTTTGTCTTTTAACTACTTTGAAAAATTTAAAAATCCCTAAATATTGATTTGTGATTATGTATAAATTTTAAACAATAAATAACAATCTCAATTAAACAATTAAGACAAATCAACACAACGATTTTAAAGTGGAAAAATCACAATTAGAGTGCCTCCAATTGTAATAAAAAAATCACAGGCAAAAGTCACAAAACAATCCACTAAGAAGACATAAAGGAATTACACAAGTATACTCTCAATTACCTAGTGAATCTAAGCCCAAATTGAATCGACCCCTTTGTGCCTCTTCCAGCCCTGTCTTCACCTCAGAATTGTCTTGCCCAATGTTGAATCCACAACGCCGATGTCGAATCACGATAATGAGCCACTCCGGAATCCACCAAAGCTTCAAGCTCAAGTTCCACGTAATCCACTGAAAAACAACACTCTCTTTTTTGAATAAAACAAACTAAACAAACCCTTTGATATAATCAATTCAATTCATAATTAAACTCTCACAGATATAAAAAAAAAAACAAGCATAGAAGCTCCAGAAAAAAATCCTAATATCCAATAAGAAGATTTGGAAACTGTAACCTAAAATCTGATAGAACCACATATTTATAGAAAACAGATTTGCGATCTCCGCTCGAGCGGACTGACTAAAACGCGTGTAACTGAACAGGGTCTATGCTCAAGCGGAAAAAAACAACTCTCAGTACTTTTGTAGGCGAGTGAACTTCTAAAAGGTCGCGATCTCCACTAGAGTACAGGAATGGCCGCTCAAGCGGACAAACAATTTCGACTGTAATTTTACTTTTTGCTTCGGGGGCATTGCCCCTCGACCCCGCCTGGGCACTACCCCAGACCGGCCAAGGGGTGCTGTCCCTTGGACTCCCGCGAGCTGACCGGGCAGCTCGATTCTCGACATAGTCAGCGAAGTGGCAAACATGAAAGAATTAACATCACAAACTTCTCTGCAAGGCACAATTCGAGTTGGATTCGCATCTAAAAACTTATAACTTCACTAAAATAAAAGTTGAATAAAATTACAACTGAAAAGAGTTTTATCAAACGAGATTGCCAAGAATAAAAACTTAACATAAATGTGAGTTAACATGTTCATCCATAAAATTTTTGGTTACTCAATTAATTTAGAATATCATGTAAATAATGTCACATGGTGCTTTGGACTAGTGAATAATTATCCAATAACAATTTGAAAATTTATTAGTGGTTGCTTAAATGCCATATTTTATATACATATTATTATTATTTTTTGATATGGATTCCAAGTACATCTTAAAAGTTTTAGTCATTTTATCTCTAAAGATTCACATTTATTAGATTATATAAGTTCAAAATACGAGAATCTTGAGACATAATTTAATAGTTATCAGAGTTTTAAGACAGAAAAATAAAGTAAAATTGGGAACGGAGATTTGCCTAATTATTTCAATGTTTTATGTGAATTTTATTATGGGCACTCAAGTCAGAGGTTTATTTATGAAACAGTTGGGTTAACAGACTCAAACTTAAATATTATTATTATTATTATTATTATTATTATTATTTTTGTGAAAAACACATTATTTGTCTAAAAAGACACCAATTTGTTCAAAACTTAACTATTTGTCTATATGTTCAAATATCATCTATCTGTACACGTGTCACTTATCCATTCAAATGTAACTTATCTGTACATGTATCACCTATTTATTAATATATTTGTTCAATATCACCTAATTGTGCACCTCATCACCATCATCAATTGCCATCAGTGACTTTTTTGGCTAATTTTCTAGCAACTTTTTTTACGCCGACAACTATTCTCAACACTAGTTCTTTTTTTTTTTTTTGATCAACAAAAGGAAACTTTATTGATGATTAAGCTAAAGCTTACAAAGATCAATCAACAAGAAGAAGGGAGGTGCAAAGGCCATCAAAGCTAGACTCAAAAGATCCCAATCAGGTTGGTACCCACGAGCAAGCCCTATCGAATGCTAGCACACAGCCCAAGATTGGTGAGCAACCAATCAAACAACCAAAAAAGAAACAAAAAGAACCAGCAACAGCACAAGGGACAGCAATCTACCAATAGCAGTTACCAGCAACAGCACCTACAACAGTAGCAGAACTACCCCTTACAAACATATCCTAATCTGCTGAAAATTGCACAAGAAGTCATGCAGAGAGTATTGCAGACTTGACACACAACTCTTGGCCCAAAAAGCTACTCTAAGTTTTACAACTTCCTCCAAATCTGTAAAATTTGCCTGCCCATTATTAAAAACAATCTCATTCCGAAATTTCCAAATTGACCATAATACAACCAATGGCACAATCTTCCAGATGCACAAAACACTAGTTCTTATGACAAAAAAAGGATAAAATATTGGACTAAATAACATATGGCCCATAGGAATAGCTTTTTCATCAACTAACCTTATTATTTTATGTATTCAACTATAGAAATGTTATAAGAAAATATAAAATATTGATGTTATAGTTTAGAATATGGGAATTTTCTCTTACTTGGGAGCTCTTTGATACGAGTAAGATTTCTAATACGATTTCATTGCCTACAACTTTGGTTTATTTCCAGTTACAAGTTGTTATTGTTTTCATATTTTTGGGCAAACAACAGATATAAGAACTTCATTTCATTCATATATATAAGGGCAAAGATACATAGATTTAGTCATCAGCTTTTTGTTGATCTACAACTACAACTAAGCTAAATACAGATAAATATTCATTGATTCAATTCCATATATGCAAAGGAGCCAGAAGAAGAAGAAATACAAAAAATCAATAGAAGAGAAGAGGCACACCATGACAACCTCGTCAATAACCAACTCGGCTAGTTTAGTTGATTATTCTCTACACTTTTAAGTGCAAAGTGGGTCAGTGCCTATTTATCTTTTATTAGGATTTTTAAATTTTTTTTTATTTCTTTCTTATTATAGAACTCTTTTTTGTATTGATGTACTGGTTGGTATTGGCAAAACGAGTATGTGATGTTAGACATTCACATAATTGATTGTTTGGTTTCATGTAATTTTTACGATATTTGTGAATATTCTTTTATTGATAGCATGGTCAATTGCTATTACAAATCATTCTTCAGAGAACTGAGTTAATTTTTTTAGTATTTGTTGTACCATTAATGATTCTTTAGCTTAAAAATTTTATTCTTTTGGGCTATATTTAGTGAATAATTAAGATTTTTGTATTTCACTGTTAAGAATTTGACTTTGAACAAACAATTGTGAGAAGTCAATTTAAGGATACAAAGAGAAGAAAGAGATGATTAACAAAAACTAAAGGGGTGTTTGAGAATTGGCCATTTTAGTAGTTTTTTTATTTTTTTACCAAAAAAGTATAAAAAAAAATAGCGAGAATGATTTAACAATTCGTAGTGACTTTTTGACTTTTTAGCTAAAAATTAAGGTTCCCAAACAAGGCCTAAGAAAAAAAAAGAATTTAATGATTTGTAATATTAAAAAGAAGTAGATAATCAACAAGAAACTAATATAGCTCACCAAGATTTGTGTCTATATTTGATTTCTCACTACGATAAGGTTATGTTTGAATCTTAATTTACAGGAGAAAAAGAAAAACAATAAGAAACGATAGAAAAAGAAAAATGAGCTGAAGCAAATTTATTTGTTTAATTTTCTCTTTTTGTTTTCATTTTTCTCTTTCTACAGGTTCTAGATCTAAATATAACCTAAATAAATATGAGCATGAAAAAGAAATGACATACAAAGAGGGGAAATTAAAAAGAAAAAGGAAAAAAAGAAGAAGAAGAAGACTTAAATGAATCCAATAGCTCATTCAAACATGTGTGATGGAAGGTTGTATAGAAAGGTTTCTTCCTTTTTGAATCTTCTTCACCCCCTTCCTCACCAACTCCCTTCATTAAAAAGATAACTATAATTGAGAAAAAAAAAAAAAAAAAACTTAAGACGGTAACTCATGATTATTATTGTTTTTTCAAGATTGAGCACGCGCACACTCGAGTGCTTTATCAGGTTGAATAATTGACATCTCCAAATCTTTAAAAGAAAGCCCCACCAATAAATCTAACAGGAGCCCACACTCAAATGATTTTCAATACACAATTTTCATTTCAACAAGTGTTTTGGGTATTGTTTAGAATTAGGATTAGAGTATTACCCATTTTAAAAATAGGTGAAATAATTAAAAAGAATTTAGAAATTAGCGAGAAATGTTTCAAATTTTGTTAAAAATGTCTTTCATTTATATTTATATTTTTTTGTCTTTTTCTTATGTCGGTATATCTTGTAATATAATGTTTTAAAGATAAGATGTGACAAGAATTCTTTCAAGAAGCTCTTATTTCTATGTCACATATTGCAACATTTGTGCTATTGCTATATATAGTCACTGTCCCCATTTCTTAGAATTAAAGTTGCCACACTTGTGTGCCACTGGTTTAGTGTCACCATCTTTGAGATTTCACCTTTCCTAGTATCTTTGAATGCTATTGATGCTTACTTTGTGAGAGGGACTCATTATGATGATTTTGATTATAGTGTAATGATGATATTAACTTTAACATCTTCTGCCTTTATTCTTTTCTCTTCTCCACATATATATCTATATATATATATATGGCAGTGCTACATTTTTACAAATTTCTCTCACAAAAGCATCTTGTCAACAATTTTTGACCATAAGAATTCATCGCTATAGAGTGAGTGAATATGGTGTCATGTCAGAAGGGGTGCTTTTGTGAAAGAAATTTGTAGGGATAGATATTTTTATTATATATATACACTAGATATTGTGCACGCTTATATGAATTGTAGTTTGAAATTTATAGTTATAGATTGAATTGTCTACAAGAAATTTTTTGTAAGTGGGCCTACATATAGATTAAATTATTAGACATAGGATACTATGAAATAAAGTCTGAGTGGTGTCGGTTACATCCATTAAATTGTGATCCATACAGAAATATAACCGGGTCATGGACACGTCTCTAATACTGCATATTTTGGTCATGTTATGTACATCAAATGAGTATGGACTAAATTATGTGTAGAGACTAGTTATAGGCACACTTATAATTCTATTTATTTATGATGAACTAATATAGAATTGAGACTTAATAAATATGTGATTAAGGTTCCCACCCTAAATCATAACCTCCATCTGATATTTTTTCCATCGTTGTGTGAGAGAGAACAAGAGTAGGGTTTTGGAGCGAAATACAACAATCACTAAGAAGTCTACCACTTTGACTACTTCTATTAATGGCATGAGGTACATAACTATTATTATTTTCTGGTATTATGTTTGAATTGTTAGTTACAGAAGGGTATCTTCAAAATAAAAATTTTGTGAAAAAATAGTCTCAACACTATCAACTCTTTCGATTATGTAATATAATAGAATATATATATATATAATATGTGCTTCTTTAGGTTTCCCAATCTGCAAAACTCGATCAAACCCAAGCCATTACTTTTGACTAATTTTGTTAATCTGAAGATGGGAGGAGAGGAGAAAATGAAAAAGTTTAGTGGTGTACCAAACCTTAAAGCTCAAACTGATGCATAAGTCAAAAAAATTTCATCATGTGTTTCAAATCCACTTTGCAATTATTTTGAAGATACTGAGCAAATGGAAGATGCAATAGATAAGAGTTTTTAAATACGCACACTTTGACTTTTCATCTATCACACAACACTATAAATATTATATCTTACGGAAACACATTTATACGTGTGGGTGTATTTAGTGGCTCCCTATACAAAAAGATGCGTTATATTTAAACAGATAATTAGTTTGATAAATTTTAACAGTTAGAAAAATAGCTTAATTTCAATAGATGAGTTGATTTTAAGAGATAGATAGATAGGTTGGTTTCAACAAATAATTGTCATTTTAGACAAATTATGCCATTTCGATCGAAAAAGATTACAGTTTGGGTCTAATGGCCCAAAAGATTAAAAAAATGGACATATGACCTTAATGTTTTATTTGGTTGGGGGATTTGGAGAAGGATTTGGAAATGAAAATGGAAAATGTATGTGAAATTAGGTGAAATGTAGGTATATTTTATTCTTTTACTTATTTTTTTTCTTTCCTTTTCCAAATCCCTTCCTAAATCTTCCAACCAAACACAACGTAAGGGTCATCAATGGGACATGCCGAGTTTACCCAACCCGTAACTATTGTGTTTAAATCCCATATTTTCATGGATTTTTTGGGCTTTACCAAGTCAACAGGCTGGTAAGAGCCGAACCTATTTAAAAAACTAAAATCACGTCCCATCGATAAGCCTAAATCTTACGGGTCCAAATCAAACCGAATTGGGTTAAACAATTTTCATTACACTTATATTATTAAATTCTATATGTTTTTCATTCCCATATTTTTATATTTTCATTACTTATTTTTCTTGTTTACTTTCGGACATAATTCAAGTATTTTGATTTTCTTTTTTACTTGTTTACATCGCATATAATAAAAAACAGTCAAGTAACATACAATACCTATAAGTGGAGTGTAGAGATCCTAATTTTTGCAATTACCATTAAATCCCTAACCTTGAGTTTATTTCAATAAAGCCCTTGAATTTTCTCTTAATTGCGTTTTAAATCCTAGAATCGGGAAGTATCGCGGATTAATTCGAGTAAATCCTAATCGATCCCGGTAGATTAATAATCACCTTTAAAACTTTATTATTAATTAATAATGCTAGTATATTGATAATAAATATCAAGGTTTCATAAATTTAGACTTGGTCCCTATATACTTTTATTTTATTTTATTCCAAACCTTAATTGTAACATTTTCTTAATTAATGTACTTATGCCTATTATTTTATGTTTATAAATATAAATATCTCCTATATATATATATATATATATATATCTTGGAGCCCAAGTAGTTGGCCATGTGATGGATGAAAGGGCCTTGATGGCACTTTAACAAATTTGCACTTAGGGAACTTAGTCCTTAAGAAACCTTTCAATCCTTTCTCTATATATATGCACACTTCTCCTCCTCTTTTTACAGATTTCCAGCCATGCACTAGAGGAATTAGAGAGAGTGATCTTGGAGAGAGAGAGAGAGAGAGAGAGAGAGAGAGAGGAGAGAACAAAAAAAAGAAGAATTGTATTGAGTCTTGTACAACATAGGTAAACCTACATCACATATTCTCTCAAGTTCTTTTGCCACTTGTTTTTCCTCTCCTAATACATGTTCTTTGTATATATATATATATATATATATATGCTGTAGTCTAGGCCTACACTCTTGTACAAATGTGTATTAATCAAGAAATGGTGTGCTTTTCTTTCTTTCTTAAATTTCTAGCAGCAAATCTTTTCCCTCTCTTGAATTTCTTTTCCTATCAAAACTTCATAAACTCAAAATATGTTTTTATGTGTAATATTTGGTATGTCTAGAGTATGTGATAATTTTGGTAGGACCTAAGGATGTATTTTTATAACCTAAACAATTTTTCTAAGTTTGTTACTCACAGAACCAGAGAAACAGTCAACTTTCTCTATTTTTATAAAATTCCAGAAAAATAATCTTGAGTCCACTTTTATGTCAAAATCTTAATCTTGGTGTTATATTTCAACTAAAATTTGTTTGAACTTAAGAGAGTGAGGGGTTTGAAAGAAAAACCGATTTGCATAACGGTCAACGAATCTGGATAGATTTTGGTAATTCTGAATTATCTTAAAATCTAAAATATCTATCCTACTTTCGTAAATTGAGTTTGAAACTAGACTTATTTATCTACAAACTCACATGAGGCCCGATACTTAGGGCTAATAAAAGTATTTTTTTCATAATTATTTTCAAACTGGTTCAAATATAAAAATCTGAAAATTTGTGTTAATATGCTCTTATTTGGCTTGCAACTTTTATATTCTATGTTTCTTAAATGTTTTAGTCTTGATATGTAATCTATGATAAATTGTGAATTTGCTTTACCATGAATAAATTACTTGTTGTTTAGTTTGGATTCGTAATTATATTGACTATGCTTTGCTATAACTGAGAACATAATGCACTTAATAAAGGAGAAATCAAATGGGATGGTAATGGGTTGCGATCATTGTATTAAATTTTATGAGATAATGAACGATGGATTCAAGAGCATGATATAGTGGAATGTGTTCCATTTTTGTGAAATCTTGTGCAAGTGTGTTTTTGAACCCTAACATGGTATGGGAGGTATTCTGGCTGCTTAACAGAAATGGGAGGCATAAGGGTGGCAGTGAGGGTCTCACATAGGGAGAGTATCCCTGGAAGCCCGTTCCTTTGGGGCAGACCGTGATGTAACTACTCGGGTATGTAACCTAGGTACATGGGCATCATTGGTAATTGTGCAGTAAGTGACGCACTGGTGGTTATGCGGTAAGCGACGCATTGGTAATGTATTAACCATGGGGGAGTCAAAATTGCCCGTGGCCAATGTTAGTGGTTGGGTAGGAACGACATTCTTCAAGGAGTTGCTTAGAACTAACTAAAATTGACTATTATTCATGAGAACTGAAATTTAATTATAAGCTCTGCTTAATTATTGCTTTCGCTGTACGTTATGATCGTGCCGTTATGTTACTTATGAATTTGGAATGGGAAAAGGGTCGGGGTGTGTGTGTTTACTGGGCATTCCAAGTTCATGGCGTTTTATGCCAGATGAAGGCGGGTTTTACACCGAGAACGGAATCCTTAAAAGCTTTGAGGAACCATGGTTGCTTTAGAGATTAGATTTTATATTTCCTGTATTTTGGATAATCTTTTTGTATCAAGGAACTGATCTACATTTAAAGACTTGAAGAATTTTATCTGTAACTATTATTAATATTTTCTTTTAGTGTAATTATTTGTATTTTGTGCTTAAAAATGATGTATATCGGCTAGTTAAATCCCGGTGTATTGTTGTATTATATTATAAAAATTTGGGGCGTCACATGGAGAGAAAAAAAGAACGAAAAAGATAAAAATAAAATAAAAAATTTAAACTTGAGAACAAAAAAATAAAAATAAAAAAATACACTAAACATTAGTGTTGGCTTTTTTTCCTACGAAGGAAAATATCATAAATGCGAGCGTGCCAGTAAGAATTGAAAAATCCTTACAGATTACATTCAAGCCAATTATCATGCGATTGCGTTGACGGTTCTTTTGCCTCAATGAAAAGGACTTCAAAATTGCCAAGTGTAGAGAAAAGAAAAATTAAAAGAAGAAAGAGGGAGATGGAGAAAGATGATTGAGTAAACAATCAAACTAACCATTAATTTATCTCTACTCCTATGTGTAGACACCCCATTTTTGACCGACCTTAAGACTCAGACGTCACCGATTGAGCGCTTGGTGATGTTGCATATCGTGCTCGTCCAGAGGTTCCAGAGTCTCGGCCGTGAGCCTTGCCTGGACTTCCGGGGTTTTCTATACTTTGCCTCGGTTTGCGAATCAGGCTCGGTTTTCTCTGTTTCTTTTCCCTGAAGGGAGGGAGAGGTCTCGTAGACCATCTCTCAGTGGCCGTAGGCTACGTTTCGTGGTCGTAGGCCATTTTGCCCATTTCGGAGCCCCGTTCCCGGTTTTCGGAGCCGTAGGGCCGAGTGCCTCGGTTCGGGACCGCCTAATCACCTCCGTTCGCTCCGATTTTTGGCATGCATCTTATTTACTCCCTTTTGAGGGACACTGCAGCCCGAGAGACCAACTTCGTGGTCGAACACCACTCCCGGTGCCTAACAGTCAGTTTTCGGGGCCCGGGCTGCGCGTTTCGGCCCCGAACCTTCATTTTACATCGGTTTGTGTTCAATTTTGGCAGGGACCTCTGTTTCATTACCAGGAAGGTCGTAGAAGGGTGGGAGGCCAGTAATTGTTCCAGCAACCAGTTATATTCCATCACCGCTCTCGACGCCCGTTTTTCTCACTTCAAAGCCAATGTTGACCACCATTGGGCCACTTTCTTGCACCCTAAACCCCATATTTGTGATGTACACATCTGGGAGGCCACAAATATCACATGGCCAGCCAGTAATTCCATTTGAACCTTTTGAACCCCTTTGAAAAGTGGGTTGTTCTCTCTCTTGGTTTATCTTCTCCATTTTTTGACCACAGGGCTGTGTTGAGAACACATGGGAGGCCACCAATCTGTGGTGGCCGGCCACTAATGCCACTTGACCCTTTTGACCTTGGCCGGCCGGCCATGGAGGGCGGCCGGCCATGGGGAGGGCCGGCCGGCCACCTGCAACCTCAAAAGCTGGCCGGCCAGATTCCTTACACCTGGCACATCACAGATATACACTTTGTTCCCCCTCAGATTCTGTATCCGGGGGGGCAACTTTTGGAGGGAAACTTGGAGTGATTTCCCTCCCTTTTTTCCCCCTCTTTCTCCCCTTGTTTGGCCTATATAACCAGCCTCCCAGCTCTGGTTTTAGGGTTGAAAAAAAATTGCCTTTGAGCCTTGTATACATCCCTTCCTCCATCTCTCTCTTCTACCTTCAAAACATCCAAGTTCTACACCCATTTCTATACCACCACCTAGCACCACACCACCACCTCCATTCCATCAGCTTGGGGGGTCTTCTCAGAGCTTGGAAGGCAGCATTTCTTGGTCCAAAGGAAGCTAAAGAATTGGTCTACAAGGGTGAGTTGCTTTCTCCCTCTTTTGAGCTCATTTTTGCATTATTTCTTAGCCATTCTTGCTTGTATATTTGAGCTCCGGCCATAACTGAAAGTAGTGTTCTTTTGAGCTCTATTTCGTCTTTCATTAAGGGCCTCTCACTGTTTGAGGCCCTCACTTTGCACTTAATTCATTATCCCTCTTGTATGCCTATTTCTTGTGTAGTATTTTAGGCTCATGTGTAATCTGTTTTGAAGCATGTTGTAAACTGTAAATAGGCTTATTTTGAGCCTTTCTTCAACATTGTAGAAGGGCTCATCACTGTTTGAGTCCTCCATGTGCTACTTGCTTTGATATCATATTTTAGCCCCATTTTTGCATGATTTATTAGCCTATTGAGCTTCTGTTTTTGGACCTTGGTCCAAACTGAAAATGGCCTTGTTTTGACCCCCTCTCCATGTTTAATTAAGGGTCTATTGCTGTTTGGAGCATTATTTGTATACTTTGTGTTGTAACCTCTCTTTTAGGCCATATCTTGCATTGCATTTTGAGCATAGTTGTACACTGTTTTGGGCTCGGCCATTAACTGTAAAAAGTCATATTTTGAGCCCCTCTTCAACATTTCTGAAGGGCCCTTTCCTGTTTGGGACCAGCATGTATCAGTTGCTTCTTTATCTCCATTTTGGCCCTTATTTTGCATAGCATTTTGAGCATACTTGTATCTGTTTTTGGGGTTTGTCATAAACTGTAAAAAATCATATTTTTGGCCCCTCTTCAATAATGTAGAAGGCCCCTTCTCTGTTCGGGGCCAGCATCTGTGAGTTGCTTCAATATCTTGCTTTCGGGGCCATTTTTGTATGCTAGCTTAGCCCCATTTGTGCTCACTGTTTGGCCTTGATTTGAACTGTAAATATGCTTGTTTTGGGGCTGCCTTTCTTCTGTCTTTACACTTAATTTTCTAATATTGCATGCATTGCATAGCTATAGGCCATTTCATGCGCCAAAATTCATGTTTCGGGACTCGTTTCATGCATCGGGTATCATTTTACCATGTTTCGGGGCTGTTTTACATCTCATTTTGCCTCTGAAATTTGCATGATAGTATGCCATATTCCATGTTTTGCTATGTCTTGTTAGAGTGGCATTCCGTGCCGTAGGTTCGGTCCTCGATTTGCGTGCACGCGTGCACGCATCTCGAGTTGTCTCATTTTCATCTGATGGCCTCTTGTGTGAGTGTGGCTGAGGCCCACTCATGTTAGTGTAAGTCCATTATGCATTGCGTATGCCATTTCATTCCATAGCATTGTGTATGCTAGGTTGTATATTAGAGCATTGTGTATGCCATGTTGCATCGTGCACCGTGTATGCCATTTCATAACATTGTGCATGTTAGGTTGTATCTTAGTTGCATTCATGCATGTCATGCATATTGCATTGTGTTCGGGATAGGAGTTAGCCCGAGCACGGGAAACGAGGTACGTTCCGTACTCCGAGTGACGGAACGTGTCTCAATTCCTAGTCACCGACACTCCGGATCATCCATGATAGAGTTAGGTTTTGTTGTGTTTTCATGTGCATTCATTCCATATTGAATTGTGCAAATCGACTCCTCCTCGGCCATCATGCATCGAGATGCGTGATTGGTGGCACGAGGATCGAGGCATGCATACATTTGTGAAAATACATTGCTATACCCCTTTCCTGCTCTCTGTTGCAGCAAAATCAAGAATCAGCAGTCTTCCGAGGCTTGGCGCGCTTTCCAAGAACAATTGCAAAACAGAGGCTAATTGGGGCATCCAGTGGATTTCCGCGCAAGGCAGCCTAAACATACATCATTCATCAAAATCAAGGCAGTCCCTGGCTTGCATGCCAGTTTATTATTTTCTTAGTTAATTTGTAATTAATTAGGAATTGTACACATTTTGGACTGTATTATTTGGACTGTATTATTTGGGACTGTATATTATTTATTCGGACCCTCTGCGTGAGGGCATAATGTAATAAGTGTGCGTGTGTGTGATGTATGTCTCCCAACCCCACGTCTTTTCTTCCTTTTATTTACCGCGCTTATGATGGTTAGACTTAGGGCATGTTTCAATTAGCATACAGTATGATAGCATGTTTTGCATTCATTCATCTGTTTTGCATGCACCGGGCTCGGCGCATCATACTAACTGCATTCGTATTTCAATTCCAAGTTGAATACATGATAGCTGTTGCATCTCATATGCCATGTTTAGAATAGCCGAGCCTGCTATAGTTGCATTTTTGCATGTGTTGCATTAGGCATTTCTGTATAATTAGGATCATGCATGGATTTCTAATAAGTTTCTGTTTTGGCTTGGAGTACTCGGTGAGTTTTATGCTTTAGCATCCTTGCATGCGTGTGAGTGACTGCCATGAATAGCATGCTTACCATGAGGCTATGTGCTTATGTGATATAACTGCTTGAATGCCTGTGGGTGGAGGTTGGGTTGTTTGGATTGGGACAAATCATCAACTGTGAGTTTTAAGCCCACTAGATAGTGGCAAAACCATCTTTTCTAAGCCCACCCGAGGGTGGCAAAATCTGCATTTTAAGCCTACTTGCGAGTAGCAAACCATCTTTAAAAAAAAAACAAATATGAAATGTTTTGTTCCAATTCAGGCGACCCGGTCTATACTTGTATGCTGTGCGCATCACGTAGTAAATCTAGGCTAATAACCGGAATAAGAGCACACAATGTTTTCAAAACTAGATATCATGGTTAGTAGAGGCCGATCTTTGATCGGGCGAGCGGGGGTGCTCACGAAGTGACCTTCCCCAATCGTACCCAAGTTCCCGAGCCGAGGCAACTTTGGTGATGACGGACACGTGGCCTTAGGAAAACGAGTCAGGGTTTCCTAAATTTCCTAAAAATAAAATATTTAGGTGGCGACTCTGTATCTGGCAAAGCAGTCCATGTTTGGCACTTCTTTCAAAAATCTGTTTTCTCAAAATGATTTGCCGGATTTGGACTCTTTGGTTCAGATTAAGAACCGTGACAACAAATCGAGTCCGAGCTGTAGCGAGGTCCCCCCCCCCGCGGGCTTGTCTACAGTTTCTGGCGACTCTGCTGGGGATTTAGAGAACTTGACTCGAACTCATGATATCTGGTTTTGACTGCACTTGTGTGTTTCTTTGCATTGCATTTGCATTGGTGCGCCTAGGACACCGTGTTTGCCATCTGCTATTCCTGAACGGTTTGCCGGAGGCTTGTCTTGTCAAGGCATGACCATAAGGCTGACCGGTTATGGGCTCTGCCAGTATGGGAACACAAACCCCGGTTTTACTGGGGCACCCTTTTCGACCATTCGACCTAGTGCATATTCGGATCCGTAGTGACCATCCCAAACTAGGACAGGTTGCTTACCCGATATAGGTTGTTTGAAACCGCTGCGTGCATAGTGAAACCCTAGCTCCTGACAAAATAGGACAGGGAAACCCTACCCCAACATAGGGGTGTTTTGGCTCTCACTTATCTGTTATGTGCTTTTAGAGTGCGTCTTTACAGGAATGCATATATCAGTTTATGAGTTTGGGCATCAGGCCTGCGGGCATCAGTCAGTATTTGAGAATCAGTTATCTGCGGGTATCAGATTCAGTCTTTGGGGAACAGTGATTCAGGGACAATGATCAGTATTTGGAGACAGTGTGTATTCAGCTTATCAACCGTGTGTTGTATGCCCGACTGTGTGTTGTGTATTTATTTTAAGCTGTTATGCTGTTCATTTATCTGGTTATTTATTTCCTTTTCGCTTTATTTATCTTTTGCTAGGGCAGTTTTAGCACAATTGCTTCCAACCCAGTAGATATTCCCCAAGCACTTTGGAAAAGAGGTCGCCGGCTCAATCGATCTGAGGATCTGGTTGACGGATAGCCCGTGTTCCATTCGTTACCCCCCGTTGTCAGGAGAAGGCCAAGGAAACGCAGTGTGTCAGAGCAGAGGTTGCCAGAACAGTGGGTTACTCCATCAGAGGGCAGTAGGACTGAGGTCTCAATTGTTGCTATAGAAATAGACATACCGATCAGTCGGATGGATCAGCAAAATACATCAGGGGTGGAAGCCCTGATGCGCCAAATGCAGGAGAGCATGAAACAGATGCAAGAGGACGCTGCCCGCCAAGCGGAGTTCTCCAAGCAACAAGCCACAATCATGGCCCAGCAGGCCGAGCTAATCACCAGACTGCAACAGCAGAATGTAGCATCTGCTTCACATCAGGTCCCTCCTCCACCAGGAGCCCCCTTACCCGAGCAGGCACCTACTGTCCAGAATGCTCTGCCAAACACCCAGAACACCGTGCCAAATGCCCAGAACATCCAAGAGGACACGAACCTTCCAACGGGGCCAGCTCCGCCCCCGCTTCCACCTCAACTGTCCAAGACCCACACACCCAACCACCCGGACTCTCCCTTCGAGTTCGAAATAGACCATACAGCTCTGAAACTGAGCAAGCTTGAGAAGCTTTTCAAGAAGTCACAAGGAGTGAAGGCAATTCCGGACATCGAAGATGGATATACCGATGTGGCCGTGACATTGCCAGACAGATTCAAGATGCCGCAAATTGACCGCTTCGACGGGTCCAGGGACCCCATGGTCCATCTTCGGTTATTCTCAGACATCCTGCGGCCAATGGGCCTAACCCGACCACAAAAACTTTCGCTGTTCGGCCGAACCCTGTCGGGTGTCGCCGCCATCTGGTACGCGAAGTTAGAGGATGAGGTAAAAAGAAGCTGGGATGAAATGGCTGAGGCCTTTGTTGCACAGTACTCGTACAATACCCAGATCGAGATTACAACTCGTGATCTCGAAACAACGAGGCAGGAGCCTAAGGAAACTTTCTCAGATTTCGTAACTCGATGGAGAGCGAAGGCATCGATGATGACTTTGAGGCCCACAGACAAAGATCAAATCAGGATGATTGTGCGCAATCTCCAACCAAAATTGATGCAGAAGATGATTGTACTCCCCTTTCCCACCTTCTCAGATTTACATGAGATGGGGGTACAGATCGAGGATGCCATGAAACAAGGTCTGATCGACCAGGATAGCGAGCAACCTAGAATGACTTTCAACCGTAACAACAACGCAGGCCCGAGTGGCGCTGCAACTGCACGAGCTTCAGAGGTGAGCATGGTCACCACCATTCCCCCTCCCCCAAAACCCATGACAGCCACGCCTTTCTCTGGCGCATCTGGAAGCAATACCCAAAACACCAAATATCAACCCAGAGGCCAAAGAACCTTCACACCCCTATATATGCCTCTGTCCAAAGCCCTGGGGGTACTAATCACGAAGAAGCATTTGACGCCACTAGAGCCGAGGCCACTGCCAAATCCACTCCCCCCCACTCATGACCCGGCAAAATACTGCGCGTATCACCAACAGCATGGTCATGACACCGACCGTTGCTTTAGATTGCGTCATGAGATCCAGGATCTTATTGACAAGCAGGTGATCGCGCCTCCCAAGAAACCCAACGTCACAAGAAATCCTCTCCCACCACATAACCAAGCCCCTCCTCCCAACAGAATCACTTCATCCAAACTGGGGTCGTGTCTTACGATCTTAGTATCTATATTACCCCATCCCACTTACCTAAGCCGAAGGTGATCCTTCCTGTCTGCATTGACTTGTGCATGATGGACATCTCCACAACCCGACCTAAGCCAATGGTGGTGACCATCGAAGATGGGACAGGGCAGATTTTAGAGGAAAGTGGGGTTGATGAGTCTGAGATTGAACAGTCTGGGAATCTTGCTGAAGGAACCTATGATCCAAGTGAATACATCCAGTCAGTGGGCCAGTCTGAGCTGAGTATAGGGCTGCCAGAAAGAGCAGAGTTATGTGTGATTCAGGGGGACAGATTTGAACGGGGAACGGATGATCTAACAGCTGTAGGGGAGGACCTTGCCAACCTCCAGTTCTTCAGTGACCAAGAATCAGGGGATGCGGCAATCAACTGGTTCGAATATGAGGAGTCGGCAGAAGTTACCGGATGGTTAGATGATCAACCAGACGTCGTAGAATATCAACCAGAATAGGGCCCGGCAGGGGCGAGAGTATCAATGGTGGCCGGAAGGGCCGAGAGTCAGAATACATCGCAGAGCGCCGGCACTAAGAATTT
>JAPPVO010000017.1:133730513-133776323 GCA_030407325.1 Camellia japonica | reverse complement strand
TCTGAATGTATATTTGTCAAATAAAGATTTGAATCCATAATCAAAATCTCAATCCTATGAATCACAAATCAAATGAAATTGTGAATCAAGAGATTCAATTACAACATTCAAGGTATAAAGAAAATGCTAAATATATATATACATACATATAAATAAGTACACAAGAGAAGTGATATATATAACTTTTGCAGAGGCATGATTACCTCATCTAGTGGGTAAACAGTAAGACGACTGATATAGTCACCAATTATTCCCTTCACTTCTTTTTCTGTATCTTCTAAAGTTGCATCAAGGTTGTACTACTTTTGTCAAGAAAGTGACATTAATATAAGCCAAGTTCAAATTATTCCCTTCATATTCTAGATTAAGTGTCCACATAAGAACTTATATCAAGTAGTCAATTGACTATCAGAATCTTCACAAAAATTTTCTGGATTTCTGTCAAAATGAGGGGAAAAGAAAAAGAACAGGCTTTTGGAATGCATTTCTTGTACTATTCCTTCTATTTGATTAATTAATGACTATTTTAAGATCCTGGAATTCCAGGGTGTGACCATTCAAATAGAAGAAAGCAATATTTTCCACTCATAGACTTGAAGAAGGAAAAATCAAGTAAAAGCAATGACACCAATTTAAAAGGAACTTGTTTCTGTTCAGGACCACTCCACTGTGGACATGTGACATGCTTGTGGTGGGCTTCAAACCATATAACCAGGCTCCAGTGCCGGTCTTTAAGATGTTCACAATTGGTTTTAAAGATCTAGGAGAACGTATACTAATCATTTCAGAAAATGTTAAAAGTGTCTTCTCAAACTTTAAGCGAAAAACAGGTTCCTTTGGCAATTATAATCACATATATATATATATATATATCCACATGATGAGAGTAAATGAAGAACAAACCATTTTCCTTTTATTCAACTCTCTGAATGCCAGCTCAGCTAGATCTTTCTGGGGTACAAGCTTTGCTTTCGGCATAACTTTAGAGAAAAGTCTGATGATCTTTACAACAGCTTCTGGCGGTGTCACATCCTCTGAAATCTTAGCAGCAAATCAAGGTCAGCAATTTTATTTTTTGGTTAAATGAAAATTGTTGCAAATACAAACTTTGATTGCTCAGGTTCTGTATAGAATACTTGAATAAATTGTTAATGATGATATGAAAAGCAAAGTTCATTTGAAGTCAGTTGATGCAGAGGGCCCACTGTCTAATCATCATTTAATGATCCAATATATGGCGATTGTTGAAGATATAAAATACACTTGATTAATGCAAATGGAGCATAGGAAACCAAATTTCATCTTATAGTCGGACTCTAAATTTAATTGACCGTACTCTAAATTTAAATGTTTATACCCGCAAGGAGTTTCAGTTAAGGTTCTAGATCCATCAATGTTAGAACTTCAAAGATATCAAAAGTATATTACGATATCAAGCTCATTCATTAAAAAACTGGGAAATCTGAATAGAAGAACTGCTGGAACTTCAAATTTCAAGAAATTTGAATGTCTATGAAAGTCAAAGAGATTGGCAACATGATCTCGTATATAAATAGAACCACTGAAAGGAAGGATGCACATGTTGGAATTGTTGAACTATAAATCTATGTATTGATAATTCTCATAAAAATTCACAAAGTTCAATACATTAATTATGGTTTATCTGATAACTACTAGATTGGCTTACCTTACACATTGGGGCTACAAGGACAACTCCATCCCATTCACGTGGTTCCTTCAGATGAACTTTGAGAGCCACAGCTCCTCCCATGGATTGGCCCAATATAAAGCGGGGTAACCCTCTCACTTCTGGTCTTCCTGCAATCAGCAATAGAATTACATAAGCAAAACTAACCAAAATAACTCAATATTGGATGGGAAATGAAATTCCTCAGAAGGCCTGATCTCAAATGCTCATTTTGAATGATTTGACAAGAGTTGCTTCAAATTTATAAGAATCATGATCATTTTGTTTGAGATAAAAATTGATTAAAATTAAAAAGTAAAAATAAAACATAAGGTAGTGAGCTACACAAATGAAGATGAGGTTTGTGATATGTAGTGTGGCTCATTAGAAATGGAGGTTATGGCCATGATCTTATTAAGAGGCACTACTTTACAAGATGCACCTTTGATTAGTGTATACTGTTCAATAACATTGTCAACTATATCATCAAAGCTTGGGATGTAACCATGCAACCCTTCAGATAAGCCGAAACCCGGATGATCAATAGCATAAACACCATAACCAGAAGCAGCAATATGCTTAGCAATACCTGAAATTGAAAATACTTTGTATGTCGGATAGAGTTTCCTCACGGTAAGTGTTATATTCAAATAAAACTTTTATCGAAAAATCTTATCACAAACCTTCAAAGAAGAAGGTGCATGTATCACCATATCCATGACAAAAACACAAAGCCCCTTTAATTCGAACACCTGGTTTTGGCAACCAGCTTTTGCAGAAAATTTCCAAACCTTTTGAATTCCTCTCATACCACTACAAAACCCATGAACAAAATCACCATTTATTAAAACAAGTGAAAAACAACTTCATTACTTTCTCAAACTTGCTTCTGTTTGGTTGCTAAGAAACTAGGGGAAGGAGAATAAAATATAACTTCAAATTATGCTTTATGTAACTATACCTTTCACCAAATAAAAAGTAAATTCAACTTAGCTTAGCATCATCTCAAATGGCCGGCCAAGCAGTTGTATTTTCTTGGGACCCAAAAGAGAGTTACAGTCTGTTTGCTTGAGTTTTCAGAACTCGATTTTTTTTTTGGAAATCTTAAAAACTAGTTTGACAGACAAAAAAAATTAAGAAAATATATTTTTAAATTTTCAAAAATTATTTCAGCCCCCCAAAAAAGAAAAACATATGAAATTTGTTAAAAACAAATTATAAAAACTCAACGCGAGCAAATATAAAAAAAAAATTCTTGGGACTTTGAGAGAGAAATTTGAAAACATTTCACCTCACGTAGTTTCCGATAAGCTGAAAGCTTATAATCATAAAGAAAGTCCTCAACTTCGATAATTAATTTTTTCAACTTATTTAAGTTATTTATGCCACCTAATAAGCAGCTCATATAATAAGTTACACAAATCAGTCCTTTTTGTTTGATCTTTTTGGAAATTTCTCAGCAACCAAACAGGTATGTATATACACATATGTATCCAAATTCACAGATAGCATATGCATAAATAAGACCTCCGAAGTAAGTAGAGCATTGCATACCTCATCTTCTCTGATCCCAGAAGGAGCCATCTACACACAGATCCACAAAACAACAAACAAAAACAATAAAAATCCAAAAATTAGACAAGAAAACACTGTGTCAAGTCAACACATCAAATCAAATAAACTCATCAGAGAGTGTCTCAATAATGGAATCAAATGAGAAAAACCTTAAACAAGCAATGATCGAGCTGTTGTTGAGCATCCTTGAAGGCCGATCGAACACGCCTTCGAGCGGGAGCGAAGTCCAAGTTCTGAGACGCGATCGCATTCATCTCGTCGCTCACTCCTTCGATCACTGTCCTTTTCTTCGCCGAGATCGTCAGCCGAGTCCGCCGGAGAACAATGGTCGGTGTGTCAGATTTCCGGCGTAGAAGAGGGAGTTCCGGTGATCGGAATAATGTGGACGAGGTCAGACAAAGTTCCATGGCTTTTCAGCCTCAGTGGACACAAAAAGGAAGTAGTCGCCAACTATGCTTTAAAAAAGGGACAGAAAGTAATGTTGGGGTATTCGGTTTGGTATACTCTCTTTTATCTTCCCTAACTTTTTATATTTTATTTTTTAGGCATTAGTCTAAATTTATATTTATAATTTAAATTATTTATTTCGTAATCTTACTAATTTAGATGAATTATGTAAAAAAATTAATACTATTAGATATTATTAAATATATGCGTAAATTATATTTTATTTTTTTAAATGTATAGTAATTATTAGTTTAAACTTAAATTTGATTTATTTATGTAATTATATAAGATTTGAAATTGATTTTTTATACAAATAATTTTTATTATGAGATTTATAAAGTAAATAATTTAGATTATCTTTTTAAATCTAAAATAAAACCTAAAAATTAATAAAATATATTAAAGAATATGAAAATACTCATTTGATTTGGACACGTCAAATAGATTTATGTGGGCACTTAAAACACGTGACACTTTATAATATGCGTGTGGTCAAAAGTATGAATATATATTTAGGACATTCCAAAAAGGCGCAGGCTTCTTTCAAGGGTCTAACTTGTCTCAAGTTGAGATTAAGATTGAATTCTTTTAGTTCAATTTATGAGGTTATTTTTTGGGTCCGTTTTGATAATCCGAATCGTTGAATGTGTAAAATTTGTTGAGTACTACATGTCTGTAAAAAATCATGTTGATCGGATATCAATAGCTATGTGATCAAATCAGTTTTGTAAAAAAAAAATGGACGGTGAAAAAACTAACGGTCGATAAAAAAGTATTTTGTTCACATAGCTATCGATATCCGATCAACGTGATTTTTACAGGTATATAGTACTCGATGAGTTCTACACATTTAATGGTTTAGATTATCAAAACGGGACCCGTGGTAAGCCTCACCGGTCCAACAGCACGATCGGAGCCACTGCCTTCTTTCAAACCGGCGCTCTTAAAGATGGTCGGAGAGCATAGTTTGGTATTATCCCTATTCATAAACCCTGTTTTGTTTCGTTATTTTAAGAATAATGTGTGGGACCTTTTTTTGGGAGGTCCCTATCATCTCTACAGTGCTGTGAATTAGTGATGTATTTGTATTGTTTTTTTTCCTCTTTTTTATTTGGATCAATCACAAGTAAGTGAGAATTGTGGGGGTGATGTTTTGTGGGGGTCTGAATCATTACTGTTATTTTAAATGGAAAATGTTATGATTCTAAATAATTTATTAAATTTTTTATATAAGTGTAGAATATACATAAATTTATATGTGTGCGAGTCTCATACTCATATGAGATGTTTGATAAAAATATTTAGACATTGTTTGTCATAACTTAAAAAAGTCAAAAAATCATTATCCTATTTAAATCATATCATCTTATCTAAATCACATCACCTCTCTATCACATCATTTCAAATCCAACTTATACTGAGCCAATCCATATTTCATAAAAAGTCAAAAAGTACACTTATTTAGATTATCTCAAATCACCCCTTAATAGATTATTTAGAATTCTTAACGTAATCCATTTTAAATTATTTCATGTATATTATTTAGAAAAATTAAATTAATTTGATAATTTTAATTTATTTCTTTTATTGTATTTGTTATAAAAATGCACTTGTCGTACATTTTTTTAGGTACAAATATGATAAATTAAATAAGTTACATATACGAAAGATTTTACAAAACGAACAGCTCAAATCATCGAAACGGAACTTATGGTGAGTTTCACAAGCTCAAGGAAGAAATCTAACTCTAAAAATTATTTATTGTTTGATTTTATTTATTAATTTAATTTAAGTTCAGAGTTAGCTATATGTCATGCCCTAACATTTTAATTAATCGAAAACATTATTAAAGCCTGTAATTTAGGTCCATTTTTTTTTTTTTTTAAATATCTATTACCCTTGGGTGATAGAAACATAATAATACATATTCTCTCTCTCATTGAAAACAACAATGTAATAATACAAGCCAAACTTCAGCTGCGAAGCTACAAATAAATAATTACAAACCACAAGATACATTTTTCATTCCTTTAACATCTATGATAAAATTTTACATAAAAGGTGTATGGAATCCATACTCTTCAACTAATGAATCCGAAATTCTCTTCCTAAAAAAGAATAAAACAACGAGGGGTGAGCATTAATGCCCAGTAGAAATCTCATAGTTCTACAACAATAGCTAACACATAGAAAAAAATGATCATGCATGCAGAGTGATACCATATAGTAAGGTGTCATTTTGTAAGTTCAAAATATTATATGAAAAGTATATTTTCTTAAAATTTCATTTGAACCTTTAAGAAAACTCCCTGCCATAAATGTAGTCTCTCATCATTAGAAAGCCATAAATTTTCTTTGAAAACAAATACACTTAAGAAAGAATATCATTTTAAATTTATTAACCTGATTCCAAATTATTTCTCATTTCGTTTCCATTTTAATATTCTACATTTCATTTCCATTCTAATATTACACATTTCATTTTCATTTCTAATTACCATACTCCATAGCATCAAAATCCAAAGGATTAGAGTTCAAACATAATACAAGAATCACAAACCCTTTTTAATTCAATTTCCCAATTACTTACAAAACAAAACTCATAATCTTCCCTTTTGTCACAAGCAATCCATTGAGTTCATCATCACTAGCCCCTAATCCAATTACCCACATGATGCCAATTTCAATCATTAATCCATTTTCGTTCAGTTTATTTTCAGTTCATTTATTCTTCTCAATTTATGAGTCCATTTCATTATTTCACAACAGCAGAACTGAAACTACAACTCAATTATTTTCAATTTATACAACATATATGCATAAACACTTCAAATTTCTATTTTATGGATATTTCGTCTGCGGGTAACCGTCAAACGAGACCTATGTAAACGTAGGCTATACAAGCACTACAATTGCCATTTTACGGATATTTCGTCCGCGGGCTAGACACCCATGTATAATTTCGGGACTTTCACCCAGGACACTCTGGCCAACTTAATTATAGTGGAGTCCAACCCCTTTCTCTTCCCAAGCAATGTCCATACATATGCAATGCATTTAAAAAATAATCAAATATGAAGCACATCCATTTTCCACTTCCAAATAAACATACATATACAATGTATACAACCACGGTCATATTCAATGACAACCATCAAAGATTTAGTTTCAATTTGCTTAATCCACATTCAATTTTTACAACAATCAAAGCTATCCTCCACTGATAGCCCAATACAGTTATCTCTAATCAGATATTCAATCTCAACATATAGTTTATTCAAAACTTCCAAAAGAATAAGTTAACACATAACCAATTCTACCATTCATATCAATACCCCTCAATTTCACATTTCCTATGCCAATTCCAATTTTTGTACAAAATAGTAGTTTGACCCAATTAGGGCAATTCTCTCATTTTTTCCCAAATATCACTCAAGTGACAAAATCATCAAATTAGACATAGTTCATTATCATTTTCAAACCCCACAAACATCAATTTCATCTATACTCAAAACCCCTTTTTGTACTATATGCTCCAAACCCTAGGTTTGTTTAAAACATTTCCAAATCCCACCATTGTTACACAAAGGACAATAACTAAGCTAAATATCATATAAAAGTGTAGAAAGATCCCTACCATTAATAATTCATTTACCCAAATTTAGTTTCATATAATAACATAATTAAAAGATTAACAATAAGAGTTCAATCGCAACTTTTACATAAATTTCCAATCACTTCCAAAATGCAATTAAACTTGTATATGTATAATTTAACACCCCAATTTCATCATACCACTTTCAATTTAAGCAAAATCTGCATCTATCTTCATGATCCAAACTAGGGTTTTAAGAGAAATTAAGCTTTTCACCCAAACACTTTTTATTCCAACTCTTTTTATTAATTATACACCCAATTTCATAAGCTCATAATCATAACCCAACAATTTAAACCCCAATATTTCAAAGCCTAAACCCCCAAATCTCATGATTTACCACAACATGCTCAAAAATATAAATTTTGCGTTTATATAAAGAGAATACCACAAATCTATCTATAAATAAGAGTATCGAAGAAGAACTAGAAACCCCTACCTCAAGGACCAAGCAAAGAAACTAGATCAAGAGCATCATTTTGAAAATCCAAAATCCAATTGGTTGAAAATGTTGAGCTTCATGTATCCTTCACTTTTTGGTAAGAGATCTTAGCCAAATCTTTGAAAAATGGAAAGCATTTGGGTAAAAAATCTAGGGTTTTTTCGGACTTAGGATGAGAGGAAGGAAGAGAGAAAAGAAAGTGGAGAGAATGATCTAGAAAATCACTTTTTAAGTTATTGAATTCGCGCAGTCCGCTCGAGCGTCGTTTTTCTTGCTCGAGCATACCTGCTTCCAATACAAATACTAAAACTTTAAACAGGAATAACTCTCCCATCCGGACTCCGTTTTAAGTCGTTCTTGTGTCCAAATCGAAGCACCGGAAACAAGCTTTCAAATGGTTCTAGCCTTACACCCAAATTCAAAGTGTGGAAAAATAAAAGGGCAAAAGAGTTACAGTTGTTCATAGGAAGATTATCCGAATTAACGTTTTTGGTCCAATCTTACTTTACCATCATGATACCACTTCGATTAATGTCCCAAAATAAAACAAGGAGACTCCAAATACACTAATAAAAATGTCAAGGGCAATCTCACTTTTTACGCTCGAGCGGCACTTTCTGCGCTCGAGCGGCCTACCTGCAAACATGCGAGATACTGGGAGAAATAATTATACGCTCGAGCGCCACTTCTTGCGCTCGAGCAGTCACCTGGACAGACTGTCACATATATGTTTTTAAATTTCAATCTAATTACCATAACACAAATTCATATTTAATTATATACTTAAAATTATGATCTTATAATTCAAATTTATTTTACGTATAAATCTCATATTATACAAATTTTTAATCTCCACCATATAATCAGCCACAAAAAATGTGGGTGAATTTGGTTTTACATAATTGATGATTCCATTTCAAAATAACTAGAAAATGATAATGAAATGTGATTCTCACTGTAAAACTTTATTAAAACGGTAAATTACACTTACCTCTCATGAAGTTTCTGACAATTATATGAACCTTCCATCTAGTTTCAATAATTGCATTAATATCTCTTACTTTTGAAACTAATATCAAGATTCTTCTACTGTTAGGTTATTTAACAAAAATTGCGGATGCCATAGGTTATAATACTAAAAATGACGAAATTACCCATTAGTTACTTTATTTATTTAAATAAAAATTTTCACTCACTTCCTCTGAGGTTTTGCATATATATCATTAAAGGCCCATACAAATTTTAGCATTATTTAATAAAATTCTTAAATTTCATGCAAAAAACTCTTAAATTGTTAAGACATTATTAAATTATTTTATGAAAAAAAAATTAATTTTTATTGATAAAATACTTAAAAATAAATAATCTCTCTAAAATTATTATTAGATAACAACCTAATAATTTAAAATAAGGCTTATTCAAAACTACATAAAAAACTTAAAATTTATCATTTTAAATAATATATTTATCATTTGAATTTTTTTTAAAATTTGAAATAAATTGATTTATTTTTTCCCCGACGATTTGCATTATTTATTTATTCATATGTAAAAAAAATTATTATTTTATCTTTTCTCAATCATATATTATTCTCAAATTTTAATTTTTATCTTTGAGTCATTAAATTTCTAGTCGATGCATATTTAAAAAACACAAATTAATGTTTCTTACATAATTAAAAAAAATTTAATCGTCTCACAATAAATTAAAGAGTTAATTACCTAAAAGTCCTGTTTACAAATGTTATGGTAACTCAGGTTCTATCTAAGATTTTTTGAACCAATATGTAACGCCCCTAAAAGTACACAATAAATATAACCCAAAGACATACATAAATGCCAGTATAAATCAGAGTAAAAAGTCTTTTCATTACATGAAGATCATAATACAAGAGTTCAACATAAATAAGTGCCCTTCGAACTTACACCTTTCCAAGTCTTGGCTTAGTTATAACGAAACAGAGACTAGCTCTTACAAATAAGCCCTTGGCCATACAAAAGAATACAAAATCAAAACAAGAAGCTTGTGCTTCCAAAAGTCCTTCCTAGCTATGGTCTTGGCGGAGGCATGCCCTCAATACCTGAAAATGGTGTTCCCCAAATAGGGTGAGCCACAGCCCAGTAGAAATAATCTATCACAGTATATGAAACTTAGCAAAGGTATAAGTACACTATGCATACACAATGTTAATGATAGGGACATCTACATTTTATATAGTCATAAGGTACCAATTTCTATTCATTTCATTATATGGGCCGATTTCATCATTTCTTTAACAAATCCAAATGAGACTACAACTCATTAGTTCTACAATTATATCACCAATGTATAAACACTTCAAACTTTTCTTTCATGGATATTTCGTCCATGGGCAGTCGTCAAACGGGACTCATGTAAACGTAGGCTATACAAGCATTACAATTGCCATTTTACGGACATTTCGTCCGCTGGTTAGGCACCCATGAATAATTTTGGAACTTTCACCCAAGACACTCTAGCTAACTTAATTATAATGGAGTCCATCCCCTTTCTTCTTCCAAACAATCATTTATACATATGCAATGCATTTAAACACGAAATCAAACAATGGAGTACATCCCCTTTCCACTCCCACATATCATACATGTAAAGTATATAAACATAGTCATATTCAATGACAAACAATAAGCGATTAATTTCAATTCACCTAATCCTCATGCAATTTTTATAACAATCATAGCTATCCTCCACTGATAGCCCAATACAGTTATTTCTAAACAGATATTCAATCTCATAACAGATGATTTGTTCAAACTTCCAAAGAATGAGTTAATACATAACCAATCTCACCATTTATATCAATACCCTCTCAATTTCATATTTTCAATGTCAATTATTTATTTATTTAGGACAAAAACTCTCATTTTTCAAATATCAACTCAAATAACATTCTCAACCATTTTGACCCACCAAAATCTTATCTTCACAACCTACATTCATTTATTTTATGTTCAACAACAATCTCTCTTCCCATAGTATACCCAAATCTTAAGTTTGCTTACAACACCCTCAAATCACATCATTGTTACACAAGATACAAATAACTAAGCTAAATATCATATGAAGGTGTAAAAAATATCCCTACTTCAAAGGAAAAAGATGAGTCAAGCAAGAGAGAAACTCCAAGAATGTTGAAACCCACTTCTATTTAGATCAAAATGTCGATCTTGAGATGCTCTACCTTTTTCTCAAAGGCACTAGGGTGAAAAGATCAATGGATCTAGATGAAATCTAAGAAAGAATGTGAGTTTTAGAGAGAGAAACTCCAAAGCTTGGTCTTTGGAAGGTTTTAGAGAGAGAGACAGAAATGAAAAAGTGATTCAAAACATCATCTCCACGGACTGTTATATACGCAGTCCGCTCGAGCGTAGAAAGTGACCCTCGAGCGTTAGACACAAAGGTTTGCTCGAGCGTGAAAAGTGGCGCTCGAGCGTAGAATGCGCACTTCCAGAATATTTGCAGACGAAGGACCTTGCTCGAGCGTGGGACTGGACGTTCGAGCGTCCGATGCACTCTCCCAGTATTTGCAGACCTGCAAAAGAAATACTGAGAGTTGATCAATCCCGCTCGAGCGCAAGAATGGCTGTTCGAGCAGAGGAGCCAAAATCTGGGCAATAAAGGTTTTGAAAAACAAGCAACCAACCTGTTCCAAATGCACAACCACAACTCGAAAGCCAATTCTAAAGGGATACAAGGGGAACAAGAGGTAAACAACAATATGAAAGCATTAAACCCAAGTTCGGAATACAATAGATAATGGGTCAAAACCGAAATCGCTATACAACAAGTCTTATTTAGTAAAACTGAGAATATTATCAGTTTTTTTTTTCAATTTTTAAAACTAAGAACATTATTAATTTTGTATACTAATATTTCAGATAATTGTTTCACTAACTGATAAAAAAAAAAACAGAGCATGAGATTAAACGTTTTTGGCTTTTTACATATTGGTTTGATTCAACTATCTAATAAAATAGAGAATATTATCAATTTTATCAAGTTTTAAAACTAAGAACATTATCAGTTTTTTCATTTTTAAAGTAATTTTTTTTCTAGGTTTGCACATCAATGTTCCATCATCATGCTTCTTTACAAAACACAAAATTTTCAGTTTTGCACAAAAAAATAATTTAATTTTTTCAAAAATAAAATAAAATATATCCAGTGTGTTTAGTTTCAATTTTCTAAAATTGAGTTTTTTTGCTTTTGCGTATTTTTTTGTTTTTGTTTTTAGTGAATATTTTTAAAATTTTAAGTAATTTTTTACTTTTTTATATGCACTTATTTAGATGTATCAAAAAAGTAAGATATTTGTAAAACTATATTTTTAAAAAATCAATAAATATACAAGAATATGAAAAATATACTGAATTTTTTTTTTTTTTTTTATATTTTTGGTATTTAGTGAATTTTTTAAGGGTAAACTACCCATAGTCCTAATAGTTGGATTTAATTTCCATCAAGTCTTATTGAAAATAAGTCTTAATATAATCGTTGCTAATTTTTTTGACATTTTTTACATATATTGCTAAAAATTGATAATTAGTGACTTTTTTGTCATGATTTTTTTTTTTTTTTTATAAATTGTCGCTAAAACTTACAATTAGTGATTTTTTTTTGTGAATAATTTTTCAAACTGTCGCTGAAAGTTGAAAATTAGTGACTTTTTTATGATATATATTTTTTAAACTGGTGTTAAAACTAATAATTAGTAACATTTTTTGTGATAAATTTTCAAACTGTCGCTAAAAATTAATAATCTCTGACAGAAATAGAACTTTAAACGAAATTATTTTGATTCAACCATCTCTTTATCGACTTGCCTACTTGAATCATATATTTTGAGTGTTTGATAAAAAAATGTCATTAATTATCATAGGTCTTATTAGACAATAAGTCCATTTATTAGGACCTACACGCAAGTCCCCCAAAAAATAAATCCATTTATTTCAATTTTAAAAAAAATCAAATAATAAATGCATTATCTAAAATGATAAACTTTATATTATTTATGTAGTATGAAATAAGTCTTATATTAAATTATTAGGATGTTATCTAACATTAATTTTGGAGAGATTTTTTATTTTTAAGTATTTTATCAATGAAAATTATTATTTTTTTTATTAAATGTTTTAATAATGTCTTAACATTTTAAGGATTTTATTTTATATTGCATGAAATTTAAGAATTTCATTAAATAATATTAAAATATGTATAGATCTTTGATAATATATATGCAAAATCTTAGAGGTGGTAAGTGTAATTTATTAATGTTGATAATGAATGAGTTGAATTATGGGTGTTTTTGTCTATTCAGATGTAAATCAAAAGGTAATATGGTCATTTTCACACCTAATTAATGTCATTTGTACAAATTGTAACAGATTGAGAAAATTTTGATAATAATTTTAAAAGTAAAGAAAGTTATTATAATTCTTTAAATTATAAAAAAGATCTCTGTAATTGTCAATAATTTTAAGAAGGTAAATATAATTTATCCTTACTAAAATAATGATGTTAAAGTAAGAAACTCTAGGAGTAGTGCCCTTGACTTTTTTAAAAAATGTAAGATACTTTGAATATTTTACATTTAGGGGGTTTCCCTTTGGCCAATATGATGGTGGGAAATGACACAAAATAAATATCGATCATGCTACGTAGCTCGAAACTGCGGTTCGACACCAAAACGACGTCGTTTTGGTGTCGAAATTTTTTTTTTTTTTCCTTTCTTCCCTGGTTTTCTTTCTTGCCTGGTTTTCTTACAGAACGAAGAAAAAGAAGAAGAAGAAGAAGAAGGGAGAAGAAGAGATTCCTTTCTTCCCTGGTTTTCTTTCTTGCCTGGTTTTCTTACAGAACGAAGAAGAAGAAGAAGAAGAAGGGAGAAGAGAGAGAGAGAGAGGAGGAGGAGGAGGAGGAGGAGGAGGAGGAGGAGGAGGAGGGAGGGGAGGGGGCCATAAAAACCGGGGCTGGAGGAGGGGGGAGGGAGGGGAGGGGAGGGGACGGGGCTGCGACGGCGGGGCTGGAGGAGGAAGGCGAGGACGACGGCGGAGCTGGGACGGCGGGACTGGGCTGCGACGAGGACGACCCACGGCGGGCAGACGACCCACGGCGAGGAGGAGGAAGGCGAGGACGGCGGCAGACGACCCTCTTCTCTCTCAGACGACCCTCTCCTCTCTCTTTCTCCCTCTCCCTCTCCCTCTCCCTCTCTTCCTCTCTTGATTTCGAGCCAAAATTCGAGCCTCAAATTCGAGCACTCGATCATTTTCCAATAAATATATGATGGGAATTATTATTTTTTATTAAAATATAAGGCGAATTGATTATAACAGCAGTGTATATATATATATTTATATAAAGAGAGACAAAGATTGTTTAGATACATTAAAATCATTCACATTCTCGTTTCTTTCTAAAATACTTAAGAGTCCTTGTTTGAGGTGAAATCATTGTGTTTTGAGATGGATTCCTCCACTATTTTTCTTGCATGTCGGTTTTGACATCATAAATATTATCTTCTACGTAATCAATGATCATTGACTCGTCTCTGAGATAGATCTGTTTAAATATTAAGGTTGGAAAAGGTTTAGATCCGTAAAAATCTTTCACTTTTTGAAATTTTATTTAAATTTTATTTTATTTTTTTGGCTATGATCTGTTCGAATCAAACAAATGCTAAGGCTAGAATCAATTCCAATATTGCCTACCAGAGTAAAATATTACTATGTACGAATAAAAAAAATGTCATACTAAGTGTATTGTCAATTTTATAAACAAATCAAAATAAAATTCTAGTGTAATTTATAAACCGATTGTTACCAAACAAAACTCAAATTAGAGTAAAATTTTATTATCAAATTTAATAATAACAAACACAACATCATTACAAAGAGACGCAGTAAATAAATATAAAAAAGGGAAAATTGGCCGAAGGTCCCTCCTTTACTTTTGATAGGAGGAGAGGTCCAAAATAATATGTTTTGATGGCTAAGGTCCCTCAAATTTATTTTAGGTTATAAAGTACCTAAATTACCCTTCTTTTATAACATAAATTTGTTTGAATATTATATTGTTGACTTCACGGTGAGATTTTGGAAACCGAATTCGCAGTGGAGATTTTGTCGGAGATTGCAGTGGAGTTGACGAGAAATTTGTTTGAATATTATATTGTTGACTTCACAGTGGAGATTTCGTCGGAGATTTCAGTGGAGTTGACGAGAAAAATTGCTACGATCGTGTAGATTTCGTCGGAGATTTCAATGGTGTTACAGTGTGTTGATCGCGTAGATTTTCAGTGGAGTTAAATCAGATTTGTTTTCGATGGAGATTCCACATGCATTTTGATTTTTGTTTTGAATTTTTGTTTAGAGAGAGGCCAGCTTGATAGAGTTGATTTTTATTTTTGGAATTAATTTTTGATTCTTTGTTTTTTGATCAATTTCAAAGAGTGTTGGCAGTGTGTTGATGTTGGAACAATCTTCTGTGTAAATAAAATGAACTGAAATCATTCAAAAAAAATAATTAAATAACATACCAGATTTATTTATCAAACCGAATAAAAATAAAGACCAAGTCGAGTGTGTGACACTCTGTCCTTAAGACAGATTCGCCCCGCTACGGTGCTTACGGTTTAGTGGCGTCTATCTCCCAGGATACAATGATCTTCACAAATTTATAGAAGCACTTCAAATAAATTTGTTCGACGAACCAAACCTGCGTTCTAACTCTCTGAATATTTATTCCTAAAATTATAAATGAAGAATAATGCACTAAGGAAATCTGGACAGCAAAGAGACTGTTTTTTCGGATCTGAAAATTAGATCCCAAGACTGCTGGAATGAGAAGTATATATAGGAAAAAGCTACGGTCCGGACAGGTTTGAATGAACAGATGCAACTGTTAAATTCAAACAAATCCTACTGATGTATTTATTCAAACAAGAGGAAAAGCGCCTTTATTTCAATTTGTTTGAAAAACACCGTTGGTAAGTCCTGGTGGAGCAGTTTAACAAACTGATTGAAACTTTATTATATTAAACTATAGGAATATATAATATATTATCAAATTAATGAAATATATTAAACAAATTAAATAGTAATTAAATAAAGAAATTTGAAATTAGAATTAAATTAAATTCTCACAATTACAAATTTTAGGAAACCACTTAGGAACCAAAATTTGAATTTAGAATTAAATTAAATTCCCACAATAATTTTTATTGAAAAAATTCAAATGAATTTTATCTAAAAAATTAATGTTAGACCCGAAAACGACGTCAACTTCCCATTCACTCATAAATGGTTTTGACGTTCCGTCTTCACCGTGTGACTTGCCACGCGGCAAGGAACACTTCACCTCTTCGGACCCACCCCAAAAGACGTTTGGGGTCCACCAAATGGGCTAAAAAATATGCCTATAAAACCATTTTTTTTTAACAATCCCCCACATGAATGGAATTTGACGGAGAGAAAATGCAACAACATGATCTAATCAGAGAGTACAGAAATTGGAAATATTCTGCAAAGGATAGGTAGCTTTTGGCTTTGAACCTTCCCTTGTGAGACACTATCGGATTTACTAGCTAACCAGTGAACATGATGTCTTGAACTGTTCAGCCGTTTGTGTAAACCAAGACAATAGAACTCACACAGTATATTCCCAGACACAGTTTAGTTCTCACTATTGTGTTCATTTTGGCCCTGAACAACCTGGTTTTCATGAGTGCTCTAAGAATTGTAGCCCTTCACAAATCTCATAGAACCGGCCCAGTTCACACTCACATAGGTGATTCTTATGAAGAGTATCCTGCCATACTCCACTAGGTTTACCTAGATATAAGAATCATTAAAAGTTACTTAACCTAAAACGCTGCAGACATCACTATTTCATCATAGAAATGGGTAGGAGTTAGACCCCAGTGATCCTTCTGAGTCATTCACAACTCGGTTGTCCCTTTGAACCTAGATCTTGGGATCTCCAGTCAACTAGGTTGGGTTGCCGTTGTGGTAACTCTTATTTAATAGGCTTAAGTCCCATTCCCCTCGATGAATTCTCAACTAACTCTCTTGCTAACCCTTTGGTTAGTGGATCCGCTATGTTGTCTTTAGACTTAACATATTCTATGGAAATAATTCCATTAGAGAGTAGTTGTCTTACGGTGTTATGTCGACGACGAATGTGTCGTGACTTACCGTTATACATATGACTCTGTGCTCTACCAATTGCTGATTGACTATCACAATGTATGCATATAGCAGGCACCGGTTTTGGCCAATTGGAATATCTTCAAGGAAGTGGCGAAGCCATTCTGCCTCTTCCCCTGCTTTGTCTAAGCTATGAATTCAGATTCCATAGTAGACCTAGCAATACAAGTCTGTTTGGAAGATTTCCAAGATACAGCCGCCCCACCAAGAGTAAAGACATACCCACTGGTGGACTTCGAGTCTCTAGTATCCGATATCCAATTTGCATCACAGTATCCTTCAAGTACTGCTGGATATCTAGTATAATTCAGCCCAATGTTACGAGTAAATCGGAGATATCTTAGAACCCTTATAATTGCTTTCCAGTGTTCTACTCCCGGATTACTCGTATATCTACTTAATTTACTTACTGCATAAGCTATATCTGGGCGAGTGCAGTTCATCAAGTACATTAAGCTTCCAATAATTTGGGCATACTCTAATTGAGAAATACTTTCCTGTACATTCTTAGAAAGATACAAATTAACATCTACAGGAGTTCTAGCAAGATGATCATCATCTTTGCTGAATTTGTCAAGTATTTTCTCAATGTAATGAGATTGTGACAAAGCATAATCCTTCTGATGTTTTGGTAATTTTCATACCAAGAATTACATCAGCAATGCCCATGTCCTTCATGTCAAAATGTTTATTCAACATTTTCTTGGTAGTTTTAATCATGTCATTATTACTACCAATGATGAGCATATCATCTACATAAAGACATACAATGACATAACCTTGTCTGTTTTTAATATAAACACATTTGTCACACTCATTAATTTTAAATCCATTTGACATCATTGCCTTGTCAAATTTCTCATGCCATTGCTTTGGCGCTTGTTTTAAACCATATAATGATTTAACCAATTTACACACTTTCTTTTCTTTCCCTGGAACAGAAAACCCTTCTGGTTGTTCCATGTAAATTTCTTCATTTAACTCACCATTTAAGAAAGCGGTTTTAACATCCATTTGATGAATTTCTAGATTGTATAGAGATGCAATGGCAATTAGCATTCTAATGGATGTTATTCTAGTAACCGGTGAGTATGTGTCAAAGTAATCTAGACCTTCTTTTTGTCTAAAACCTTTGACTACAAGTCTTGCCTTGTATTTGTCAATTGATCCATCCGCTTTCAATTTTCTTTTGAAAATCCACTTGTACCCAAGAGGTTTACAACCTGGTGGCAAATCCACTAATTCCCAAGTGTGATTTTGCAAGATGGATTCAACTTCACTGTTGACAGCTTCTTTCCATAAAGGAGCTTCAGGACTGGACATAGACTCTTTAAAAGTTAAAGGCTCATTTTCTAACAAATATGTTAGAAAATCTGGACCAAAAGATTTTGAGGTTCTAGCACGTTTACTACGCCTAGGTTCCTCTTCCTCATTTGATCTAACTCTTGTTCTTGATCATGTTCTTGATCCTGACTAGTAATAGCATCAAAAGATCTTTTATTAGTACTAGTCTCTTGTCCAGTCTTCTTTGGAAATACATGTTCAAAGAAAGATGCATTCCGAGACTCAATAATAGTATTTACATGCATTTCGGAATGTTCTGATTTATGAATCAAAAACCGATATGCACTACTATTCTTGGCATAACCAATGAAAATGCAATCAATGGTCTTAGGACCTATCTTAGTCTTTTTAGGACTAGGAATAGCCACTTTAGCCAAACACCCCCACACTTTTAAGTATTTGTAGGATGGTACTCTTCCATGCCACAATTCATAAGGTGTTTGATTTACTTTCTTTCGGGGTATTTTATTTAAAATATAATTAGCAGAAAGTATTGCTTCCCCCCACAAGTTCTGAGGTAATCCAGAACTATTAACATGGCATTCATCATTTCTTTTAAAGTCCTATTTTTCCTTTCAGCAATTCCATTTTGCTGAGGTGAGTAAGGAGCGGTGGTTTGATGAATTATTCCATGTTCTTTACAAAATTCACCAAAAGGTGATTCATATTCACCACCTCTATCACTTCTAAGTTTCTTGATTTTCTTACCAAGTTGATTTTCAACTTCATTCTTATATTGAATGAAAGTTTCCAAAGCTTCATCCTTGGTTCGAATTAAATAAATATAACTATATCTAGTATAGTCATCTATAAAAGTGATTACATACTTTTTTCCACCTCTGGTTTGAATTGATTTAAAATCACAAATGTCACTATGAATTAATTCAAGTGGTTCCGTACTTCTTTCAATTGAATGAAAAGGAGTTTTAGATAATTTTGCCTCAACACAAATTTCACATTTATGATTTGAATCAATGTCAAATTTAGGTAAACATTCCATATTAATTAATCTACGCAAAGATCCATAATTAACATGTCCTAGTCTACCATGCCATAAATTTGAAGACTCAAGCAAGTAAGAAGAAGATGTAGTATTATTAATAACTGAGGGTACAACGGTCATTACATTTAACTTGAAAAGGCCATCAGACATGTAACCTTTTCCTACATACATCCCATTCTTAGTAAGTACAAATTTATCACTCTCAAATACTAGCCTAAACCCATTCTTACTCAACAAAGATCCGGAAACAAGATTCTTGCGAATGTCCGGTACATGCAGCACATTGTTGAGAGTGAGTTCCTTTCCTGATGTCATCTTGAGAACAATCTTTCCTTGTCCTTCAACTTTGGAAGTTGAGGAGTTGCCCAAAAAGTTGTTCACCATTGTCCACTGTAGAATAAGATGTGAACATCTTTTTGTCGGCACAAATATGGCGAGTAGCACCAGTGTCCACCCACCATTCTTTAGGATTTCCGACAAGATTTGCCTCGGAAACAACTGCAGAAAGATTGATGTCATCTACACCATTGGAAATTTGTCCACTTCGGTCATATGGGCTTGAGCAGGCTTCTTGCTTGTTCTTTTCTTGCTTTTGCCTTTGCTACGGCAATCTTTGGCCCGATGTCCCTCTTTGTCACAGATGTAACATTTGCCATTAAACTTGTACTTTTTATTATCCCCCCTTTAGAGCCTTGTGATGAACTTTCTCCAGAAGACTTACGTTTCTTGGTTTTTGAAGCATGTTCCACCACATTTGCCTTAGACTCCATAGGATTCTTACCAGCCCGCTTTTCAGAATTGCGGTTGTCCTCCTCAATCCTAAACGCACAATTAACTCGTCCATAGAAATTTCTTTGCGCTTGTGTTTAAGGTAGTTCTTGAATTCCTTCCAGCCTTTTGGTAATTTTTCAATTAAGGCTGCAACTTGGAAGGATTCACTGAGAGACATACCTTCTGCGTGAATGTCATGCAGAATGAGTTGGAAATCTTGAGCTTGGCTGATCACAGTTTTTGAATCAACCATTACAAAATCCAGGAATCTGCCAACCACAAATTTCTTTGAGCCGGCATCTTCCGTTTTGTACTTTTTCTCCAACGATTCCCAAAGTTCCTTTGCTGTCTTGATTGGACTGTAGACGTTGTATAATGTGTTGTCAAGTCCGTTCAAGACGTAATTCCGGCAAAGGAAATCGGCATGTTTCCAAGCATCAACCGCAGCAACCACTTGCCGGTCGGTTTCATCCTCTTTCAGGATAGGAGCATCTTCACGGAGGAAACGAGCCAGGTTCAGAGTTGTAAGATAGAACAACATTTTCTGTTGCCATCTTTTAAAGTCAGTTCCTGAGAACTTCTCTGGCTTTTCACCGTGATTTACCGGTACTGTCATCACAGGAGAGGGGTTGGTGCAATCGCAGCCACCACAGTAGTACTTGTTTGGGCATTTGTTTCAGTAGCCATCAATTCTAATTTATAAAACAAAATTATAATTAGAATTTACACTACACAGAAAATTAAACCAAATGCACAGAATTAAATTCTGTAAAAATAAAAGAAACAAGAATGTAACTTTTATTTTCCAATTAATTTGAAAATAAAATAAAATTTTATTTAAACAAATTAATTCCACACAGAAAATAAAAGAAATAAAAACTATAACTTTTATTTTTCAATTAATTTGGAAATAAAATAAAATTTTATTTAACCAAAATAATTCCACACAGAAAATTAAATTCTGTAAAATAAAAGAAATAAGAATATAACTTTTATTTTTCAATTAATTTGGAAATAAAATAAAATTTTATTTAACCAAATTAATTCCACACAAGAAATTAAATTCTGTAAAATAAAAGAAATAAAATATAACTTTTATTTTTCAATTAATTTGGAAATAAAATAAAATTTTATTTAACCAAATTAATTTCACACAGAAAATTAAATTCTTGTACACTCCAATAATTAAAATACTAAAACAGAATTTTAATTAATGAAAACTCAGAAAATAATTTCTAAAACCAAAATTAATTTCTGAAAAAATTCCACAAAAATATATTCTGAATTGTTAATGACACCAGTATCGTACTACTAGTTGTTGTCAAAGAAAAGAGACAGTATATTACTACTATCTGTCAAATAGCATATAATCACTATTTGTTTTTCCAACCAGAATATTATTTTGTAAATCCACAGAAAATAATTTTCTTTCGAAATTATTTACGAAGAATGAAAAAAGGAAACAAACGAAAAATTCTGTAAACAGAATAATTCGAATCTGTCTTAAGATTGTTGGAACAATCTTCTGTGTAAATAAAATAACTTGAAATAAATTCAAACAAAATAAATAAATAACATACCAGATTTATTTATCGAACCGAATAAAAATTAAGACCAAGTCGAGTGTGTGACACTCTGTCCTTAAGACAGATTCGCCCCGCTACGGTGCTTACGGTTGAGTGGCGTCTATCTCCCAGGATACAATGATCTTCACAAATTTATAGAAGCACTTCAAATAAATTTGTTCGGCGAACCAAACCTGTTCTAACTCTCTGAATATTTATTCCTAAAATTATAAATGAAGAATAATGCACTAAGGAAATCTGGACAGCAAAGAGACTGTTTTTTCGGATCTGAAAATTAGATCCCAAGACTGCTGGAATGAGAAGTATATATAGGAAAAAGCTACGGTCCGGACAGGTTTGAATGAACAGATGCAACTGTTAAATTCAAACAAATCCTACTGATGTATTTATTCAAACAAGAGGAAAAGCGCCTTTATTTCAATTTGTTTGAAAAACACCGTTGGTAAGTCCTGGTGGAGCAGTTTAACAAACTGATTGAAACTTTATTATATTAAACTATAGGAATATATATATTATATATCAAATTAATGAATATATATTAAAAAATTAAATAGTTTAATAAATAAAGAAATTTGAAATTAGAATTAAATTAAATTCTCACAATTACAAATTTTAGGAAACCACTTAGGAACCTAAAATTTGAATTTAGAATTAAATTTAAATTCCCACAATAATTTTTATTAAAAAAAATTCAAATGAATTTTATCTAAATAAAAATTAATGTTAGACCCGAAAACGACGTCAACTTCCATTCACTCATAAATGGTTTTGACGTTCCGTCTTCACCGTGTGACTTGCCACGCGACAAGGAACACTTAACCTCTTCGGACCCACCCCAAAAAGACGTTTGGGGTCCACCCAAATGGGCTAAAAAATATGCCTATATAAAACCATTTTTTTCCAACAGTTGATCACGTAGGTTTTTGAGTGGAGTTGAATCAGGTTTGTTTTCGATTTAGATTCCACATGGATTTTGATTTTTGTTTTGAATTTTTGTTTAGAGAGAGGCCAGCTTGATAGAGTTGATTTTTATTTTTGGAATTAATTTTTCATTCTTTGTTTTTTGATCAATTTCAAAGAGTGTTGACAGTGTAGTTGATTTTGATGTTTAGAGTTCATTTTTCGTGCTCTGTTTTTTATCAACATGCTATATCAATAAAGTTTTGTTCTATGTTTTTTCAAACCAGAGAAATTTCATTTTCTGCACTTTTGTTGGTATAGTCCAGAGAAAACTGTAAGTTTGTTATTATAATTCAACGAAAATCACAGAGAAAATTATAAGTGCATATGGATATATTATTAGAAGTTTCTAATGCAGATAGAATCTAAGAAAGTGAATGCAAGTTCATAAATTTCTCTGGACTTTTATTTGTAGTTCAGAGAAAATTATAAGTTTGTTACTCACTTTCAATTTGTAATTCAGAGAAAATTATATGTTTGTAGAAGATGAATAGAAGTTTTTGTTTCTCTAAGCAAAAGTTATTTTTTGTGTTTTTTCTTTCAGTTTAGATGGACAATGCATTGTTTTTTGTTATCTTGAAGGTGTATATAAGTTTGTAAATTTCTCTGGATTTTTCTATGAGTGCAATATTGCAGAATGACGCATAGAAAATTGTTAGCTTGTAGTGAGGTGAAAATCACAAAGAAGCCTATAATTTCATAACAGATATTCTGTGTGATTTTTTTCTATGATTGTGTTTAATAGTTAGCAGTAAATTTCTCTGTGATTCTCTCTGGATTGATTAAGTTTCTGTGATTTTGTTTTTTGTCATCTTGAAGGTGAATATAAGTTTGTAGATGTCTTTGGACTTTTATTTTAAGTCTAGAGAAAATTATAATTTTTAGAAATTTCTCTGGACTTTTATGTTGTTCTTGTGAAGTGTTTTTATGTTAAACAAATTATTTTTTTTGTTTTTTCTTTCAGTTTCAATGGACAGTGCAGTGTTGTTGCTATGCAAATATGGGAATAATACTATTGTCATTAATGTTTTATGCGAATTGAATTTTGAGGAATTTGTTGGCATTTTGTGTAAAACATGGGAGAATTTGAAACCTGAGACTATGTGTATTTCATATTCTATTGTGGCCCATCCGAATTGTATGGTTCGAAATAATATTGATTTTCTGAATATGTTGAGGGTTGTTTGTGCACGCGGTGTTGATATAGTTGATGTTTCAGTTACTAGATGTAGTACTTCTGATGAAGAGGATGAAGTGGGGTCTAATTGGGTAGATGTTGTGGATGGTGAGGTGATAGGCTGGTGAATATTGAAAGGAATTCACTCTCTAAGCTTTGTTCTCACCAAGAAAAGGTGTTATGTCAGCTGGTTGGCGAAATAATATTACGAGTGTTGGACAAAAGTTTGAGGGTGGTGTGGTTGAGTTCCGTACTTTTTTATGCAAGTATGCTATTGAGGTTGGTTATCAGTTTACGTATGTTAAAAATGACAAGCTGAGGGTTACGGCAGAATGTGCATATAAGGAATCAAGGGATGTATGTGGCGTGTACATGCTTCAGTTGAAAAAACAAATAGGTTCTTCTACATAAGGACTTTGAACAATGAACATACGTGTGGTGTGGCGTTCGTACAAGTAAACATGCTAGGATGACTTCCAGCTTAGTTTCTGGGCTGATACTTGAAGAGATAAGTGCAAAACCTTTAACTCGTCCAGTGGATGTTGTCAAAGAAATGAAAGATAAGTATGGGGTCTCAATCAGTTATAACTATGGTTGGTTGGGTGTTGAAAAAGCAAAAGTAGTACATATGGAGATTCTTGTTTGTCATTTGATCAATTACGGTGGTATTTTGATGAGGCATTAAAGAACAATCTAGGTAGTCGTTTTGAGTTAGATTTTGAAGATAACAAGCGTTTCAAAAGAGTGTTTGTGGCTTTTCATGCATGCATTGCTGGTTTCAAATATTGTTGGTCATTGTTTTTTTTGATGGAACAATTTTGAAAGGACGATGCAAAGGAGTTATGCTTGCTGCAACGGGAAATATGGGAATGAAGGTAATTGTAAATATATATAATTTTATCTAAATATGTGAGTTTTCTATACATGTAGGAATTGAGTGAATATGATTTTTCTCTGACAGTTTGAATTTTCTCTGGTTTTGGCCACTGTGTATTTTCTATGGTTGTGGCCACTGTGAGAATTTTCATTGGATTTTGGTCAGTGTGTGAATTTTCTCTGGATGTTCATTGTGTGAATTGTATCTGTAGGTGGTCACTAAGTGAATTTGCTCTGGATATTATGATTGTGTGAATTTTCTCTGTAGTTGGTCACTAAGTCAATTTTCTCTGGATGTTGCCAATGTGTGAATTTTCTCTGGAGTTGGGCACTAAGTGAATTTTCTCTGCATGTTGGCAGTATCAAATTTCTCTGGTTGTTTATTGTTCTATTTTCTCTGCATGTGTATATCTAATATACTTGTTCCTATTTGTTTTGTTGGTTTTTTCCCTGTAGCTTTTACTGTTGTTGATGCTGAGAATAAAGACAATTGGTGTTGGTTTCTTGAACATTTATGTGGAGTATTGGGATCAGAAAGGGTGATAAGTTTCATATCAGATCGACATTGTGGTATTGTGGAGGAATTGCTAGATTTTTCTCTAATTGCTTTCATGGATTTTGTCTTGAACATCTAAAGAGAAATTTGAGGGATAAGTTGTCAAGTGGAAACACAAAGTTGGTTAGGGAGACAATTGTGTCCAAGTTTTCAGAATGTGCATATGTTCCAACAAAGGCATCATTTCATTTCAATTTAAATGAATTAAAAAGTGAGGGAGGAGACATTGTGAGTGTTTTCTTGAGAAGTTTACCATATAAAAATTGGAGTGATGCATATTTTGCAGGGAAACGTTATGGTGAGATGTATTCAAATGTTGCTGAGTCATTCAATTCATGGATACGAGAAGCTCGACACTTGCCAATAACAAATTTGGTAGACATGATACGGTTGCAAATCATGAATATGAGGTCTGATAGGGGGAGGCTGCTCTCTAGTAAATGGAATAAAGTTCTGTGTCCTCGTATGGATAGTGTATTGGAGAAGTCTTTTTTTGGATGGGAGGACATGAAATGTGAGTTTATCATCTGATAATGTCTTTGAAGTGCATTGTTTTCCTTCGGTTATGGTTGATCTTGGTTGAGAACTTGTTCATGTCGAAAATGGAAAATAAATGGGTATCCATGTCAACATGCTGTTGCTGCTGCAATTTCTAGGAGTGTAAAGAATTTGAATTCATTTGTTGAACCATTTTTTCATGCTGATATGTATCGTCAAGCATACTCATTTTCGATTGGCCCAGTTCTAACTGTTGAAAAACCTCTATGTAGCATTGAAGATGCTATGATTTTACCTCCATTGAGCAAGAGACCAGCTGGGAGGCCGAAGAAGAACAGAATTGGTTCTACTGGAGAGTTTAAAAGGGTGATTAAGTGTAGTCGTTGTGAGAGTATTGGTCCCATAATAAGAGGACATGCAAGGAACCTTTGTTAAATAGTTGAGGATTATACATTTTATTGATTGAATAATACATTTGATGATTACTTTGTGTATTTTGTTTTGTGAAATGTATTTTTTAGACAGTGTATATAATAATATCAATCAAATTCATCCAGAGAAATTTTCCAATATCAGTTAAAGTGTGCATTGTGTTTGTTGATATATACTATAGGCAGTGGGTTTGTAATACCTGTCAAATTCATCCAGAGAAATTTTCTATGGCAGAAAATTCTCTGTGTATTGTGTTTTGAAGCTTCAAATTCATCCACATAAATTTGACAATGGCAAAGAAAAGTACTGTGTGGATTGTGTTTTTTGAATTTGATAATTGTTTTGTACTAACACAGTGCATTAGAGATTGCATGATCATATAGGCACTTTCTTTGGCACGATACGAGTTAAATTTCTCTGTGAATTTCTGGTAACTTCATATCAGTCATTTCAAGAAATGTGCACACCAAACAGAGCATACACAAAATTATTGCACTGAATACAACCAAGAAACAAAATTAAGCTCTTTTGAAATTTCTCTGAGTTGAGAATTTCTCTGGACCAGGGAAGAATTCTCTGGACTCACTTCAACTCAGAATTTTTGTCAAAGCCCGAGAAATTTTCCTCACCAACCTAGAAAAATTCCTCCTCTCCAAATCACTCAACCCAGAGAATTCACACAACTCAGAAATTCCATTTTCTGTCACCATTCGAATCCGTCAATTTCATCCGGAGAAATTTTCCACTATCAGAGAAAACTATTTGGGCATTGTGTTTTGAAATTTGAAATTCATCCAGTGAAATTTTCCAGTGGCAGATAAAATTACTGTGCGCTTTGTGTTTTGTTGAGTTTGATGATTGTTTTGTACCAACACAAAGCATTACAGATTACATGATCATATAGGCATCCCCTTGGGACGATACAAGTTAAATTTCTCTGTGAATTCTGGTAATATCATACCAGAGAAATTTTTGCAGACAATTTTCTCTGTGTGGATTGTGTTGACAATCACAATAAAAATATATATATATATATATATATTTAACCATCGATAGGTATGAAATTTACATTAGTCGAAATAAAAAAAAAATGAAATTTACATTAGTCAAGAAAGGATATATACATATATGTCAAGCATCATCATTCCTTCAATGTATCAACAAAAAACTGAATGGTTAATACTGTATGGATATATAACATATATGTGAGACAATTTTCTCTGTGTGATATGTACATTGTCTTCCTTTCACTAGTTTCACTATTACATTTTTGGTTCTTCTTCTGGAGGTATTTCAATTGGTTCAGTCCATGACCGGCCAACTTCGGTCACAAATCTCTCTATGAGTTCTGCCCTCATCAACCTTATCTCTTGTGTGGACAATTTGGAGCTGATAGGTTCATGCTTGCTATATTGTTTCATTATATAGCAAACAAAGAGGCCACAATCCAGACTGCATACAAATTATAGGTATGGTTAGTTTTAAGAAACATGCAAATCAGATTATCTTATTTATAGATGTATGAAACTTACGAATCACTTTCTTGTTGTGGAGCATTGTTGACATACTCAAAGTCGTAACTTGTGTTTTGTGAGTTTATCAATTTGAAAGAGGGTTGTGATTGAGCCTCTTTTTCAAGGCAAGCTTTCAAAAAATTCTCCACATAATCTTGTTGCAAAAAAATAATTTTTAAATAACAGAGAAATTTACAGACAAATCAATGGGATTCTATGAAAATTATCATCACATAAAGATTATGATGGATCAGAGAAATTTGCACTCGTTACCAATTGTTTTGCATCTTTGACATATTTGTCTTCTGCATCATCCCTCATTGGCCTTAGTGAGTTGTAGAACCTCCATAAATTGTCTTGTTTGTCCAGGACAAGCAAGGTCTAGTGATTTCCATGTGTGGACTTCTCATTACCTCCAGTATTTATTGAGAAATAGAGGAACCTGTAGTTCCTGCATGTTGTTTCAATATGCTTGTCAAATAAGGATACTCGAAAAGCTTGATTTTCTGTCATCTTGATGAAATTCTGTGGTCAGAGAAAATCAAAAAATGATTATGTTATGAGAAAGTTGAAATGACAGGAATTTAAGAAATATACACAGAGAAATTTTAAATGCACACAACTAGCTAGAGAAAATTAGACTAGTGACACAACTGGCTTCAAGAAGTATCTTAAGAAGAGAAAGTAGTAAGTAATTCCAGAAAAAATCAAAAAAAATAGTAGTAACATACTAAGCTCATGGATGTGAAAAAAATGAAGTTGGTTGTTGTCTTTCTCTCATTTGGTCAGCCAAAAGGATCTCTCCATAGCCATCAATGACCTGAAAAATATGATTTATAATTGTTAATATTGGTTTATAAAGACTGATGGAACATTGCAGAGAAATTTTGATGAAAGACTTACATTGTTGGCAATTTCTTTTTGCTTTATTAGGTTTCCAATGTCTTCGAAGGTAATGAGATTCAACTCACTTGTCCAAATTAAAGCCTTACAAGATGACAAAGAAGGGATTTAATTGTTGTTAATGCAATATAAGTTTGTAATTTGTTGTTTGTTATCTTCTATTTTGTTTGTTGTACTTACTCAAGTCCAAACACATTTGATATGTGCTGCAAGATGTCTTTTACATGATCTTTTATCAATCTTGAAATTGGAAGAGTTTGTGGAAAGACCCAAGATTTTCTGATGTTTATAGGTTGAGGCAATACGTACGCATCAGCATTAAGCACTTCTTTGTCCTTCGTGCTTTGCTCAGCTTCCTTTGCAGTTTGTTTTGAAGCTCTAGTCACTTTCGCAACTTTGGGATATTGAAATTCTGGATCGTGCTGCTTTTCCTTCATTTCTTTTGCCTTTAAATTTTTTCATTGACGTCGGATCTTTTTTGACTGTAGACAGTGAAAATATTAGTAAAAGTGAAATTTCTCTGAAGTAACAGATGATATTTCAATATGTAAATTTATTTGATTCAATATTTTCCAGTTATCATAGACTTTTGTCTTTTGTTTCGGTTGTTCTTTGTGTGCCATTTGTTCTTGTTGGGTTGTTGGTTGTTGTTCCACTTGCATTCCAACTATATACAGTGAAAATCAAACAAGGCCCAAAAATCGAATAAGAAAATAGACAGAGAAAATAAATGAGCAGTAGAAATCAATAGAAATAAGCGGAGAAACTAATGTGTTCAGAGAAATATAACTTCCAGAGAAAAATTATCAATGACAGAGAAAATTATAATAAATAGAAATTTCTCTAAGTTATGTTGACACAAGGACATAACTTTTTGTGGTTCAAGATTTTCACTGACCTTGTCGTTGAAGTTGTGTTGATGTTCGGTATGGTTGTGTTGCTAGTTGGACGGATAGTTTCTTGAACTTGTTTATGCAATTTAGCATTTTCAGTTTCAAGCTCCGAATTTGAATACCTCAACTGTTGAATTGTTTTTGTATCGTCTTCTTTTGAACCTCCAACATCCTTAGTTTCATTTGGATTGTGCTGTCTTTTTCTTGAAGTTCTGAGTTAAGTGATGTCAAGGTTCTTATTGTAATATTCTTTTCAGCAAGTAATTCAATCTAATTTCTCTCTTCTTCTTTTTTAGATTGAGAAAGTGCCTTCAGTCTTTGACGTAGATCAGCAATTTAGGCATCTTTTGATTCCTCAGATTCTTGAGGCTGATGCATTGTTGAGCCACAAATGCTATCACGTTGTTGGTCCATTGGCTCATTACGTTCTTCTTCATCACTTTCCTCCTTGTTTTCTTCTTGCTGTTCATCTTCTTCTTCACTGTCTTCTTCTTTCTGTTCATTTTGTTCTTTGTCTTCTGCTTCTATTTCTTCACTTTCTTCTCTGGCTTCTTCTTCTCCACTGCTTGCTTAATCTTCTTGTCCATTGCTGGCTTCGTATTCTTCTATGTTGCCTTCTGCTTCTTCATTTCCTCATTCTTCAGATGGATCTTGTAATGTCTCATTGAATTTGACAATTGCCTTTTTTGATTCTTTCTTTGTCTTTTTACCAAGACAGAACTCCTCTGATGGGTTTTTGACTAGCTACTTGTTATCTATCTGTAACAGGAGACTTTTTTATTAGAGAAATGTTACAAAATTCACTGAGAGAAAAAATTCAAATAAGGAAAATAAAATTCATCTAAATGATACTAATGGGAAACAAACATCAGAGAAAATTGTATGGGCCAGAGAAAATTAGAGACAAGGAGTTAATTTTATGAGGTAGAGAAAATTATGAAACAAGCAACATAATTTAGATATCAGAGAAAATCAATCAAGGCATATAAGTTAATGTTTGACTATAATTGTGTCAGAGAAATTTAGATTTCAAAGAAAATTCATTAGAAGGGTAGAAATAAACAGTGTTTATCAAAGATGCAAGGCACATAAGTTATGGGCCAGAGAAAATTACACACAAGGAGATAAAATTTTATGGGCCAGAGAAAATTATGAAACAACCAACATAATTCAGATATTAGAGAAAATCAATCAGGGCATATAAGTTAATGTGTTACAATTGTGGTCAGAGAAATTTGGATGGCAGAGAAAATTGATTAAAATGGTAGAAATAAACCAATGGTAACCAAAGAAGAAAACATAAATTGATAGTTCAGAGAAATTGATCTTAATCAATCAATGCACAAGGAGGGAAACAAAGCAGTGGTCAGAGAAATTTGGGAATTTCATTGAGATTTCAGTAGTGATAGAAATCTAACATGTCGAGGTGCAAGAGAGTGGACTGGTGTCTTCTGCAGTTGTTTCATCAAGGTTTGCAGGTTCCATTTGGCACATCTTGGGAAGTCAGTTGTGTTACTGTCTTCCGAGTCAATGATATTTGCATGTTCACATAGCCAAAACTGTGATGAAAATTAAAGTAATTAAATTTTTCTAAACGCACAAATTTGTAAGTATGATAACTCTGCAAATTTGAATGGATATTATACTTACTAGCAATGCAATGACACACCCCGTAACTTTTTCTAGAGTTTTGTGCAATGCTATGATAGAATCAATCAATGTTGATGTGATTGCTTCTGGCCAATCATACTGTTTCATTGATTCAAGAGGTTCCACATACTTTATAAAAACCCACCCTATTGAATTCCCACTTGTTGCAAAAAATAGGGTGAGACACAAGTACAATGTAACAATGATTGCTACATCTTTGAAGTCAGTTGGTTGCATGCCTTTCATTGCTTTGACCAAGGCATTTTTAAGAATAGGACCAGTGAGCCTTGTGTCCTTTTGGAATCTTCTCCTTAGGAATGCAGATTTTGGATTTTTAGAGTATCTTAATGGCATAGCTCCTTTACCTCATTGCAAACCAAAAATCAAGGTCATGTCATTTGTTGTAAAGGTTAACTTCTTTTTATCAACTGTGAATGCTTTTATTTTTTCATTGTAACATTGGATTATTGCAACTACATCATTATCAGATTTCCTAGATTTCTTTGGATCCATCCTTCCAGTGGTTAGAGCTTGGATCAAATACCAGAATGGGGCCTTTTGAAGCTCTACAAGTTGGTTTGAATTGAATTTAAGTGTTTGAAAAAAGGAGACAACAGATGAGAAGTTGGATCGGTATTGAATGCTGTAGTGAGCTCTCTTTCTTTGGAGTTTAACAGGTTTTTTGCCCCTTGAGCTTGAGTCTTTTGAAGTTGGGGTACTCATCTAGATGCTAGTTGCTTCATTACCTTGAACTTGTGTGTTTTGGCGAGGAGTTTGTGGTGTTTTGCTGCTGGTTTTTGATCTTAGATCATAAGAAGACTGAGAGAGTTGTTCTTTCTTGCTTGGTGTTTCCAATGTTTGCTGCTGGTTTTTATCTTAGCTCATAAGAAGACTGAGAGAGTTTTTGTTTCTTACTTGGTGTTTCCAGTGTTGTGCTGCTTTTACGTTTTGCCATTTCTAGACAATGATTAAAACATAAAGATGTGAACATTAAATCACAGAGAAATTTGAACATGCTAGAGAAAATTGGACATGTCAGAGAAAATTACAGATAAGAGAAAATTGGAGATGTCAGAGAAAATTTCAGATAAGGAAAAATTACAGAAAATTGGACATGCCAGAGAAAATTGGACATGCCAGAGAAGATTGGACATTAAAAATTAAATGTCAAAGAAAATCAACAAAGCATCATAAACATGGGAGAGAATTGAACAAAGTAATATAAACATGGCACTGAAAATTACACCACATTGAAACCAAGAATTGAACAAAATAAACATACCAGAGAAAATTACACATTCTTGAGGAAATTTCCATTCCAGAGAAAATTTCAATTCATAATATTACAATGCCAGAAAAATTTACATACACAACCAGAGAAAATTAAGCATGATAGAGACACACAAGGGAGGAAAGTGATGTGATGTGGTCAGAGAAAATTATAAATACCAGAGAAACTTAGACAGAGGCAAGAGAGTAATAGACATTCCATAGAAAAATACATATTCTAGAGAAATTTACAAAGCAGAGAAATTCATAGACAAAATCACAGAAACATGTTCAAGAATAAGATCAAAACACAGAGAAATAACTTTTTTTTCAAAATACATATGTCAGAGAAAATTCAAATAAGAAACATTCATTCCAGTTCATAATATTAAAATGCCAGAGAAAATTAAACATGATAGAGACACACAAGGGAGGAAAGTGATGTGATGTGATCAGAGAAAATTATAAATACCAGATAAACTTAGACAAGAGAGTAATAGACATTCCAGAGAAAGATAGACATTCCAATTAAAAATACATATTATAGAGAAATTTACAGAGTAAGGAAATTTATAGACAAAATCACAGAAACATATTGAAGAATAAGATGAAAACACAGAAAATTGCTTTTTTTAAAATAAACATGCCAGAGAAAATTGAAAGAAGAAACATACATCAAGCAAAAACCAGAGAAATTCAAATGCCAAAGAAATTTACAGATAAAATTACACAAACATGTTCAAGATTAAGTTCAAAACACACAGAAATAACTTTTTTCAAGTTCAAGTAGCTTTTTTATTACGAAATTGAAACCCTAATTTATGGAAGGTTAATATAAAATGCAATCAACTGTGTTTCAAGAGAAAATCTGGTTGTATTGTATAAAAACTTACCAGAATTAGGATGAAACTTGAATGACGAGCTGATATGGCCTGAGATGAAGATGTGACGTAACGAAGATGAACTGAGATGACGATAAACGATGATCAGTGAAAATGGGGTTAGAGAAATTTGTGAGAAAGTAATGGAAATGATTTTTGCAGAAGATAATGAAGCTCTAATGTCGATGGTGAAGAAGAAATAGAAACCCTAGCTCTGAAGTTCTCTTGTTCGTGAAGATGGTCGATGCTTGGAATGGAACTCAGACGTCGGAATGAGTTTCGTTTCTGTGTTGATTCTGGGAAGGGTATTTTGGTCCACAAAATAATTAAAAACGCGCGCCAAGTTGTTCAGGGACCTGATGCATCACTATTTTTTTTTTTGTGTCCTTTATCCTCTAAATTATTATTATTAGGGACCTTAAAAAAAATTCACCTATAAAAAATCCAATAACTATTCATTCAATTATATTTGAATAATCAATTAGAAAAATATATCTTCACTACAAGTTTACAAACAAATCATACAATAACACACTTCAATTATTAATAAAATTTAAAAGTGCAAATTTAACTTTTAAAAATGGGGGGCAAATCATGAAATTTAGAAAGCAACATTGATTGTTATTTCTTCATCCTATTTTACATTTTGCAAATATAATAAAATTAGAAGTGTAAATTTAATTTTCAAAAACCCAGGGAGGCACATGGCATCCTCAGTTTCTCAATACGTTCATCATTGGATATACATCTCTCAAATATAATAAAATTAAAAGTGCTTATTTAATTTTCAAAAACTCAGGGAGGCACATGGCACCCTGAGTCCCTCAATACGTCCATTGGATGTTGTCACGACCCAAACCCGCCCTTATGGGTTTAGCACCGTAACAGGCCAGTAATCCGAGATTACCGAAGGCCTGCTTAACAGTAATACAGTAAAACAGAGTACAGGGGCCATAGCTTGGCAGGCTCGGAACCTCGCGGTGAGGCACAGTGGTTGGCTTGACAAAACTGAAGTTTACCCTGACACTTCTAGCTTTGATCCGGTGCCTGTACACCTACATATATATATGAGCAGTGAGCTAAAGCCCAGTGAATAACACAATGCGTAAAGAGGTTTAGAATGAATGCCCTTACAGTAATGAAAACAGTTCATTAAACAGTATTTCAGTCATTCAGTCATATGTGGTACATCCATTAGCATAGCATAGCAGTACAGTAAACAGTAGGTCTTAAAGACCGAACAGTCAATGATGGCCATCAATCAGTAAACAGTAGTGGTTCTAACGAGGGAACCGACAGAGATCTCTGTAACAGTAACAGTAACAGTCAGTAACAGTAATTGCTAAGGATGCCACAATACAGTTCAGAATATAGGACATACATTCATTCAGTTAACAGTATCAGTTCAGAAAACAGTACAGTTCAGTATTCATAAGATAATCATTTTGAATATATTTTTACACAATCGTTACTCACAGAGTTCTGGGCTACAGTAGGCTAGAGCGTCTCCTCGAAATGCCAACCCTAAACAGTACAGAATGAACACACACTAAGCTACACAGTTGGGAAGGATAATAATAATTTAATCCCTAATTGCCTCGGTGTGTTCTACATCTATATCCTCATTAAGATGTCTTAAACTAGGCCTAAGAATGCCTAGGATGGGATGAGGATGCAAAGATGCACTCAGAAAACAGTTTCAGAATTTTCAGAAAAATAGAGTCCCGCTCGAGCGCAGGTTTCCCCGTTCGAGCGGATATGCAGCAAAGGTATACGCTCGAGCGTAAATTCCCCTGCTCGAGCGTACCAAAAAGTACTGGATGCTCGAAAATCACGCTCGATAGGCGCTCGATAGCCGCTCGAGCGCAAGACACAAGGTCCCGCTCGAGCGCCAATTACCCCGCTCGAGCGGACTGAAATACAGTGCAAAGTACTGGGAGCTCGAATTTCCCGCTCGAGCGCCATATTCCCCGCTCGAGCGGAAGACTAAAATCTGAAAAATCCAGATTTGAGCTCCAAGCTCAAAACTCAAGTTTTCAAACACCAAATTCGATCCTCTTGGGCCCATTTTCTGGAAAACCTTTGTAAACACATAGAATCACATGATTTAAAGCTCCATTTATAAAATTCAAGCCCAAGGGTGTTTCAAACAACCTCAATTTCAAACCCATTTTCATGAACATGCTACAAACATGACATGCATGACTTTAAATCGATTCAAAGCTTCAATACATGCTCTAATGAGCTCAATTCTTTCAAAAACAAGATGAAATCATGGTCCTAATCATTAACATGAACATGCATGCAACATTTGCCATGAAATCAACCCAAAACTCTTCAATGCACACATGCATGCAACAATTAAGCTTTAATTCAACTTGCTAGAACTAGATCATGTCTTAGCTCTACAATTTGACATGAATCATGCAAGAATTAACTTAAATACACAATAAAGAAGGTCAATGATCTACCTTAGGTCTAGTAGTTTAAGTGTAGAGGCTCAAACAAGTAAGAACTCCTTTCAATCTTCTAATTGCAAGCTAGGTACAAGATGAAGACCAATCTTCTATGTTTCTCTCTCTCTAAAATTGGCAAGATCAATGAAAATGGCTGAGGAAATGTTTGTTGTAATGAACTAAGGCTTCAAAAAGGTTCACATAGTGGCCCACTCACAATGGCAAGGTTGTAATTAAACCCAATTCTTGTAATTTACCATTATTTAATCTAATTTAGTCATACCAAATCACCTTTCAAGTAAATACACCATAAAATTACATAAAGTCTTATGATCGTAAAATATCAATCAATTTTTGATTCGGCCGCCGATAAGGCCTTCAATTTGCAGTTTAAACGCAAAGACATGGACAGATAATCAAACGATCAACAGGTAGAAATGCACTTAAACAGATACAGTCAATCAGTCAGTTCAGTATTTCAATCAATTCTATTATAATCATTCTCAGTTTGGCAGTAATCGGTAATTAACCAGTGAGCAGTGATGAGGGCTGTTACTGATGCACATCTCTCACTTGTTCCAAACATTAACTTTAAGTTATTCTCATTTAAATGTAATTTTCTCATAATTTTACTCGCACTAGTGTTTGCTGTAATGTAAGTGTTGCTATAGGTCTATGTTGATGGATATATTGGGACAATTTTAATGGCCTTTTTAGGTATAAGTTTTTGGGTCTTTAGCAATGATTTTTAGTAATTTTAACAATGTTTCGACCGTTGTTAAAAATCAAAATTTATATAGTGATATTTCAGTCATCGTTCAAATAAACAAGTATACTAGAGAGTCGGAGGCCAGTGGATTGGCCTTATGGATGGAGTTCAAATCTTCTACAACAACATTGATAATAACTCTTTTAAAAAATCTCAACACTCCAAGGAAAACACTTTAAAAAATTCACTCTCATTGATAAGTGTCTTTTCTATTTGACGTGATAGCTGAGTTTCAATCTAATAAATTTACAAAACCATGATTTTGGAGGTTGAAGCCCTGCTTGCCCATGACACCCCAAAAGTGATTAGTCCAAAATGAGCCTTCTTCTAGAACTTTCCCTCCATGATAAATGATAGGGTATGTTTGTTTGGACGGACTGGATAAATAGAGATTATAATTTATTAGATTGTTAATTGTGGGATATATTATTTTTAGATTATTTGATTGGACTGGATTTATATCCTATGTTTATTTAGTCATAGAATTAGATGTCTGGATTAAACTATTTTTAGTGAATCCAATGTTTGGTTAGACGGACTAGATAAGGATAAATGTTCAAATGATTATTTTACCCTTATAATTTATAATTTTTATTTAATATATAATTTTAAATTTGTAATATATAATTTATAATTTAACAACACTAAATTTTTTAATTTATAAAGCCATAATTTTTAATTTATTATTTTCAATTAAATTAAATTTATAATTTATATTTAATATACAATTTTAAATTAACAACAGTAAGAAAATAATTTTATTTAATATATAAATTTGTTTTTTTAACAACACTAAAAAAATTTAATTTATAAGGCCATAATTTTTAATTTATTATTTTTAATTAAATTAAATTTATAATTTATAATTTATAATTTATATTTAATATACAATTTTAAATTAACAACACTAAAAAAATTATAAGGCCATAATTTTTAATTTATTATTTTTAATTAAATTAAATTTATAATTTATAATTTATAATTTATATTTAATATACAATTTTAAATTAACAACACTAAAAAAATTATAAGGCCATAATTTTTAATTTATTATTTTTAATTAAATTAAATTTATAATTTATAATTTATATTTTTTATTTAATATATAATTTTAAATTAATAACACTAAAAAAATAATTTATAAATGTTCAAAAGATTATTTTACCATTTTTCAATTGTTTATTAAATAATAGCATGAGGGTAAAATGGACATTTCTCACATTATTCCCATGGGATACCAATCCCATAGATATAATCACACCCCTCCCCTAGGATACATTAATCTCTCATATGAGGGACTAATAGTCCGGAGAGACTATTAATCTAGAGCAAAAAAATTAAATCAAGCGATGGACTATTAGTCCGGATGGACTAATAGTCCAATCTCATGAAATAATCCCTTAAAACAAGCACACTGTAGATAGTGTACAGAAAGCCTTTGAGGCCCTCCTAAAATGGGCCAATTAAGACCATTCTCAACGAAGTCTTGTAATAAGGCCTTTGAGGCCCTCCAAAGATGAAATGGAAATATAATGGGCTTAAAAATGAAATCCATACAACGAGGGTTTCTGTTAATCTCATCCATTACAAATCTTTGTCAAGGCCCATGAAATTTTCGTTCACAAATCATTTTCGCTCTGAAATGGATTCTAAATTCTATCACAAACTTAAATGATTCTTTTTGTTTTTTCTAAAAAAGAATTTTCAATCCGTATTTGGGTTTTACATTTGCGAAGAGATTTGTGAAGGGAAACATAAAAGGAAAGTTACAACAAATTCAAGATTCAAACATTGTTTTTTTTTTCCTTCATAAATTCAATTGTAAATCCAAAATTCAAATACAGCCCAAAAGTTGTGTTTGAAGGAAGGCTTTGGAGAGGGAAAAGAAAAATGAAGAAAAACAAGAAAACTCAAGTAGTGTTTGATAGAGTTTTAGAATTATAATTTGAGAATAGAGTTGTATTTTGAGTTGGTGAGTTTTGAAATTATGATTTGAAAAGAGAAAACTTGTTTGGTCATGAGTTTTGAAAAGAATTTTGAATTAGTGTAGAATTTTTAAAATGAGTTTTAAAATAAAAAAAGTTGTTTGATTATGAGTTTTAAAAAAGATTTTCAAAACTTAATTCAAAAACTTGTAACTCATAATCAAACACACAATTCAAAACTCTATTGAAAATTCTATTCAAAACTCATAACCAAACTATTTTTAAAATTCAATTCTAAAAAAATAACTATTGAAAAAATTAATTTAATTTTTTTTTCATATAATAGCTGGAAAAAAAAAAAATTCACTGTTTCTGTTAATCGGTCGGACTGGCCAGACATCAGCGAGGACGACCGGATAGACCAAATTTCGAAATTCAAAATTCAAGTACTGGAAAGAGTTTTCAAACGTGGGTGTAGAATTAATTTTTAAAAATTATATCCAAACACAACACTCAAATATGGGTGTGAAATCATGAGTAGAACTCTACACCAAACACTGTTCCCTTCTTTTCTTTTTATTTTTTATTTTTATTACAAATTTCTTCCTAAATTTATGATTTACACAACCTAAATGATTTTATAATAAGCTGAATCAATTTTAAGGGGAGTTAAATATAGATTTCCATGTGTGAATAAGTTTTATGGCCACTGGGCCAAAGGTTTGCACTTTGTGCAATCAATCAAGCCCACTAAAGAGAGGTTGACAATTTTGGTGGTTTTCATTTTTGGTCAAATGTAGTCCAAAATGAATCAAGATTCTACGCAATAATCCCTCTGCAATATTTTTCTTGTGATAATTCAATAATTTATATTTACAGTTATAAAGCCTGATTTGGATATTTTAGCCCGGGACTAATAACCCTGGTTTAAGAATGATTTTTGATTTTTTTGACTTTTTTGATTTTTTTGTGAGAGAAAGAATGTAATGATTATAGGTTGGATGTGATGTTTTGTCTTATTGAGCTAAAAAACTTATTTTATTTTTTGTGATTATTTTAGCCCAACAAACCTCAAAACCAACTTTCCAAACGAAGGCCTAATGTCATTTTATTTCAATTTTAACACAAACCGTTGAATTACGTAGTTTATTAACGTATCTTATTGTTTGAGTTAAAAGTGAAACAAAATGACAATACAACCACACATTCTACAGTAATATACTTTAATTTTAAACATAGATAGTTGGATTATAAGGCCAAGTTTGGCATAATCTAAATAATACAAAAAGTCAAAAAGTCACTATCCTATTTAAATCACATCATCTTATTTAAATCACATCACCTCTCTAACACATCACATCAAACCCAACCCAAACCCAACTCATATAAGCCAATAAGTCAAAAAGTACACTTTTTTAGAACATCCCAAACCAACCCTAACAATAATATGACTATTGTAGAGATTATGATCCTAAAGAAAAATGCTATGTAATCAGAAATTTGAACACCAACAATTACTCCGAAGTAAGAGATTCAAAGTTGGTGTGATGTGGGTCACTTTCATGATTAATGTGGTTCATTGATGTAAGTTTCACTAACAGTGAAAATTTTGTTGAAAAAATATTAGGGGATCAATTCATATCGTTGCGAAGGTTGTCGTTAAAAGATCATTTTAAAAAAAAAAAATTAGTGGCAAAATTGAAAAAAGGTCGCTAATTAACGTACTTTTAGGACAAAAAACTTTGCTACTTTTTTTTTTTTTTTCGAGACAAAAATTTTGGTTCCAAAAGAATAGTAGTTCATCATTAAATACCCAATTTCATCCCTAAAAATACAATAATGATACTGTTAGAAACTTAAATATTTTATTTCTAAAAAGTTAATTTATGAGGGTGGAAACTTATGACAAGACACGATAACATGACACGAACCGTACACGAACTTAGCGGGTAAGGGTTGACCATTTTTCGACACGAACACGTATATGACATGATCTGATAACAAGAATATTAAACAGGTCCAGTTAATGTCAAATTTGTATAACACGAAATTGATACGGATAATCCGTATAATGAAAAATTAGTTACATATTTCAACGTTAATTCTACTAAAGAGTATCATGATATTTTTTAATCTCTTACGTAATTACATCCAATTTATTAAAAAGCATTTAAAATACAATTTTAAATTTAATATAAGTTTTGTTTTTACTTCTAATTGAACTTAATGTATTTTTCGTCTATTATTTGAGTTAATCTAATATAATAATAAAATATAATTTTTATAAATTAAGAAAATCAAATTAAATTGAAATCAAATATTTTTATAAATAATTTCATTTAATAGAGATTAATTTCATTAAATTTAACTTGTGAAGAAATTTTCATTTTTTTTTCACACATTTGATATTTTTAGTTAATAATAATTTTTTTTAATATGACATGTTAATACGATACAAACTAGACACAAATTGAAAATGACACGATACGATAACACGAAATAATAAACGGGTCATGTTAGTATTGAGATAATTTTGACACAAACCCGAGATGACATGACACGAATACAACCCAACACGACACGACGACCACCACTTTTTATTCCTAAATTTTTGTCTTTAAAACTTTAATTTATTATAGTGCTTTTTAAATAATGAAATGTAGAGCATTGTTGAATTTATTTATTTTTAGATTGGGAGCATTGTTGAATCCTTTAATCATGGGATACATGTGTACACACAACTTGCCTAGTAATTTACATGGTTTTAGGAGCAGAAAAAATCATATTGTTGTCAGCTTCTAAACAATATTTATTCATTTGTGTTTGTGTCATGAAAACTAGTAACTACCTAAACTCAGAAGCCTAATTAAGTAAAAGTGGGATAATTATATTGTAAAGTGGGCTTGTTTGGTTAGTGTTTCTGAAAAAAATTTCAGAAATTTTTTTCAGAAACAAGTTTCCAAAAAAAATGAAACCAAACAAATTTTCCCAAAAAAATTTCTCAAAACACACAAACCAAACAAATTTTCCAAACAAACCTCTCTCACACACACATCAAATCAATCACTTTTTCCAAAACTCTCTCTCAAAACAATTTTCCAAAACAAATTTCCCAAAAAACCAAACCAAACATGTTTTCGTACTTTTTTTTCCAAAACATGTTTCTGAAACACAAACCAAACAAGCCCTTCTTTTTTTTTTTTTTTTTGGCCATTTGAAAAAAGCAAGTGGATTCAACAAAACCTAGTTTGTCACTAATTTAAAAACCTATCCTCTTTTAGTTTAATTAATAATACGTGATGCTAACACTATATGTTTTGTACGTATTATGTTCGCTCATTTGTTAATTACTATTTTAATATTTAATAATCCAATCTCTCCTATAAACAAAACTTAACAAGACTTCATTGTGACAAATGTAGCGGCTTTAAAAAGACAATCCAATCGCATGTTGAGTAGTACTTAAGCCAAGTGGAGTGTAATCTAAGCAAGTATTTGGATAATTAGTTCTTTTTGCAGCGTAATCTTGTTTAGCCGTCTCTATCCATCGTGAGAGCGACAAAGAGATTAAATTATAAGCTTTTAATGATGCTGTAATCTCAACTTTGTGACGCGGCAAAAAATAAAATAAAGCAATTAACTTCACTGGTTCTGGTTGGTAGACATTTTGAGTTAATGAAATGGTATAATGATGTACCATTTGTGACATGGTTCATTTTTTGAAATGGTTTGCTATTCTTGAAAACATAAAAAATGAAAATAATATGAATAGTTTCTTCAACAAAAACTTTTTTTAATAAAAAATTATGAATGTAGTCTATTATTAGAAAATAGTATTGAATCATTGTGTTTGGTTTCAGTTTTCTAAAAGTTGAGTTTTTTATTTTTCGTATTTTTTTGTTCTTGGTGAATGTTGTTAAAATTTAAAGCAAATTTTTTTACTTTTTTAGATACACCTTATTTAGATGTATCTAAATCGTAAAATATTTGTGAAAAAATATTTTTAAAAATTAATAAATACATAAAAATACGAAAAATGTACTGAATTTTATTTATTTATTTATTTATATTTTTGGTATTTAGTGAATTTTTTAAAGATTTTTTTTTACAAATATTATACTTTTTAGGTATATTTATGTTAAGTGTGTCTAAAAAATTAAAATAATTCTTAAAATATTAAGAAAATTTAGTGAAAACCAAAAATAATAGAAAGCGAAAAGTAAATTTTTTTGAAAAGATCAAATTCATTCTTCTACCATTTTTGTTTAAAAAAAAATTAGAAAAAACGAGTATAAAAATGAAAAAAAAAAAAAAGAAAGCAAAAACCACAAAAACAAAAACACTTCCATTCATGTGATGCGCTATTTCCTTTTAACAAGGTAATTACTCCTTAGGCCATAATGTTAATATTTTTGTTTTCAAATAAAAACATTCTTATTTCTTAGACAGAATGCATGATTTTTTTTTTTTTTTTTTGGGACGGGCATCCGAGCCATTATATTTTAGACAAAATGCATGTTAGTAGTTACTAGGTAAACAATTACTTAAAAAATACATCAATATGAATATATTTTTATTTTTTAATTGATGTGAAACAAGTGAGTACATCAAAACTACATCAATAAAATCGGCCAATGAAAATATATTATCAAGAGGAATAAGTTGCAAAAAGAATATTGGCCCCGTTTGGTAGAACTGTAAAAAAGTGATTATAGATTATAACTTAACAGATTATAGTTTATAGCTGTGAACATAAGCTGATTTTTGACTTATAAATTAAGCTTCTCCTCCCCTACTCAAAGAATAAGTTGATTTTTGACTTACAAAAAGCTATAATCCGTATTATTAAGCTGAACCAAACACATCAAAATAGTTTAAATTAAGCTGGAAATAATCTCTATCAAACACGGCCATTATCAAGAGACCGACTCACCTAGTTCAAAAAAAAGGAAAAGAAACTCACCAAATAAGTGGCTTGTTTCAAAGTGTTTTATTTATTTTAATAATTGGCCTATCAAATTAGCGCAAAAGGGACTTTGCCTCACTTAGTTTTACGTATCATATATTTGTTTGGAGGTACAGGTCTTATTCAAGTGGGTCTTTTTGGTGTAAGGCCTCCAGAAATACAATCACATTTGTTATGGGATAATTCAAAATAAATAAATAAATAAAATTAAAAACAACTGCTTTCATGTTGTATTATGACTCAAGTACAGCTCAAAATGTAAAATAAAGCAAGTAGTGTTCATATAATTGTTGCAATTGGAAGTTAAATAGCTCAATGATGCTGAGAGTCAAATGATTCTTTTGGCCCTTACTTTATCTTATTTTTTAAAATTTTGGGTGTATTTGTTAAGTATGTTTAGAACTTCAATATGTGTTATTGTCATTCAAACTTTTAATTAATGCTTGTTTAGTCATTGCTCAGACAAAGTACATAATCAAATGGTTTGAGTTTAAAATTAAGCTAAAATACGATAAAATATTGCATATATTTTTGAATGACACTTTAAAATAACGCATTTTTGTTTCTACTTTAAACATAAACAGTAGAATTACCACACCAAAATTATTGTAGAAAGATTTAGAAGATACGAGGCATAAAAAATGTATATATTAGGTTTGTTTTTGTATTATTTTCTTTCTTATTGCATTCTTGATCGACACTCGATCGGTGCCTATGTTTTTAGGTTTTTTTTTTTTATCACTACAAAAAATTAAGGTTTTAGATACCAAAATTTAGGGACAAAATTATTTTTTAGGGGCTAAATAATTTTGTTACTAAAAGTGTCGTTATTATATTTTTAACAACAAAAATTAGACATTAGTGATGCATTATTATCCTTTTGGGACCAAATTTTTTTTCTAAAAAAATAAACCATTTTCAGACCAAATTATTTTGTCCCTAAAAGTCTATTTATTGGTTACATTTTCAAAATTTTGTCGCTAAAAGCTTTATTTTTGACTTTTTGAATCGACCTTTTAACGACTATCCTCATGACGATGAAAATTGGTTCCTAAATGTCTTTTGCAACAAAATTTTCACTTTTAGAGACCAAAAAATTTGGTATCTGAAACTCTTATATGTTGTAGTGGATTATTCTTAAACTAAATATGAATTTTTTTTATTTTGATTTGCTTTCCCACTGTCATGGAATGAGATTAGATAAGAGGCTCGTAGAATTGACATGAAGTTACACAACAAAATATACAAATAATAATAATAATAATAATAATATACAAAACTTTGCATTGATCTCTTCTCAATCTCTCATTTTCACTCAGATTAAATCTAATAAGTACAGTGCTTTGAATAAATATTCTCTTAAAAATAAATCTTCAAAGCTACAAGATTGTAGAATAGTATATTAAGTGCATTGCATGTTGTTAATAAAATCCAAAGATAAGTATACATGATTAGTTAATCTCAATATGGCTTAATACAAATTCGAGGAGGTATAAACTCAATTAGTGTAGGAAAGTTTTTCCAAATATTATATTGTATATAATATTCTTGGGGTTTTTTTCAAAAGAGTTTGACTTGTTTTAAAAAAAGTTTTAATTACCTTATTACATGTATCGACGTAGGAAAGTGAGAAGAAATTGAAAGACCTTATAAAAATAAATATCTACTAACTTATTTGTTTTAGAAAATTAGTAGAAACTATTTAGTGCATGAGGGCTACACGTATGGCGTGAATCGAGCATACTGTGGTGTGTGATCAAGATCATTAAATTTTATTAGCCATGATTATCATTAAAACAAAGTTTTTTGTCCTTTTTTGTTGGAGTCTATTTTTTCAATCTTGGATAACAAATAAATTTGAAAATATTCTCATCTGATTGTGCAAATTGCAATCAGACAACATTTTTTCTTTCTAGGCATCATTATATGTTGGAGGAGAATTCACTAACATCGTCATGCATATACCAAATTGACAAAATTGATAGGATGAAATATCGTCTTAAAGAAAATGACATATGCTATTATGTCTTGAAACATCTTGTCATCTCAACATAAATAAATTTGAGAAGATTCTGATTTGATTTAGTTTGTGCAAACCGCAATCAGACAACATGTTTCTTTCTAGGCATCATTATATTTTGGAGAAGAATTTTCTAATGTCGTGTGCATCTATTGAATCGATAGAATTGATAAGATCAAATATCGTTTTAAGGAAAACGACGTGCTATTATCTTGAAACATTTTGTCATCTTCTTATTTTTATTAATAGAATCTCTTCACCAACAATTAGTTGCCTTGTGATAGCTACTTTCAATTGAGTCCAGTTGCATTGGTAA